>CM050509.1:13000010-13395010 GCA_027563665.1 Antrozous pallidus | reverse complement strand
ATTGGCTGGGCAGACAGTAGAATAGGGTCCACAGGGGACAACTGTTTTGTTTGGGGCTTTGTCATGGGAGGGCATGCAACGTACATCTACAGTTCTTCACATTTGTAATCTTTTTTTCTCAGTATGAATGCAAATCGTCCTTCGGGTCCTTGTACCCTGCTTGCATTGAGGGGTGAGTGTGGGTGCTGCTCAGGGTCAAAGACATGATGTGGATGAGGTCAGGAAACACAGTGGGCAAGATCATGGGCAGGATGTGGGTGGGCTCAGAGGCAGAGGTGGGTGAGTTCGGAACAGGGTATAGGCAAAGTTGGGGGTAAAGTGTGGATAGGGTTCATGATAAGCCATCCTTCCTCCTGATTTTTAACACCTCACTTTTAACCACCCCTCCCAGGGCCACAAAGCTCTTCTGTGATTTTTATGACCCAGACAGTAAAAGGTACTGTAAACGTCTCCAGGTGCTATGTCCTGAGCACTCAAAGGAACCTAAGGTGAGGCTCATTCTTCCTCACCCTCCATTCCTTACCTCCTCCCTGCCTGACCACCTTATTCCTTTCTTCCTCCCTGCTTGATTGTCTCCTATTTCCTTCTTCGTTCTGCTTTACTGATTTCAAACCTCCTGACCAACCATTATGTACCCTCTTCCCTTCCAGACTATCCCACTTTCTCCCCTCCTCACAACCCGAACACCTCCTGTTCTTACTTTTCTCTCTGCCTGACTGCTGTTTATTCATACCTTCATTTCCTGACCCCACCAACTCTCTCTCTCTCTCTCTCTCTCTCTCTCTCTCTCTCTCTCTCTCTCTCCTCTCTCCTCTCTCCTCTCTCCTCTCTCCTCTCTCCTCTCTCCTCTCTCCTCTCTCCTCTCTCCTCTCTCCTCTCTCCTCTCTCCTCTCTCCTCTCTCCTCTCTCCTCTCTCCTCTCTCTCTTTCTCCTCTCTCCTCTCTCTCTCTCCTCTCTCCTCTCTCCTCTTTCCTCTCTGCCTTACCATCCTCTATTCATCTGCTCCACACTGCATAGTCATTCCCATTCTCTTTTCCTTGCTTGACCATCATCCATTCCTTTCCTATCACCTGCCCAACCGCCCTCATTCCTCCTTTCCTCTTTGCATGGCTGCCCTCAATTCCTCTCTCCCTCACTTTCTGACTTCCCCTCATTCTTTATTTTCTATGCCTAACTGCCCCTAATCAGCTTTTCCTTGCTTGTCATCTTCTAGAGCCTTTCCTCCCTGTATAACCATCCTCCATTCTTCCATTTGTCCCACCTTCCCTGCCTCATTATTCACCTCCTCCATGCATTGTCAACACTCATTCTACTTTTCCTTGTCAGATCTTTGCTCCAGCCTCCTCTCCTTCCTGTTTGATCTCTTTGTTCTGCTATCCTTCCTGTGTGATCACCTTCATTCCTCCATCCTTGCTTATTAACTTCTCCCATTCTCCATACTTGATCATCCCCTTTTGCTTCCTCTTTTCTACCTAATCATTGAAGTCCTCTCTTACCTCCTTCTGGATCACTCCTCATTTCTCTCCTTCCTGCCCAACTGTCCTCCATTCCCCTATTCCTTTCCTCACACATGCCTGATCATCCTCCATTGCTATCCTCCTTCATATTTCATCATTCTTCATTCTACCCCACAGGTACCCATTGATGAGGTGTGTGGTTGCCCTCTAGTGCAGAATGTCTTTGAACCCACTGGTAATTTCTGCCGCCTCCCCAAACGCCTGTGCAACCACCACTATTGCTGGGAAAAGCTGAGGCGTGCTGAACTGGATCTAGAGCGCATGCGAGCGGTAGGCTACAATGCTGAGTGGGGCTGAGGAATAGGATAGAATCCTGGAATACCCTTCTCACACTGATATCCCACAGTTGTACAAGCTGGAAGAGCTGAGTGAGCAGGAGCACAAGGTGCGCACATCTATGAGAAACCGGGCAGGTCTGGTGGGCCTGATGCTTCACCAGACAATCCAGCATGACCCGCACACCGCTGACCTGCGCTCCAGAGCAGACGACTAAGCCCTGTTCAACTGAGGTCCTGTATCCAGCATCCTGTGCAAGGGAGATTCATGAATTCCTCACACACCTGTTTCTTTAATCACTTCTTTCTCAGGGCATCTCAGAGTGCCTGTGTTTTTCTGTGCATTATTTAGTCTCCTGTTTCTGTCTATCCCCTGTTGGGAGGTAGTCATCAAAATTCTCTCCTATTTCTGTTCATTCTTCTATCCCTGAACCTGGGATGGGTCAGGGGAATCTCATTTCCCACTGCCCAGAGTTTTGTTAATAAACTTTGGAAGAACAAGCGCTTTTAATATCTCTTGTTGGCCCATCTGTCTGGCCACAAACTCAGTTCTGAAACTCCAAAGGTAGTGTTTAATAGTGCATCTGTACTAGTATTTGGGAGCAAGCTTCACTGTCCATGCAGGGGTAGCTATGAAGTGATGCCCCCTCAGTGTTCAGTGGGTCCTCTTCTGTCAGGGTGCTGGGGCTTTACAAAGGGGATCTGGCAATCTTGACCCTTATTCCCTGCAGTTCCCATCCCAGGCCATCACATACGTAGTTGGTGCCTGATTAGTGCACAGCCAATTCACCAACTTCTGTGTAACTGTTAATATTCCTTAGGCTAGAGGAGTTGGGGAAATGTTGAGATGTAGGATAGATGAATGTGGGATGGTACTCCCTGATACTTTCACTTTAAAATACAGGAGAATTCAAGGTGACATGGAAATCATGCCCTATCCCCCACTGATCTGTTCTATCTCTGACCATCCTAAGAGGTCCTAGCCCCTTTTGTCAGCGTTGGCATCCGCCAATTCAGTTCTGGTCTGTCTTCCCCCAGTCCTGCTAATCACATCCTGTTCTTTTTTCTAAAACCCTGCTCTGACTAAACCCTTTCCAGTTTGCCCTGTCCACTGAGTCCCCACCCAGTCATGTCTATTTCAAGTCTATAGGGTTGTCAGAAGCGTACTGAGACCTCTGCCACATCTGCCTTTGCCAGTCCCAGCCAGTCCTCCTAAGTCAATGGAGGTGTGTCTGATAACACAGCCTGTGAGTGTTCGTTCCTTATTATTTTTTTTCATTAAGTTTTCAAATTACATTTTTTCCAGGAACTCACATATTCCATCTAAATATTTAAGTATGCTGCTTCAGACTTATACCTCACATTCACTATAACTATTTTGTATTTATTACTATTTGCTGCAGTAAATAATTTATTTTTTATTATAAATATTATCTTTTTCTTTCTTTTCAATTTGACCAGGTTTGTTAGGAGCTGATCCATATAATTAATTATTTGAAAGGACCAGCTTTTATTTTATTTATTTAAGCTTAAATTTTTATGAATTGCCACTTCTTGAGCTTTTTGTTTTGTGTTTCATTGTCATATGTTTGATTAAGTTTGTTGTCCTTTTTTATTTTTAGTGTATTTATTGTGGAGCATGATATATGCCTTCATTTGTTTGTATCTTCTTCCGTTTCTTTCTTCAGTGTCTTATAATTTCCCAAGTACATGTCTTTCACCTCCTTTGTTAAATTTATTCCTAGGTATTTTATTTTATATTTTGATGCAATTGTAACTTGGATTGTTTTCTTTTTTAAAAAAATAAATATTTATTGTTCAGATTATTACAGTTGTTCCTCTTTTTTCCCCCATAGCTCCCCTCTACCCAGTTTCCATCCCCCCTACTCTTATCCTCAACCCCTGTCCTTGTCCATAAGTGTACTTGAACTTGGTTTTGAAGTGTAAGCAGGCATTCCCAGATGAAGGGCAACACGACTTCTTCCCCATTTACCTGTGACATTTCCCAGAAGGGCAGGGCATCTGCAGAATTTCCATGTTGGAGATGATAAGGGGCAGCAAAGTGGTTGAAGGGCAGAATCAGTGTTGTCTTAAAGCTACATTTGCAAACTAAGAGGGTATCACTACAGTATATTGGTTTTATTTTATGAGAAAATAAAAACAATATTTTCTTAAAGATGTTTTTATCGGCATATTGCATTAGGTTAAGAAAAAATAAAAAAGGCTAAGGGGGAAGTTAGAGGACATCTGTAATACTGTCAACAATAAAAAGTGCAGCTGAAAAATTTTATTATTCATACATAGGTAGGTGGAGTGGAAGATAATGTAGATTATGGGAACATTCAACCCCCACAGCCCCAACCCCCACAACCACAACCCCCACAGCAGAGGGGAAGCTAATATTGACTTCTCCCCTTTACCCTCCAGTGCTATATCCTCGGGGGGAGGGAGAGCTGTACATCCCTGATTTCTTTCCCTTCTTCCCTGGCGGTACGCCTGTAACCAGTCTGACTTCTCCCTCCCCCTCCAGTGTTATCTGTCAGGAGATGATAGCACTGGCACGTGTGCGTCTTTCCAGAGGTCCCTCGGTTTCTCTGAACATGATTACACACATCTATAGACCACATCTATAGGCCATTCCTTCGGAAAGCGTGTTTCCTGCCACCTGTGAGATGGTTCCACCGCTGGGCTCTGTGACTTTGGAGGCTTCCTCATCCCCAGTAGGAATGAGGTGTATCCCACAACGAGGAAGCTCTACCTAGGCGCGGCCATATTCCCCAGTGCCACCAAGGGGCGCCCAATGCCCCAAAGCACCAACAGCATACCATCTCCTTAACTCTTGGCTGCCGGTGGCTTCAACTGTGGTTGTGCGCATGTGCAGAAACACGCCCCCTTCCTGAGTAGCTCCGAATCCGAGCAGGGGCGATGCTAGGGGTGGTGGCCGGAAGCGGCTGAGGTTCTCAGCCAAGGTTGACTAGTTGTTGTCAGCAGGCTCCCGGTGCTCTGTGACGGAGGCATTTCTCAGTGATGCGACCCTGGGGAGGGTGAGTTTTGGGGAATTTTGTGTGGTCAGTGATGCACTCCGTTGTCTAACTGCAGTTGGATAATTCGCTCATTTATTTTGCAGGATTTCTTCTCCTCTCATGTCAATGTTAAGGTCTTAAAGTTCACTAAAACCCACAAGGTTTGGTGCATTATGTTCTAAGAGTTTTCTAAGAGTTGATTTTTTTCCTTATGCCCAGGAGTTCTTTAGAAGTCTGTTTTCAGTTTTCAAAAGTTTACTTAACAGATTTCTAACCTGAGAAAAATGTAGTCCGAAAAATGTCTATGTGAAGCACATTCCTTAAAATATGAGGGGATGCATGGCCTAGTACGTGGTGAATGTTTATAAATGTTCAATATATAAGTTGACAACAATATTTAATTATTTAGTTGTCACTTGCATTGTACAATATTTGCACACTTTTTTGTCTGCTCCTTCTATTCCTGGGAGAGGAGAGAGAAATTTTCTACTGTGATGCTGATTTGTCCATTTGTCCTTCCTGCTGTCCATGATCCATTTGAGTTAAGTTTCATATGAAGTTAGAAACTTCGATTGAGGATTCTTTTATTTGAATGTCCAATTACTCAAGCACCATTTATTGAAAACACTATTTGTTCTCTGTTGATACGTTTTGCATCTTTATCAAAAATAAATTGGCCGAAGTTGTGTAGGGCTATTTTTAGGTTCTCTATTTTGTTCCATTGATCTATGTGTCTATCTACTTTTATCATGATTAAGTGTCATACTATGTATGAATTTATATGATCTTGTGATTTTTTTTATCTTTAGCCTGTTAATATGAGGGAATACACTGATGATTTTTGAACATTGAACCAGCCTTATATTCCTGGAATAAACCTTACTTAGTTGTAGTGGTATAATTCCTTTCATGTATTGCAGGAATTGACTGGCTAATGCTTTTTTCAGGGTTTTTAAAAATACATATTTTTATTGATTTCAGAGAGGAAGGAACAGGGATAGAGGGATAAAAACACCAATAATGAGAGAATCACTGATTAGCTGCCTTCTGCATGCCTCCCACTGGGGATGGAGCCCACAACCAGGCATATGCTGGAATCGAACTCAGGACCCTTCAGTAGGCAGGCCGATGCTCTATCTACTGAGCCAAACCAGCTAGGGCAATTTTCAGGATTTTTACATCAAGTTTAGGAGAAATAGTGATCTATAGTTTTCCTTTTTAATATTGTCTTTGTTTTAATAATACAGTAATACTGGTATCATAGAACGACTTGAAAAATGTTCACTTCTATTTTCTGGAAGAGATTGTGTAGCATTATGCTAATTTTTCTTTAAATGTTTGGTGGAATTCTCCATTGAAATCATCTGGGCCTGAAATTTTCTTTTGGAAGCTTTTTTTAATGTCTTCAATTTCAATAGTAGTTTTATGACTATTCAGATTATCTAGTTCATATCTTTTCAGTTTGTGTTTTGTGAGGAATTGGATCATTTCATCCTAATTGTTGAACTAATGTGCATAAAGTTGTGTGTGATATTCCCTTCCCTTTTAATAGCTGCAGTATCTGTAGTTATATCTCCTGTTTCATTTCTGATGTTGGTAATTTGTGTCTTGTTTTTACCTTTATCACTCTTGCTAGAGGACTACCAATTTTATCATTTTCAAAGAACCAGCTTTTGTTTTCATTGATATTCTCTATTGTTTTTCTGTTTTCAGTTTCATTGATTTCTACTCATGTTCATTATTTCCTCCTTTCTCTTGTTTTGGGTTTACTTTGCTCTTTTTCTAATTTTTGAGGTGGGAGCTTAGATTATTGATTCAAGACCTTAATTTTGAAAATATGAACATTTCAATTTATAAATTTCCCTTTCAACACTGCTTTATCTACATCCCACAAATTTTCAACATGTTGTATTTCAATTTATATTTGTTACTTTTAATTTCCTTTGAGACTTCCTCTTTGATCCATGATTATATAGAAATGGATTTTTTAATCCTCAAGTATTTGGTGACTTTCCTTTTATCTTTTTGTTATTGATTTATAGTTCAGTGCTATTATAATCAAAGAACTTATGCTTTATTATTTCAACTGGTTGAGATTTGTTTTATGACTCTGGATATGATATGTCTTGGAGAATGTGGCATGGGTATTTGAAGGGAATGTGCATTCTATTAATGTTTGGCTAGAGTAGTGTGGGTCTGTCCAGTTAAGCCACACTTTTCTTGATACTTTGATTAATGGGAGTAGATTTTTCTTAGAGCTTTGTTGTCTGTGCCTGTTGACAGTTTTTAGTTATACGATTCTCCAGTGCTTTGTTTATGGGAAGGGTAATTAAACAGGGAATTCACCACTGTACTGTTCCCCAGGCCCTGAGGTCTGTGGGCTGGCCCCCCTTTCTTTTCTACCTTTCAGTCTTTATATTTGTTGTACTATGTCATTTTGCTCTGGTCTCTTCCACATTCATTTTTCTCATTTATGTTTCTTCCTCTATTAATTTTGTTAATTTACATTTTGCTAGGAAAGCCCCTATTCCACATCAATATTAAAGTATGTTGTCTGGCTGGCATGGCTCAGTGGTTTAGTTCCTCCTAGGAACCAGGAGGGTCATGGTCTGATACCTGGTCAGGGCAAATGCCCGGGTTGTGGGCTCGATCCTCGATGGGGGCCGTAAAGGAGGCAGCCGAAAAATGATTCTCTCTCATCATTGATATTTCTGTCTGTCTGTCTCTCCCTTACTCTCTGAAATCAATAAAATATATTTTAAAAATATAAAATAATAAAAATTAAAAAATAAAGTATGTTGCTATACAGTTATAATAATATATCACAATAACTACTTTGAACCATTGGCCCACCTGGGAAAGATTTTTCCTTTATCATTATATATATGTATATTTTTATATTTGTATATATGTAATATTTAAGTTATTCCCTTTTATTTGGTTTGCTAGGGGGTTATCCATGACATTGGTCATCTCAAAGATTCAACTCTTTGTTTCTTTGAAACTCCCTATTGTTGCATTTATTTGATTTATTTAAGTTTTAATTTTTATTGAGTACTACCTTTTTGGTTGGTTTGCTTAATTTTGTTTTTTTCTACTTCTAATGTTTTAGGTTGAACAAATAGCTCTTTTTAATATTTATTTTTAAATAAAAATAAAGCTATTTAAAGCTATAAATTTTACTTTATATATAACTTTAGTGTGTTACATGACAACTGATAGAAATAGTATAGCTTCCGTATTGATTTCCTATTGTGGTCCTGGATTGTGTTTCTTTTCTTTTAAAAACAACATAACACGTATTTATTTAGATACATTGAGTACCATAAAAATTTACCCATTAAAGCATATTATTCCATGGTATTAAGTACATTCACAGAATTGTGCAGTCATCAATCACCACAATCTAATTTTAGAACATTTTCAACTTTGTACACAATAGCAGATAATAATCACTTATGCCACCCCACCTTCCCACCCTAGAAAACCTCCAATCAATTTCTGTCTCTATGTATTTGCCCATTTTGCATAAATGGAATAGTACAATATGTGGTCTTCTGTGACTGACATCTTTCATGTAAGATAATGATTTCAAGGTTATTTCATGTTATAGCACATATCAGTACTTTTTATTTGTAAATACTATTTTATTGTATAGCTATACCACATTTGTTTATCTGTGCTGGGCCAACATAGCCAAGGGTTTGGTGAGCCTCAGGGAGTATGGCAAAAGATGAAGAAAAGACAGAGAATAAGCTGGGTCTAGGTGATCTCCTGTGCCTGGCTGAGACCACAGGACAGATCCAGACTGCAAGCTGAGCCTTTATTTTATAGTCAGAGGTAAACACAGTAGTGGTCACAATAGTTACAATATTCTTGTGAGTTTCACTTATTTTGGCAGCACTTGCTGCACCTCCCTCAGCTCATTAGCTACCCAGATAGGATCTAGGGGGCTCATAAGGTCAAGCTTAATTATGCTAAGAGGGCTGTGCCTCCTAAGCTGGGACTTACTTGTGATTTTGCCAACAGGACAGTATGAGGCTTAACCCTATAGCCTTCCCTACATTTATCCATTCATCAGTTGATGGACATTTAGGTGGTTTCCATTTTTTTTTACTATTATGAATAATACTGCTGTGGATATTTGTGTATGTTTTGGAGTATACATGTATTTTCATTTTTCTTGGGTAGATACCTAGTAGTGGAACTGCTGGATCATATGGTGGCTCTTTGGGTAACATTTTGCCAAACTGTTTTTCAGAATGCCTGTATTATTTTACAGTTCTTCCAGCGATGTATGAGCACTCCAGTGTATTCACACCTTACCAACACTTGTTATTGTTGTTGTTATTTTTGCTATCCTAATGGATAGGAAATGGTCTCCAAATGAATGGAAATGTTTGCATTTGATTTGCATTTCCCTAATGACTAATGGCGTTGAACACCTTATACTATGATCAGAGAATGTAGCATGTCAATTCCCAGCATTAAAACATCTACCAGATTTTCTTTGTAGACAAGTTATTGAATGGAATTTTGTAAGAGTATCATGGGCATAAGAAAAGAAAGCATATTTTCTCTTTCTTTAGTATACCATCATCTTTATGTGTTTAAAATTTAACTTGTTCATAGCTTTTATTTTATTTTACTTTTTATTTAACTTCCTTGTTTTCTCCTCATCTTATCTTACTTTTGTTGTCTTAATTTCTCTTCATTTTACATGGATATCGTCCCTATTCTCACAGCACCCAGTGCTGTACTTTGGTGTCCCCAAATAACGTTTTTGGCAAGGATGCGGATTGAATGGCCATATGGACACTGTCTTCCCAGGTTTCTTGGATTCTCTGTGGAGTTCCTGGACCAGACCCCAAAGTGAAGGCTTTAAGATCTTCCTTCTGGTCCCAGAAACTCTGGTTGAGTCCACAGACCCAGCTTAGGCTCCTGGGAAGAACGGAGTTGTCAGCAAGAGATCCTGAAGGCTGAGGCCCAAGTGAACATGCCAGCCAACCAGAGCTCTCCCAAGTGGTCCCTGGCCCTGACTGCAGGAGGAAGAGACAACTCCTGTGAGGTAAGGAAGGCAAAGAGGTGCCTATTTCTATACAACTTTTTCTTTTTCTTGGAATTAACAGTTTTCTGGTTTAGTCATTACTTTGCTTTACTATATACAAATCAATGATTCAACTCCAAATTCTTTTTAGTTGTTTAAATCTCCTCTCTGGCCAAAACCAGCTTGGCTCAGTGGATAGAGCATCAGACTGCGGACGAAAGGTCTCGGGTTTGATTCCGGTCAAGGGCATGTACCGTGGCTGCAGGCACATCCCCAGTAGGGGGCGTGCAAGAGGCAGCTGATCAATGTTTCTCTCTCATCGATGTTTCTGACTTTCTATCCCTCTCCCTTCCGCTCTGTAAAAAAAAAAAAATCAATAAAATATATTTAAAAAAATAAATAAATCTCCTCTCTGTATATTCAAACATATAGGTAATAATCATAGTGACAATAATTGTAAACACTCATATAATGTTTACTATGTTCCCAGCACTGTTATATACATACTACATGTACTTACTCATCTTCATAACAACTTCAGAAAGTGGGTGCCATTGTTACTCCCATTTTATAAAGAGGGAAACTTGGGCACAGAGAAAAACTATCTGGCTCACTTTCACACAGCTAGTAGTAGGTGGGAATGGTCTCAACTTTGGGCATCAGTTTCTTCTCTGTGAAGAAATCTTTCCTGGAACTTGTTGACTTGCTGAAGGCTGATGGTCTGGTTTCTCTCTCAGCTTCACACACAGCTATTGTCTTGGTGTCTTCCCTGTGTTATCCCCCAGGACCGTGGTGGTTGGCAGACTGCGGTTCACGAGCCGCATGCGGCTCTTTGGCCCATTGAGTGTGGCTCTTCCACAAAATACCACGGCCTGGGTGAGTCTGTTTTGAAGAAGTGGCGTTAGAAGTTTAAGTTTAAAAAATGTGACTCTCAAAAGAAATGTCAATCATTGTACTGTTGATATTTGGCTCTGTTGACTAATGAGTTTGCCAACCACTGCCCCAGGAAATCCTGTTCACTTCTGTCTTTTTTTTATCTTTATTGTTCAGTTTATTCATTACATTTTCCCCCAATAGCTCCCCTCCACCCAGTACCCATCCCATTCTCCGCCCTCACCTCCCTCCCACTGTCCTCTCCCATAGTTGCATGATTTTTGTCCAGTCTCTTGCTGAACTTCCCACACCCTTTTTCTCACCAAGAATTATCAGTCCATTCCCTCTCTATGTCCATGATTCTGTTCTATTCCCCATTTTATCCTGTTCATCAGATTGTTAACTCACTTGGTTTTTAGATTCATTTGTTGATAGATGTGTATTTGTTGTTCATAATGTATATTTTTACCTTTTTTTTCTTCCTCTTCTTAAACAATATCTTTCAGCATTTCATATAGTATTGGCTTGGTGGTGATGAACTCCTTTAGCTTTTTCTTATCCGTGAAGCACTTTATCTGACCTTCAATTCTGAATGATAGCTTTGCTGGTAGAGTAATCTTGGATGTAGATTCTTGCTAGTCATCACTTTGAATATTTCTTGCCACTCCTGCCTGGCCTGCATCGTTTCTGTTGAGAAATCCACTGACAATCGTATGGGTGCTCCCTTATAGGTAACTAACTGTTTTTCTCTTGCTGCTTTTAATAGTCTCTCTTTATCTTTTGCTCTTGGCATTTTAATTATGATGTGTCTTAGTGTGGTCCTCTTTAGATTCCTATATTTTGGGGTTCTGTGCACCTCTTGGATTTTTAAGTCGATTTCTTTCACCAGGTGGGGGAAGTTTTCAGTCACTATTTCTTCAAGTAGGTGTTCATTATCTTGCTCTCTCTCTTTTTCTGGCACCCCAATAATTCTGATGTTGGTATGCTTGAGATTGTCCCAGAGGCCCCTTATACTATCTTCAATTTTTTGGACTCCTTTGGCTTCTTGCTTTTCCGGCTTAGTGGATTTTACCTCTTTATATCTCAAATCTTTGACTTGGTTTTTGCGGTCGTCTGGACTGCCTTTAGGTCTTTGTATAATATTTTTTGTTTCAGTCAGCCTATGCTTAATTTCTAGCTGGTCCTTTTTCATATCCTTGTAGATGTTGTTCCTTTCCTTGTAAGTGTTGTTTATTTCCTTATAGTTCTCATTAAGTTCCTCGGCCTTTTCTAGTAGCCTCTTCATAAACCTAATTACTGTGGTTTTGAACTCTACGTCTAGTTGTCTTTTTTCCTCCATTTCTTTCAGAGCTGAGTTCTTTCCTTTTCTCTGCATTGTGGATGCTTTCCTGAGTTGGTCCCTTGGCGGTGTGTGGTAGGTGTCCTCTAAGGGACAGTGGCTCAGCTTCCTTATGCGGCGTGTGGCGTCAGTGTTAGCCCTGCCCTATGCGGCAAGCAGCGTCAGCGTCTATGGGGCACGCGGCTCGTGGGTCTCAGTGTTGGGTGGTAATAGAAATCCACCGCTGGTCTCCCCGTTGCCAGACAACTCTGCCTCTCCCCAAATGAGTCTGCACAGCCAAAGTCTCACTCAGAGTTGTAAAACAAAGCAGTCCGGTGGACTCCGAGCGAGTGAGCAAGTCACGCGTTCTCTGTCCTGACGCACACTCCAGGAACTGCTGTTTCAATTTACGCGCACACTTTCCCCAAACTGGCAGACCTCAGCTGCGCCCGGAGTCTTCCTTTCCCCGACCTGGGAGCTGGCCTGGAACTGGGGGGTCAGTGCTGTGGGAGGCCTCTGCCCTCCCCGTTGGAGAAAATCAGCAGGGCTTGCTGCCACCCGTCCCTCACCGCTCGCTCACGCTCCGAACCTTAAAGCTGCACACCGCTGCTCCTCCTGAGTCACAGCGTCCCACCTTTACTTTTATCTGTGGAATTTTCACTCAGCCAGCTTTCTGGTGATTCTGGATGATGTTTGTTTTGTTGTTAAGTTGTAGTTTTGGAATTGTTGCGTGGGCAGCAAAATAGGTGCTTACCTATGCCGCCATCTTGGTTCTCCCTTTTCACTTCTGTCCTTTTTGCACATCCCTTTTCCTGGGGGATCTTATGTCTTTTTTCCTGTTTATTGGAGCCTGTGTCTTCCTCTTTCTTAGTTTACCTCCTCATTTTGTGGGAGCACATCCTCCAGTCTATCCTTGAAAATGGATACGTGACAGGTGGATTTTATGAAACTTTGTATGTCTGAAAATGTCTTGCAAAATTATATTTAATATATAATTGTAGAAATAAATTTATAGAAATAAGAAAGTAAGTGCCTTGGAAATTTACTTACCTATTAATTAATTATTTAATTAAAATGTTTTTCGTTTTTCTTTTTAAAAAATATATATTATTGACTTTTTTACAGAGAGTAAGGGAGAGGGATAGAAAGTCAGAAACATCGATGAGAGAGAAACATCGATCAGCTGCCTCTTGCACACTCCCTACTGGGGATGTGCCTGCAGCCAAGGTACATGCCCTTGACCGGAATCGAACCTGGGACCTTTCAGTCCGCAGGCTGACACTCCATCCACTGAGACAACCTGGTTAGGGCTGTATGACTTCTTTTTAATTTTTGGATATTGACACGTTATTGTATATATAATTAGAGAATATCTTCACCCATTCAGTAGGTTGCCTTTTCATTTTTTTTATCCTATTCTCTGCCAAACCAGTTTTGGCCAAAATGTTTTTACTGATTTTGTAAGGAGAAGGAGAGAGAGAGAGAGAGAGAGAGAGAGAGAGAGAGAGAGAGAGAGAGACAGAGACATTGACCAGCTGCCTCCCATCTGCACCCAACTGGGGACTGAACCTGAAAACTGGGTATGTGCCCTGACGGAGAATTGAAACAGCAACCTTTTGGTGCATGGGACAACACTCAACTAACTGAACCATGCCAGCCAGAGTGGAAATATATTTATTTAACTCTGATACTAAATTGATCTTCTCAGCCTGATATAGATTTCTAGGTTGGAAATCATTTTTGTGCAGAATTTTAAAAGCATATTTCCAGTCTAGTCCTTTTCTACTAACACGTACATTTTCTCTGCTTTTCAAAAAACTCTTATTCAGTTGTTGAGCCTTCTACTTTTTTTAGTCTTTGATCTGCTTTCTGTTCTTTCTCTTTTTATCTCCTTTCTAAGAGTTTTTTGGAACACTTTATCTTCTAAATCTTTTTTGTCTCATTGATACTGTTACATATTTTTATTTTAAATAGCTCTTTATTTTCAGAATACTCTCTTTTAATAGTATGCTATTTTTGTTTCATGGATACAGCATCTTATCACTCTAAAGTATTAGTAATAGTTTTTTATTTAATTTTGAATGACTATATAGACACATAGCTCAAAAATGAAAATATATAAAAGTTAAAAAATATATAAAAATCTACATAGCCTAAACTTGGCCAGGTGGCTCAGTTAGTTGGAGCATCGTCATGTACACCTAAAGGTTTCGGATTCATTTCCCAGTAGAGGCACATACCCAAGTTGTGGGTTGGATCTAGATCGGAGTGAGTGTGGGAGGCAATCAATTGATTATTCTTTCTCACTTTGATGTTTCTCTTTCTCTCAAATCAATAAAAACATATCATTGGGTGAAAATATAAAAAGAACCTAGTCTAAATTCTCATTCATCTATCTCTTATCTGTTCACCTGTGTTTAACACACATAACAGGATTAGTTTACTGCATGATTAGGATTTCTTTATGCAAATAAGAGCAGCTGAGAACATATTCTTACTTTCTCCTTTTTATTTAACAAAAGGTGGCCTACTAAAATTTTATCAGCTTTTGTTATTGTTAAGTATTTTGGTGAAATGTAATATGAATTATAAACAATGCTACCATGAACAAAAAAAATTGTTTCTTTTCATGTACATGTGTACACCCCTTTCTTAACTATATATATTATATATATATATATATATATACACACACATATATATATAGATAGGTACACACACACACACAAACATAGGGGTGGAGTTAATGATTTATAGATTAAGCCTATATTTTTAAAAATATTTTTATTGTGAAATATAACATACATACAGAAAAGTATACAAAAAAATTTACAGCTCACTGATTTTTCACTATGTCAGTCTAGAAAGTGGCCATATAATTTCAGAATCCCTCTACTCTCAAAGATAGTTATTATCTTGATTTTTATAATAATCACTTCCATTAAGAATAAAATTACAAGCCACAGAATGGAAGAGATAGACAATGGAGGACTTCTAGCCAGAATATATCAAGAACAACAAAGCAGTAAGAGAAAGCAGACTACACATAGTCACGTGCCTTATTTGAATATACATATAACAAAAATGATAACCAAATGGCTAACAAACACCTGAGAGGGTGCCCAGTCTCATTAGTCATTAGGGAAGTGCAAAATTTAAACCACAATTGTGATACTACCACACTCCCACCAGAATGGCTAAAATTAAGAAGACTGATGATAAGTGGTAGCAAGGATGAGTAGCCATATCAGCAGCATATAGGCTCATATCAGCATATACCAGCAGCTCATATGCTGCTGGTGGGAGTATAAATTGGCATAATCTCTTTGGAAAATATCTTAGCCTTCTTCATCAAAGCATATGTAAATTATAAGAGGAAACAGTTCTCTTAGGAAAATTTGAGCAGAAATCCTTGGCTAAAGTACCCGGACATGTGGAAATGCTCGCTGTAGCATTACTTATAACACGAGATCTGTTGAGAATTGTCTCCCAATAATATCCACCCTCATTTCTGCATTGTCTTGCCTTCTGCAAAATTTCCCATGAGTATACTATTCTGTCAGCTACTCTGATTAATCTGGTTGGCAGAGATGAGAGCCCAGACTGTTCAATTTATCTTATATAACACTTAACAGGACTCCCAAGTGGCAGAATGAGGCCAATCTGCAGTATTTTGCTCAAACATGACATCTGGGGTTCCGGATGCAATGAGCTGAACAAATCCTTTAACGCCATCAAATGTTTACCTTACAAAGCCAGGTGCCTTTCTGCCTAAGTTTCTGTATTGACCTTTGTACTTGGTGTGAGGCATGAGTCCAGCTACAGTAGGATATATTAGCCATTGCACAGATTCTGCCTTGGCCCAAGGGGGCAATTTCATCCTCTGTTTGGACAGTAAGCTGAGCCTGACCCTGGAATACCTTTCAAAGCCAAATATTATGTTGATCACCTCAGATACAATCAGGGACAGATGTCCTACCATCTTTTCTCATTGGATGACTCCTATCATAGGAATAACCGCCCTCAGGGTTTACATGAATAGCAAGCCATTTACTCTTCTAGGAAGCTCCTATTAGCAACCAAGTAGGTACCTCCTTTTAGAGAGACCCCCAAAGTCATTTATGGGTTACCTGAACCACCAATCCCTACCTCAAACACTTGCAGTTCAGTTATGACCACCCTTAACGTGAAAATCACCATGTTTGGGGGAGGAAGGCAAGTTAATGCCTAGTTTCTGCATAAGAACTACAATCCCAGGATGCCCCCTAGAAGAAAGTACTGTTTACAATTGGTGGGACTTCCAGGAGTCAGGAGACACAGGTTGAGAGTGCCTCCAATGTGGCCTCTCATCCAGCTGATAGTCTGTAACTATTAAATATAAAACTGAACAAAAAAGGAAATTGATTTTATTCAGGCTATTGCAATAGGAAGAGCACCCCTGATGTGAAAGTTGGAGTGTCTCAGCAGGGTGGTTTTGCCTTTTGCTTTCATACTGAGGATTAGACAAGTTATCATGGGGAGATTTATAGGTGGGATTGTTTCTGCATTCAGGAGAAGTCTTCGTCAGCTGAACAAGAAATGCTTATCTTTGTGTCTGGCTAGCTAGTTAAACTTCTAATCTGTTAGTCATTCATCAGAAAGTGGGGAGTTGGAGGGTCTGGGTCTAGCCTTTCAGAAAGTTCAATAAAAGGAGAAAGGTCTTGCCAAAATCAGTTTGACTCGGTAGATAGAGTGTCGGCCTGCGGACTCAAGGTTCCCAGGTTTGATTCCGGTCAAAGGCATGTACCTTGGTTGCGGGCACATCCCCAGTAGGGGGTGTACAGGAGGCAGCTGATCCATGTTTCTCTCTTATAGATGTTTCTGACTTTCTATCCCTCTCCCTTCCTTTCAGTAAAAAATCAATTATATATATATATATATATATATATATATATATATATATGTATATATGTATATGTGTATATATATATATGTGTGTGTATATATATATATAGGACAAAGGTCTTCATTTGGTCTTGTCACAGGTAAACTTCAGGAGTCTTATGGGGGTTATGAGAGTGGACAGCAAATGTTATCCGAGTCATAAGGGGAAAGGTGATATCTGTGGTAAGTTGGTTATATGAGCATAAAAGAGTGGGGGGGATTTTTAACTGGGCTCAGGTTATGTTCAACATTGTTAAGGGTCCTCAGTTTTGTTTGAAAACTTGAGGCTAGTTTTTGTTATTGGAGAGGATGCCTTAAGGCCTTCATTCCAACCTGTCCTATATGTCCAAGCCACTAACTGCATCATATTCTTCTGCCCTACGTAATGACTGAGCCACTGCTAGGGGAAGTGGTTCAAGGAGAGCAGACATTTCAAGATGTTGACAGGTGTTTAGTGTGCGTGATGTGGGTGCTGGGGCCCTCCCAGCTGTTTGTGATAGACTTCTCAGCAAGGGGAATGGTGATAACCTTGGACCGTGGTCGGCACACCATGGCTCACGAGCCACATGTGGCTCTTTCACAAAACACCACAGCCTGGGCGAGTCTGTTTTGAAGAAGTGGCATTAGAAGTTTAAGTTTAAAAAATTTGGCTTTCAAAAGAAATTTCAATCGTTGTACTATTGATATTTGGCTCTGTTGACTAATGAGTTTGCCGACCACTGGTTCAGTGGATGCGGGTATTGGCAGACCTGACAGGTAAATTTTATGCCCCTGCAGTGGTTTGGGGAAGATGTATTAAGGCATTTTCCTTTGTGATGAAGGCTCCATGGTTGTTAGTTCAGGAAAACAGATTATTAATGCCCCTCCCTTTCCTGTACCTCCTGGGGTTTAAGGTGCTTCTTCTTCAATTTAGGTGTTATTGCTCACCCTCTGCTGACACAAAATCATTATGGTTCATTCTAGTATTAAATTCACCCCCTACCCCAATCATCTCCTACTAGTTCTGGACCTTTCATTTCAATGAGTCAGATGCAAGAGGAACAAGGCCATTTTAATAAGTTCACAGAGATTTGTTATGTTCTACCCTTTGGCCCATTAAAGCGGAACACAATAAGCAGTGTACTGAACCAAGAAGCAGTTATCTTTATGATCTAGGACAATGTTAATCCAACCAGAGAATCCAGGTGACAACCAGAATTAAATTGAAATCTCTTAGGTATCCTTCCTTCTGGATACTTTGCCACCCAGAGGGTTAGCAAAGAGACAGGATCCCAAATTGTCAAAATATGTCCATATAACTCCTAACACCTTTTTTTCTGATCATTACTCAGGGAGCAGCTGAAAGGAGATGATTCCTTTCTGAGGACAACCATATTCATTAATTAAACTGCCTTACTAAAGAGCATGCATGTTCTGATTTATGTTTCTCTGTCTCTGGATCTGTTTTTCTTAATCAGTTTATGTTGTTCATTATATTCCACAAATGAGGGAGATCATGTGATATTTATCTTTCTCTGCCTGGCTTATTAGGGGACAGTGGGGGTAAGAGGGAGAGATCAACCAAAGGACTTATATGCATGCATATAAGCCTAATCAATGGACACAGACAACAGGGGGTGGAGGCATGAATGGGAGGTGGGAGGTAATGGGGGAATAAGGACACATATGTAATACCTTAATCAATAAAGAAATTTTAAAAAATAAAGAGCATGTATGGAGCTGGAGGAGGTGAGAGAGGCAGAGTCTGAAATCCTTTTGAGTTCCTTTTTGAGGAGGCCATTCCAATGCTCAATAATACCAGATGCTAGTGGATGGGGAAGAGTGTGGAAGTCCATCAAATACCTTAACTATCAGCCCATTGTTACATGGCTTTTGCAGTGAAAATTGTTCCATTTTCAGGCTGCAAATAGTCCAGAAAGCTGAAAAGTTGATGCAGATTAATTCCAAGATCCACAATTGTGTGGCTGGAGTGGGTCTAGCAGACTGAAACAACAACATTTTAACCTGAAAACATATAAACAATGTTACAAATAGGAGAGGGGCTTGAGGTCTGATGCAGTCAGTTGGCCAGGGGCAGGTGGGCCACACTTCATGCTGTGTGCACTTTCTCATCACAACGAGTCATCTTGTGGAAGGAGTCACACATTTGGTATATAGTGGAAGCTTCTGCATCAGAAAAGCGGTGTTTTCATTTGTGCCCAGCCTGTGAGAATGGATGTATTGCCTTGTCCAATGTGATGATGGATCCAGAAAGCAATGACAATAATCTGGGCAGTGAAGGCTCAGAGCAGTCAGCCATACAAAACCCTTTGAATAGATAAAGGGGGTAACATAGATCTTCTCAATCTTGAAAGCTTAAGAGTGTTGTCCCTCATTCCTTTCAGCGGGAGTCCAAGATAGAGAATGGCTCATCTCAAAGAGATTTATGGCTGCAGCTTTTGTGTAATGGAGTAAACCCAATGAGATTCACAGACAAACCATAACATATTAGAGCAAATGGTATCAGCAGAAACACTATCACATTAGATTGAAAGGGAGAGAGACTACACAAAATGAAAGGAAGACATTTGATTCCCAAAATTCCACTGGCAGGAAGCAGGCTGATAAAACTCTTCTGCTACCTTTCATGTAAAAGGAAGGATGACTTAGAAGGTAGGAACAAGAATCAAGAGAGTAGAACCAAAAGCCATGAAGAGTTATTCCTAGGCCTTGAGACCTAATCATGGAACTGCTAACTTCACTCAGCCAGATAACACTTATTTTCTTTAGCATTTAAAAAGTATCATTTAAATCACTGTTTCCATGTATGTAATATGTCATTTTGTTTTGTTTTCTGGCTGCTTTCAAAATCTTTTATTCTTTGGTTTTTAAAAGTTTGACTACAATGTGCCTAGGTATGGTTTTCTGTGGATTTATTCTGCTTGGGGTTTGCCAGATTTCTTGAATCTGTAAATGCATGTCTTTTGCCAAATTTGAGAAGTTTCTGCCCATTATTTTTAAAAACATCTTTTCTGCCCCATTTCTTCTGGACCTCAAATTACATGAATATTAGATCTTTTGATTTTGTATTACCCATCCCTGAGACTCTATTATTTTGTTTGCTTTTTCCAAGAATTGTTCTCTCTACTTTTCAGATTGGTCAACTTCTGTTGGTCTGTCTTACATTCATTAACTCTTTCTTTTGTAATGTTATCTCCATTCTGTTGGTAAGTCCATCAGAGAATTTTTCAAGTTCCAGATTGCATTTTTGAGTTCTAGACTTTTCAGTTAGTTATTTTTTATAGTTCACATTTCTCAATTGAATTATCCTGTTATTCATTCATTATGAACATAATTGTCCTTATGTTCTTGAGCATACTTATACAAAACTAGTTTAAAGTCTAATTCTGGCATTTGGATCATCTCAGGGTCAGTTTCTGCATTCACTCTTGAACCTCTTCTCTTTTTATTGATGCCTTTCTGTCTCTTTATTTGTTATTTTGGATTGTATTTTGGGTGTTGTAAATCATGTATTGTAGAGATTTTGGATTCTATTTACTTTCCTTAAAGATTGCTGCTTTTTTGTTTTGTTTTGTAAGTATTTAACTTGTGACTGGACTCAAAGTGGAAACTATCTTCTCTGGTATGTGATAGCTCAGATTTTAGTTCATTTAAGTGGTTAAGCAGATATTTGAGCAGAGTTCTTATACAGAATTTAGGCACGCCTCTCCATCTGGATTCCCCCGACTTTCTAGTGGTCATGATGATTGCAAAACACTCCTTTGAGCCCTAACCGATTTGGCTCAGTGGATAGAGCATCGGCCTGCAGACTGAAGGGTCCCAGGTTCGATTCCAGTCAAGGGCATGTACCTTGGTTGTGGGCACATCCCCAGTATGGGGTGTGTAGGAGGCGGCTGATCGATGTTTCTAAGTTTCTATCCCTCTCCCTTCCTCTATGTAAAAAAAAAAATCAATAAAATATTTTTTTTTAAAAAAAACACTCCTTTGATTTTTTAAGTCAGTAACATTGAAGGTTTTAAAAATTGGAATTTTAGTAAACACATCTTATGTCATCCCTTCTTGCATTAACTCTCCTCCAGTAGATGCCTGACTTAGGTTGCTCTTCAGATAATACTTTTAAAAAATATTTTGTTCAGAGTTTATAGTTGTTATCTGTATGAGTTTTAGCCTAATAAAATTAACTTAGTCATACAAGAACTTGATTTTCTTTAATTTTGGAGTTCATTTTATATGTGTTGTGAAGTATGGGTCAAGGTTTTTTTTTTTCTTTAATACTGATAACCATTTATTCCAGCACATTTTTTAAAAAGACTCTTTTCCTCCATTAAATCACATCGGCATCTTTGTAAAAAACAAACATCAATATATGTGCAGACCTGTTTTTGGACCCTCTATTACATTCCATTGATTTATCTAACTATATTTTTTAAAATATTTTTTATTGATTTCAGAGAGGAAGGGAGAGGGAGAGAGATATAGAAACATCAATGATGAGAGAGAATCACTGATCAGCCACCTTCTACAGGCCCCACACGGGGGATTGAGCCCATAACCCAGGCATGTGCCCCTGGCTAGAATCGAACCTAGGACCCTTCAGTCCACAGGCCAACACTCTACTCACTGAGAGCCAAACCGGCTAGGGCAATTTATCTAAATGTATTTACATCAGTACCACATTGTATGAATTGTTGTAGCTTTATAGGAAATCTTAACATTATACAGTAAAAATCCTCCATACTACTTCTTGCTTTGGCTATTCTCTCTCCTTTGCATAATCATATAAAATTTAACATCTCCTTGTCAGTTTTTACAAAAGAGTTTACAAATAATTGGTTGAACAATGGATAAAGTGACAGAAAATTTCAGCAACACTCAACCAACTTGATTTACATATTATATAACACGACACCCATTAATAGTTAAATATGCCTTCTTTTCCAGGGGCATGTAACACATTCTCCTAGATAGACCATGTGTTGAAATCATACAGAATATATTTCCTGACCACTATGGAATTAAATTAGAAATGAGTAATAAAAAGACATAAAAAATGGCTATATTTTTTAAAGTAAATGAAAGCAACAGGAGAGGGAACTATGTAAAGTTTTTAAAAAGTATATACATTCACAAAAAAGTATATACATGCTTCTTTGTAAAAGTTATAAAATTTCCTATTAAAATGAGCAACAAAATAGAATCAAGGTCAATTTTTGTACAAAAGTAGTCTTTTTATTGTACACAATGAATAGCAGAAATTTATGATTTGATGTTTGTAGTGTACATAACATTATATATAACTAAGGCATTTCATAGGCATTGAAACTTACTTTCTATCTTTTCCCTATCTTCCAGTGCTGACCTTGTCACCTTGAATAACCTTGTGTTGTTACAGGTCTCTGTGTCACTTGAAGATGTGACTGTGGACTTCAGCAGGGAGGAATGGCAGCAACTGAACTCTACTCAGAGACGCCTGTACCGGGAGGTGATGCTGGAGAACTACAGCCACCTGCTCTCAGTGGGTAAGCTACCTCATGAGTCAGTGAGGAGACCATTGTGGGTAAAATTATATCCCTGAAATAAAATACATTGAAGTCTTAACCCTCAGTACCTCAGAATGTGACCTTATTTGGAAAGAATGTCATTACAGAAGTAATCAAGCTAAAATGACTTTGTTAGGGTGGGTCCTAGTCCACTGTGACTGGTGTCTTTATAAAAAAAAGGAAATTTAAACACAGAGACAGACACACACAGAGGGAAGACAATGTGAAGACACACAAGGAAAAGATGGCCATGTGACTGGGGTGATGCATCTATAAACCAGGAAATGCCGAGACCACCAGAAACCAGGAGAGAGGCATGAGACAGGTCCTTCCCTGACACCTTCAAAAGAAGCATGGATAGCCTTGGTGACACTTGAATTTTGGACTCACAGTCAGGTCTCACCCATAACTGATTTGGGTGATTTAAATGGTGATATCTGAGACTCTGAGTTTATGAGTTTAGACTTAAGAGTTGATGCTGGAATGATTACGATTTTAGGTGACACTGGGATGGAATGAGTGTATTTTCAACATGGGAAGGATATTAATTTGGGGGGTTCAGAGGGCAAGCTGTGATGGATTGAATTGTGTCCCCTCACAAAAAAGATACGTGGAAGTCTTAATCCCTAATACCTCAGAATATGACTATATTTGGGAATAGGGTCTTTAAAGAGGTAATCAGGTTAAAATGAGATCATGGGGGTGGAGCCTAATCTAATATGGCTTGTATCCTTATAAAAAAAGAGCCCAGAAATTGACACTTATAGAGGGAAGATGATGAGAAAACACACTAGAATGATGCATTTATAACCCAAGGAATGCCAAAGATTGCCATCAAACACCAAAAGCTAGAAGATGCAAGAAAGGATCCTCCCTCTATCATCCAGAGAGAACATGACCCTGATAAGACCTTGATTTCAGAATTCTAGCCTAAAGAAGTAAACTTCGTGGTTTTAAGTCAGCTAGTTATTGGTACTTTGTTAAAGCAGCCCTAGGAAACTAAAACAGTACTATTTCCATTTCCAACTGCTGAGTGCTCTGGGATATCTTAAGTCCATGCTGATATCATCTCTAATTGGTCTGAGATTCTTCATTCCCTTTCAACTCTGTGATTATTAGTGTTTCCCCAATCAAATATGGCTTCTTTTCTAATGAACAAATGGAAAACAATTAACTGGACCAGTTCTCTATTGTGTCCTATTAACAGGGTATGAAGTTCCCAAACCAGAGGCCATCTTCAAGTTGGAGCAAGGAGAGGAGCCTTGGATATTGGAGGAAGAAACCTCACATCAGAGTTGTTCAGGTTAGTGAGTGTGACCCAGGGAGAAGGGAGACATGGAAATACTTTTTTTTCCCCTCAGAGAGGCTGATGTCTTTGCTACCTTTTTGAAGGTTTAAACTTTAGAAATTGCTTGAAAATAAATAATATTGGCCTCTCAAGTACCAAATTGCTCTGTATTTATTTTCTGTACAGTCATCAACTGTTTTGGGGTTTCGTCCAGGAGAATTGCTGCAATTCCCATAGTTGATATCATATGCCAGCCTTCTTCACTATGGATGTAGCTTTCTTGGATTCTTTTCTTCCATCACATTTTTATGCTTCATTATTTAACCCCAACCCCAGGGTCTTAGAATCTTATCATATACATTCAGGTTTTAATGATTTGCCTTCATTGAAAATCAGTTGCTTGCCTCACTCCTATTTTTCCTAGTACCCTTTTATTTTCTTGTTTCACTTTTGTCTTCTCATGCTAAGATACCAATAAACTGTCACCTGCAACCAGCCTCACATCCTCTCTTTGTATTTATCACCTGCAGATTCCTCACTCATCTCCACCTCACCTATCTCCATGCCTCTCTCCCATATTCTGGCTGTGATCAGTCACATATCACTTTTTCTTTTAAAATCTACCTTTTTTTCTTTTCATTGAATTTATTGGGGTGACACTGGTTAATAAAATAACAGGTTTCAGGTGCACAATTCCACAACACATCATCTGTATACTGTGCTGTTTGTTCACCATCCCAAGTCAGGTTTCCTTCCATCACCATTTATCCCCCCTATAGGCTCTTCTATCCCCCCACCTCACCCCCAGAAATCACCACAACTGTTGTCCATCTCCCTGAGTTTTTCTCTCTTTTTTCTTTTTGCTCAGTACTTCCATCCCCTACCCACCCGACCCCCGACCCTCCCCCAACAACTATCAGCCTGTTCTTTATCTATGACTGTGTCTCTATTTTACTTGTTAGTTCATTTTGTTCATTAGATTCCACTTATTAAAGTATAATTTACATACATTAAAGTATACAACTCCATGAGTTTTGCAAAGGAATACACTAATATAACCACTACCCCTATCATGATATATAACACTAGAGGCCCGTTGCAGGAAGATTCCTACAAGAATAGGGCTTCCTCTGGCCTGAGTGAAGCTCGCTCCCATATCCACTGCCTTGCTCCTGCCCCTTCTCTGCTGCCTCCCTCTCTCCCGTGTCCTCTGCCTTTCTCCCTCCCATCTCCTCTGCCTTGCTCCTTTCTCTGCTGCCTCGCTCCCTCCTGACTCTTCTGCCTCGCTCCCTCCTGACTCCTCTGCCTCGCTCCCTCCTGTCTCCTCTGCCTCACTCTCTCCTGTCTCCACTGCCTTGCTCCCTTCTCTGCTGCCTCGCTCCCTCCCGTCTCCTCGGCTTTGCTCCCCCCCATTTCCTCTGCCTCACTCCCTTCTCCTCTGCCTCATTCCCTCCTGTCTCTGCTACCTTGCTCTCCCTTCTCCTCTGCCTCACTCCCTCCTGTCTCCTCTGCCTCACTCTCTCCCATCTTCACTGCCTGTCTCCCTTCTCTGCTGCCTGGCCCACTTCTCTGCTGCTTTGTTTCCTTTTCTGCCCCCTCACTCCTTTCTCATCCGCCTCATTTCCTCCTGTCTCCTCTACCCTGCTCCCTTCTCTGCTGCCTCCCTCCCTCCCGTGTCCTCTGCCTCACTACCTTCTCCCCCGCCCTTCCCTGCTTCCCTCCCTTCTCTGCTGTCCCATTTGCTTGCTTCTCCGCAGCTTTGCTCCCTTCTGCAGTGCTTGGCTTCCTTCTACACTGTCTTCAGTCTTCACTCAGTGCCTGGATATGCAAATTAATGGCCATTGTGGTTGGGTTGCATACTTGCTCCTGATTGGCTGGTGGGAGTGGCTTGTGGGTATAGCGGAGGTATGGTCAGTTTGCATATTGCTCTTTTATTACATAGGATTCCATCACACAGAAATGCTCCTTCATGCCCCCTGTAGTCAATATTTACCACCACTTCAGCTCCAGACAGCTATGGACATGCTTTTTGTCACTATAGATTATATTTGTCTTTATTAATGTTTTATATCAATGAGAATTAAACTATCTACTCTTTTCATTCAGCATTATGATTTTGTGTTTTATCCATGTTATTGAGTATATCCTTAGTTTATTTCTTTAAGATGCTGACTACTACTCCATGGTATACTAGTAAATATATGGTAATATGTTTATATCCCTGTTGATGACAGGTAGTTATTGTTTGGTTATTATGAGCTGCAGTGATAATTTTAGTATGTCTTTGTATGAACATGTTTCTATTTCTCTTGGGTAAATACCTAGGAGTGGAGTTTCCAGGTCATAAAATAAGTATATGCTTATCTTTATAAGAAATTGTCAAACTGTCTTCCAAAATGGCTGTGCCATTTTACATTCCCAACAACAATACCTGAGAATTTTTCTTGCCCCACATCCTTGCCAACACTTGATGTCATCAGTCTCTTTAATTTTTACTATTATAGTAGATATGTAATGGTATCTCATTATGATTTTAAGTTGCATTCCTCTGGTGAGTAAGGATGTTAAATATATTTTCATGTGCTGTTGATAATTTGTACATTTTTGTGTGAAGTGTCTATTCATATATCTTTCTCATTTTATTGGGTCGTTTGTCTTCTAGGTTCCCTGTAAGTACATAATTATAACTTTAGGAACAGTTTTACTTCTTTCTGTCCAATCTTTTTATTTATTTTCCTTTCCTTATTTCACTGTCTAAGACCTTCAGTTTGATGTTGAATAGAAGTGTGAGTATGGGCATGTTTGCCTTGTTCCTAATATTAGGAGCAAAAAATTCATATCATTAAGTATAATATTAGCTATAGTTTTTTTGAAGCTATACTTGATTAGGTTACATAGGTTCCTTTCTAATCCTAGCTGGTTAAAGAGGTTTTTAACAAAAATCATAGTCAAGTGTTGAATTTTGTCAAATGTTTTAGTGATCATATGAGTTACTGTTTTTATTTTGTTAATATGGTAAATTTATTGATTGATTTCAAATGTTAAATTAACCTTGTATTTCTGAGATAAATGCTAGTGATTATTGTATACATATTACCCTTATTGTATGTTGTTGGATTATATTTTTATATTTAGTTTAAACATATTTGCATGAGTATTACCGGTTTGTAGTTTTCTTTTTCTGCAATGTCTTTGTCAGATTTTGGTATTAGGGTTACACTTGGCCACATAATATGAGTTGTAAATGAGTTTTCTTCTCTATATTTTGAAGTAGTTTGTGTAAGATTGTTAGTTCTTTTTATGCTGTTTCACAGAATTCACCAGCAAAACTGTCTGGGCCTACAGTTTGCTAGATGGAAAAGTTTTAATAACTAATTCAATTTCTTTAATATACATAGGGCTCTTTCAATTTTCTGTTTCATTTTTAGCCATACATAAGTAGTTGTATTTTTTTCAAGGAATTTGTCTGTTTCCTGTATTTTGACTAATTTCATTCTGTTGTATTCTGAGAATACATTCTGTATGATTTCAGCAAATGGTCTATCTTTGGGAATGTTCCATATGTCTCTGAAAAAGAGTGTACATCCAGCTCTTGATGGGAGTTGTGTTTAATAGAAAACAATTATATGTGATGGACAGTTGGAGTATAGACATCCATTTATTGTTTATATAGATCAAGGGGGCTATCACTGCAATAATTTTCCTAGAGGCATAATGACTTGACTTACATATATTGTGAAATTATTACCACAATAAATTTAGCTAACACCTATATCATATAGCTATAAAAAAATAAAAACATGTCCTTGTCCTTGTGATGAGAACTTTTAGGATATACTCCCTTAGCAAGTGAAATTGGTTTTTTTTAATCACATGAATTTGGTATTGTTGCTAATAGCAAGAAACAACATCAATGAGGATTTAGAATCTAAAGCTAATGAGGACTTAGACTCTGAGTCACCCCCTCCCAGCCTAGGCTCTCCATCAATATTTTTCCTGAAAATCCTTGTCTTTTTAATCTTCAGTCTACTCCACTTGATATTCAAGCCTCCTACCCAAACTGAGCTATAATCATATTTTAGGACAAATTATATCTATAAAATAATTCTGAGCTTTCCTTTCCTTATCTACAAAAGATAAGTAATAATAGAAAATAGAACTTTGGAAAGAATTAAATGAGTTCATATGTATATCTTAACAATGCCTTGAATATCGTGTCGTGCAAGAGCTTGACACATAATAAATGCTATATATGTATTTCCTGTAATTATTTTAATTGTCATCATTGGATTCACTCATTTCCCTGTATTCAATTTGGATTAGCTTATAAGCATCTTTTAATCTGCTATCTATTTGTGTCGATTTCACTTTTTTTTCTCTTTTTAGATGGGAAGTTTGGGATTAAGACCTCACAAAAAACAACTTCTGGGAAAGCTTCCTTTCATAGTGAAATGGAGGGTGAAGATATAAGAGATGATTCATTGTATTCCATTTTAGAACTGTGGCAAGATGCTGAACAGATAAAAATATATCAGGAAAAACAAAACAAACCTGTGAATCATGCTACATTCTTAAATAAGAAAATATTGAATACGGAGTGGCATTATGAACATAAAGACAGCAGAAAATTTGTTCACCCAAGCCCAAATCATATTATTACCTCACAGAAAAGACCCCATAAATGTGACTCATTTAAAAAGGGTTTTAAGCATAATTTAGATTTATATATTCATTCTAAAAACAAAGCAACGGAAACCTTTGATAAAATTACTAGACACAGTCAAAATTTCACCCAGAGTTCTTTGACTAACCATGAAAATATGCATACAGGAGTGAAATTTTGTGAATGTAATCAGTGTGGAAAAGTCCTCAACCTCAAACAAGCACTCAGTCACAATCTGAAGTTTCCTGATGGGGAAAAAGCAAATATGTGTACTGAATTTAGGAAGATATTCACTCAGAAGTCACACCTCTTTGCATCTCAGAGAATTCATACTATGGAAAAACCTCATGAACTTAGCAAATGTGCAAATGTCTTTACACAAAAGCCATTACTCAGTATATATTTGAGAGTTCATAGAGATGAAAAACTGTATGTATGTACTAAATGTGGGAAGGCTTTCATCCAGAATTCAGAATTAATTATGCATGAGAAAACTCATACTAGAGAAAAACCCTATATGTGCAGTGAATGTGGAAAATCATTTTTCCAGGTGTCATCTCTACTTAGGCACCAGACAATCCATACTAGAGAGAAACTCTATGAATGCAGTGAATGTGGAAAAGGTTTCTCCCTGAACTCAGCTCTCAGTGTACATCAGAAAATTCATACTGGAGAGAGACACCACAAATGCAGCGAGTGTGGGAAAGCCTTTACCCAAAAATCGACACTCAGGATGCATCAGAGAATTCATACAGGAGAGAGATCCTATATATGTACTGCATGTGGGCAGGCCTTCATCCAAAAGGCACATTTGATTGCACATCAAAGAATTCACACTGGAGAGAAGCCTTATGAATGCAGTGACTGTGAGAAATCTTTCCCCTCTAAATCACAACTCCAGATGCATACACGAATTCATACAGGAGAGAAACCCTATATATGCACTGAGTGTGGGAAGGCCTTTACCAACAGGTCAAATCTCAATACTCACCAGAAATCTCATACTGGAGAGAAGTCTTATATATGTGCTGAATGTGGTAAAGCCTTCACTGACAGGTCAAATTTCAATAAGCACCAGACAATTCATACTGGGGAGAAACCCTATGTTTGTGCTCATTGTGGGAGGGCTTTTTTCCAGAAATCAGAATTAATTACACATCAGAGAATTCATACTACAGAGAAGCCTTATAAATGTCCTGACTGTGACAAATCCTTCTCCAAGAAACCACATCTCAAAGTACATCAAAGAATTCACACAGGAGAAAAACCATATATATGTGCAGAATGTGGGAAAGCCTTCACTGACAGGTCAAATTTCAACAAACACCAGACAATTCATACTGGAGAGAAACCCTATAAATGCAGTGACTGTGGAAAAGGCTTTACTCAGAAATCAGTGCTGAGTATGCATCGCAATATTCATACATGAAAGTAACCCTGTCTCTTAAAAATGAGAAAGCCTTATCACAGAAGTCAGGTATAAGGGTATATTATAAAATTCATCCAAGATAGACCCTATATGAATATATTGCATAGTAAAAAGTATTTGTCAGGCTCCCTCATCCAAGGTGAAAAAATTACTTAGACAATATCCTCTTAGAATACATTGAATGAAGGGGAATTTTCATATTTGCACAGCTTCACAAAATATACAGTGTCCCAAGAAATGTATACACAATTTGAGGTATAATCTGTGTTTATTAACATAGTTAATTTTCAAAATTTAAATGTATGTACAGAAATGAGTGTGTATACATTTTAGGGACACCCTGCATAATAGAATTCGTACTAGAAAAAATGATGTCAGTTTGATACATTAGGAAAAAATCCTATTGTAAAGAAAGGATTATAAAGCAAATTGTTACCAAATTCTTTACAGATGGAATGTGTAAAATTATGTAAATGTCAGTCATGTTTACTATTAAGCAATTAAAAGTGACAACAAAATGAAAAGTAGGACAACAAAATAACATTTGATATGTAGACCTACTCTCAGTTCTATAGGTTGTTTGTGACAGAACACATTGCACAGCAGGAGGAATAATTGAAGTTCATTTTTTTAATTGAACATAATTGTGTCTATCAAATATGTCTTCTGTTGAATTTTTCTCTCACATGAATTCAGTTTTATGGTCATTGTGATTTCATGTAATTATATCTGGAGATATAATTTTACATGAACACATAAATGGAATCCTATCATTCATAAGGGTTTCCATGACATTGTGTTTTTATCCTTTTTCGCTGTGGAACAATGCAAAAATGCCACAGGTATCTCCTGTCTTTTTGTGTGTGCTCCTTTGCAATGTTACTCTGTTTTTTCTCTTACTAAGAAGTAGAGCTCTCTTTCTACTCCTTGACTCTTAACTTGGCCATGTGACTTGTTTTGGCCACAGTACATTAGCGAAGAGATTCAAGAAATGGCTGAAGAAGTGTGAAAAAAGCTTGCCTTGAGGCTCACTCTCTTGCTACCCTTTGGAATTCTAAGACCTTCATCTAAAGAAGCTCAGATTACTGTACTGGGGGACAAGAAACCAGATGGAGCAGAGATGAGCCAGCCTTGTGGAGGCCCTTTAGGTCAACTATCAGACATGGGAATATGTCCTTCCTTGGTCTCCAACCCCAATCAATCAAGCCCATATAAGAAGAGCCATACCAGTCATCCCAGCCAACATGGAGAACTGTGAGATAAATGAAATAATTATTGTCTTAAACTACTAAGTTTTAAGATACTTTGTTGCACAGCAAATGCTAATAATATATAAAAGTGTATGATGGGGGGGATTATTGTACTGAAACACAACGCATGTGGCATTGACTTTGGACCTGGGAAGCATATAGAAACTGGAAAAACAATGAGGAAACCTGTTTAAAAAAATGTCTGGAAAAGATGGCATCCTATGTTATTTAGTAAAGAAAAAGCAAAGCAATCACCATGCTCTGAAGGAAAATAGAGAATGTATCAACTTGTAGCTAAGTAGATTTCCAACAGAATCTTGGAAGTATTCATTTATTTCTATGAGCTCATGTAATGAGGTAGAAAAAGAGATATGAACTAAGAGAATGACTATTCCATTTACAAGCAGAATTCAGAAGAAAAAAACCCCCACTACATGCTGGGTTAGAAAATAACTTTCACATCTCCAGTCTCCAAAATACTTTCAAAGTGAAAATGGCCTCAGGGTAGAGATGAAGTCATGAGTGTAGATGTAACACCCTTTGTAAAAATGTTTGAAACATTCAAGTTGGTATTTGGGAGACCCTCTAAACCAGTGGTTCTCAACCTTTCTAATATCGTGACCCTTTAATACAGTTCCTCAAAATTATTTTCGTTGCTACTTCATAACTGTAATTTTGCTACTGTTATGAATCATAGTGTAAATATCTGTGTTTTCTGATGGTCTTAGGCGACCCTGCTAGTGGTTCTCAACCTGTGGGTTACAACAAGTTGAGAACCGCTGCTGTAGAGCCTAAGATCATCAGAAAACACAGATATTTACATTATGATTCATAATAGTAGCAAGATTACAGTTATGAAGTGGCAACGAAAATAATTTTATGGTTGGAGGTCACCACAACATGAGGAACTGTATTAAAGGGTCGTGGCATTAGAAAGGTTGAGAACCACTGCTCTAAGCTAAGCTAAGTGGCTTCTGTAAACTTCATGACATCATTCCCAGTAGCCTGACACGTCGATCAAAGTAGAGAGGAGCCTGTCTTAAAAAGCATTTTCATTGTGGCAATTGAGGCAAAGAGTAAATACAAACCAGATCCATTGAAAACATTTAAAGTTTTTAAAGAGTTACTAGTGAAACTGCCTCCAAGCTGGACTTAAAGGGACTGAAACAGTCCAGAATGAAAAGTGGCACCTGGACTCTCCTCTCTAACTTCTATGAATAGAAATGAAGCTGAGAAAGTTACTCAGCTGCAAACGTGGGCTATTTCTAATGGGAAAAGAAGGAGGTCTCAGAGGTAAGACCCAAGAACAATATATTTAAATGGACTGGGGAACCATTACCAGGTGAACTGTGAACTAATTTTAAAAAAGTCTACCCCTGAAGCAGGAAGACCTGAAACATTTGTTCTGTGGGATTTCAAGAATTGTTATGGAACAGTGATAAATATGTGTCTCTTCTTTCTCCCCCTTTTGAATTGAAGTATGTATTGCAGTTAATTCTATGCCTATGTCACCACTATAGTTGTGTGTGTGTGTGTGTGTGTGTGTGTGTGTGTGTGTGTGTGTGTGTGTGCGCGCGTGCACGTGCATGGTGGGTTGTTAATCTAACTTGTTATTTAACTCACAGGTCTTTAGATCAAGAAACTAAGAGGCTGCACTCAAAGAGCCTCATCCACATCTCAACCTGATACAGAAGACTTGGGGTCCTGGATTTGAACATGGTGCCACAATTTGGGATGAGGCACTTGGAGATCTTGGAATGGGGTGAACATATTGATGCATGATATGGAATGTAAATAAAATTATTTTTGACCAGAAAATAGACTATGTTAGCTAGAAAAATACTACATATTTCTTATACCCCTACATCTATGCCCCCTTATAATCTTTATTTCTCTTTGTGGTTTAGTTGGGATAATTTCTATTAACCTATCATCAAGTTCACTGATTTTAACCCCTGTCCTGGCTCTATTATGTCTACTGGATGAGCCCATTGAAAGCATTCTTCATCTCAGTTATGTTATCTGCTGAAATTCCCCATCTGTTCATGTCTGTTGTTCACATTTCCACTATTTTCTTTAACATGTTAAATAATCATCAAATTTCCTATTTGATAATTTCCTGTGCCACCTGAGTCTGACTTTGTTGATTGCTTTGTCTCTTGACAGAGTACCAAACACTAGGTAGCTTAAAAAAAAAGAAATTTATTGTCTCACAGTTTAGGAGGCAGAAGTCTGAAATTAAGGTGCCAGAACTGTTCCTTGCATCTCTTCAAGTTTTCAGTAGCTTCAGGCATTCCTTGGCTTGTAGATGCATTAATCCAGTCACATGGTACATGGCCATTTTCTCCCTATTTGTCTTTACATCGTGTTTCCTCTCTGTGTCTGTCTATGTCTGATGTCCCCCTTTTTATAAGGATGCCAGTCACATTAGATTAGGCCCATTCTAATGGCCATATTTTAATTTATTTCTGAAAATATTTTATTTCCAAATAAGGTCATATTCTGAGGTGCTGGGGGTTAGGATTTTGACAACTTTTGTAGAGGAACATAATTCAACCCATATAGTCCTATCTAATAAAAGAGTAATATGGAAATTTGACCGTACCTTTGCCATGCCCACCAGCCAATCAGGAGCAAATTACGCAAATAAACCCCAGCCAAGATGGCTGTCGCCACTGAGAGCAGGAGGAAGCCTTGGGTTTCCCCGACCAACAGAAGAAGCCAAGCTTTCTGCCTCCCTAGGCCTCCACTCAATGTTACAATGTTTCAATTATAAAAGATACAGAAATTGTGGCAGCCACTGAGCTGGAGAGAACAGAGGCTTGGGTTTCCCTGGCAATGGAGGAAGCCAAGCTTTCAGTCGGCCATTGCTGGCCTAGGCCTCCACTCTAGGCTACAAAGTTTAAAACAGAAATGGCTGCCGCCGCGGAGTGAGCAGAAGGCTTGGCTCCACTCCAGGCTACAAAGTTTCAATTGTAGACATAGATTAATCCCAGATACCAGGGCCTCCGCTTGGGTTGCTGGGGGGCGTGGCTGGCCTGCAAACCTCCACAGGCCCCTCACCCAGGCTGCCCCTCACCCCAAAGGAACTCCCCACCCTGATCTGGGACACTCTTCAGGGAAAACAAGCTGGCCTCACTTATGCACCAGGCCTCTATCCTATCTAATAAAAGAGTAATTTGCAGATTGACCATCACTCCAACACACAAGAGGGCTGCCCCCATGTGGTCAAAGATCCTGCCCTCATGTGGACACATGATGGCCACCACAAGATGGCCAGCAGGGGAGGGCCGTTGGAGGTTCCAGGCCCTGCAAGGGAGGGCAGTTGTGGGCAATCAGGCCAGCAGGGGAGGGCAGTTGGGAGGGACCAGGCCTATAAGGGAGAGCAGTTGGGGGCAATAAAGCCTGCAGGGGAGGGCAGTTAGGGGTGACCAGGCTGGCAGAGGAGGGAAGTTGGGGGCAAATAAGCTGGCAGGGGAGCAGTTAGACATCAATTAGGCTGGCAGGGTAGTGGTTAGCGTGTGATCAGGCTGGCAGGCAGAAGCGGTTAGGAGCAATCAGGGAGGCAGGCAGGTATGCAGTTTGGAGCCAGCAGTCCTGGATTGTAAGAAGGATGTCCAATTGCCTGCTTAAGCTTGATCCTACCAGGATCAGGACTAGATGGGCAGTAGGACATACCTTGAAGGGTCCCAGATTGGAGAGGGTGCAGGCTGGGCTAAGGAACATCCCTTGCCCCTCGTGCATGAATTTCGTGCACCAGGCCTCTAGCAAGTTAATATATCTGTATGAAGTTTTTAACTATATATGGAAAGAAGTTCTTGATGAATATTAGATACATCCCACTTCCTGAGGCTGCCGAGGTCCCTCTACAACTCTCTGTGCTTGGGAAGGATTTGAGACCTTTGTGGTATCTCAATCTCATCCAACTACCTAAAGAAAATGTTTTGAATAACAGAAAAAGCAGGCCTAGTACCAATACTTGAGCTTCCAGCATTTGAGGACTAGATCAAGAATTTATTTACAGAGGACAATGGGAAGGAGCAGTGAGGTTCATTTATATGAGGATGGAAAATGGGTTCTTGGATTTTGTGACAAGGAGGTCAGTGTTGACTTTGAGGAACATTTAAGTGAATTTATCTAAAGAAAACAGTAGCAAACTTGAAGGGATTCCTGAGCTCAGGTAGTTATTTCACCATCAAATTTTTTTGATAGAAAAAATATTAGGTCATTAGGCTGTATTGCTCTATTGAAAATGTGTTTTCAAGAATACTGTTTGACTCCAGGTTAGAGTTGGCCAATAGTAGAAATTGCAAGAGATTTGAGAGGTCAAAGTGAAAGAGCAAACACCATTACTCTAAAAGTTTGAGATTAGATTCAGGGGTACAGATACAAGGGTACCTAGGTTTTAATTCTTCCTCACTCTCTTCCACTCTATATTCAGCCCTTCCTTGCATCTCCTAGCCTGCTGACCAACAGTGGCCCAGGCCTACCACCAAATGCTTGGCTGCAGACCCACAAATGCAAAGGCTTTTCTTAGACTTGTCTATTAGCTCCCCATTAGTAATCTCACATCAGCAACTGGATGTGCCTGGATTCTAAGAGTTTCCTGCAAACTCTGACTTATCCATCCATGCCAATGTTTCTCCCAACTCCCACTTCCATTCCTTAACTTCCTCAGCTACTCCAACATTTGTGTATGGTTTAATTCATGTAAAAATTTCTTATTCCATAATACAGTGAATCCACTTAATTGAACTCTGATTGTTAATGTTATACTTTCTTTTCCTGAGAACTTGGTAAATGTTTCTCTTCTAAAATTGAGTGATGCTACTGAGAAGTCTTAGACTAAACTGCTTTTTTTATTGTACCTTTCTGCCACATGATTCTTTATGCTTGAAGTTAGGGATCTTTAAGAAGCATATGCCTTGGTCTTTATTTTTGTTAAGTTAATTTTACCTGGGTTACAGTAAGCTGTTCCAATCATGATTCGAGCCTTTTATTTCAGGGAAGTTTTCTTTTGCTTAACTTTTTTTCTGATCTATTTATTTTCCTCTTCAAGAACATCGATTATGTATATGAAATATGTCTTTGTCACCTTCTACATCCACTTAATACTCAATATTTGTCTCATATCATTCTATTAAAATATTTTTATTGATTTTAGAGATGAAAGGAGAGGGAGAAATAGAAACATCAATCATGAGAGGGAATCACTGATTGGCTGCCTCCTGCACGTCTACAACTGGAGATCAAGACCACAGCCCAGGCATATGCCCTGAGCTAGAATTGAACCATAACCTCCTGGTTCATAGATCAATGCTCAATCACTGATCCATGAGGGTTGGGCAGTTTTTACATTTTTAAATGGTTGATGAATGAAGAGTAATATTTCATGACATGTAAAAAAATTACATGAAATTCACATTTCAATACAATAAAGTTTTATTGGAAGAGAGCCATAGATAGAAAGCAGGCTGACAGCTGACAGGGTGGGGTAGGTGGAGGAATTGAGAAAAAAGCACACTAACTGACCAGGACAACAGTGTGATGATTTCCCTGAGGGTGGGGGGAGGTGGAGGAGAATATAGGGAGGATAAATAATGATGGACTTGATTTGGGGTGGTGAACACAGTAAGTATACAGATGATGTATTATAGAATTGTATACTTGAAACCTATAAAACTTTGCTGACTAGTGTCATCCCATTAAATTCCATAAAAAGGGGGTGGGTGGGAAATAATGAATTTTAAAAATGTATGCATAGGAAAAAATAAAATGTAAAGAATAAGTTTCCTTATGCCCCTTTGTTATCCAACCCCCCCGTCCCCACACCCTTCCCCCATCCATAGGCAACCACTGATCTGTTTTGTGTTATTTAGATTAGTTTGCATTGTCTGCAATTTTATATAAATGCAATTATACCATAGGCATTCTTGGTGGGTATTTTTCCCTTCTTTTATTCAGCATAATTATTTTGTGATTCATTTGTGATCTTACATGTAACTATATTCCTTTTTATTGCTAGGTGGTATTTCATTGCATAGATATACCAAATTTGTTTATCCATTCATGTGTTGAAAAAACCTATATTGTTCCTAGTTTTTGTCTGTTACAAATAAAACTGATATGAACATTTGTATACAAGTCTTTGTGTGGACATAGTTTCATTTCTCCTATGTAAATACCTAGGAATTAATGGTTTGGTCATATGGTGAGTATATATTTATTTTTAAATGTATTTTTTATTGATTTTTACAGAGAGGAAGGGAGAGGGATAGAAACATCGATGAGAGAGAAACATTGATCGGCTGCCTCCTGCACACCCCCTACTGGGGATGTGCCCACAGCCAAGCTACATGCCCTTGACCAGAATCAAACCTGGGACCCTTCAGTCCGCAGGCCAATGCTCTACCCACTGAGCCAAACTGGTAAGGGTGTGAGTATATATTTAAATATATAAGAAACTACCAAACTGTTTTTGAAAGTGGTGTGCCCTTTTACATTCCCACCAGCAGTATGTAAGTGTCCACTCGCTTCATTTCTTTGCCCTAATTTTAGACATTTCAGTAAGAGTGAAGTGGTTTCCCACTGTGGCTTCAATTTATACTTTCCTAAGAACTAATGCTGTTGAGTTTCTTGTGCTTATTTACCATCTGCATATCATCTTTATTGATGTAAGTTTTCCAATATTTTGCCTGTTTTTAAACTGGGCTGTTTGTCTTATCTATGTCTCAGGAAGCAGGAGTCCAAGATTAACCTTAAATGGCAAGATCTGACTTACCCCACCCCACTTCAGGATGATATTTGGTGGCCCTGAAACCCCAGGAATATTCTTTCTCAGCAGGAAAAGGAACTGTTTCATTTCTAGTGCCCTTTGGCATTCTACCAGCAGATTGCACAAGGAGCAAGGAAGTTAGCCCCACATTTCCCCCCAAACTTTCTTCTCCCTGGAAAGGCACTAAATAGTGTGGGGCAAAAGTAGGTTTAAAGTTGTGAGTACACGAAACAGTTTATCCTTGTATTATTAATTATTGTATTTTCCTTTAAAATTATTTTATTGATTTTTTTTTACAGAGAGGAAGGGCGAGGGATAGAGAGTTAGAAACATCAATGAGAGAGAAACAACAATCAGGTGCCTCCTAAACACCTCCTACTGGGTATGTGCCCATAACCCAGGTACATGCCTTTGACTGGAATCAAACCTGGGTTCGTTCAGTTCACAGGCTGACGCTTTATCCACTGAGCCAAACCGGTTAGGGCAACACATGTGTCACTTTAAAAAAATTGTTTTTCTTTTTTAAAAATATACTTTTATTGATTTTTTTGCAGTATAACTTATATTTAATAGTAGTACATATGTTTTCCTCCCCCCCACCAATATCCTACCCCCAGCCTCCCTTACCCCCAGCACATGTCCCCACCTGCCCCCCTCCCTGCCCCAGTGTCTTTCATTCATTGGTTATGCTCATATGCATGCATACAAGTCCTTCGGTTGATCTCCCCCAGCATCCACCTCCCATCCACCACAGAATTATTGTATTTTCCATACAAACAACTGTAAACTTACTTCTGCCTCACCCTGTATGACATGTCTCACTTAACATCGCTCATAAAGAAAAGTGAACCCAAGGCTTATTTTCTTACAGAATAATTTAGGGAATAAGCAAAGCTTAGGAGGGCACAAGCAGGGTCTCTGGTCCGACCTGTTTTGTTAAATCCAAACACTGATCAGGCCTAGGTTTTAGATAGCTTGGGCTGCCCAATTCCACCTCAGAAGCATCAGAGCCACAAAGACTGTCATGCACAAAGAGGGACTTTTTATTCTGTAGCATATGTGCTATTACACAGTCTTTGGCCATAGCCATTCAGACCATGGCCCTCAATCTATCTCTCACCTTGGAAAATGCAGTCACTAGCAGTAGTGTGACTTGAGGGGCAAGCACTCAACTTCGCTATAGATTTATGTTTTACATCTCTTGTTAAAAGCGTGTGTGTGTGTGTGTGCACACACTTGTGCACACACACACACGTGAAGTAATTCAAATCATTTTGTTAAGACATGGAAAGCCATTGACAGGCTTTAGTACAGGTTATTTTCACAGATGTCCCTATGTAGACTAAATAAGAAATGTGTGCCAGTCTCAATTATTTTAGGTTTACAGAGTGTGATCGCAGATGATCTGAGAATCACTTTATTTGCACTTCTTATTGGACATCTATTGTTCTGATTATTCAATTTATTCACTCTAAAATATTAACACTCCACCATGAGCATATCTCTATGAAATGTTATGAAATCCTGTATCTAGAACCTGACTTCATTATAATAGTAATAGAACTATGCTTTTTTAAAAAATATATTTTATTGATTTTTTACAGAGAGGAAGGGAGAGGGAGAGAGAGTTAGAAACATCGATGAGAGAGAAACATCGATCAGCTGCCTCCCGCACACCCTCCACTGGGGATGTGCCCGCAGCCAAGGTACATGCCCTTGACCAGAATCGAACCTGGGACCTTTCAGTCCGCAGGCTGACGCTCTATCCACTGAGCCAAACCAGTTCAGCAGAACTATGCTTTTTTAAAAGTTTTATTTATTGAGTGAAAAAGTAGTATGTCCACACAGTACAATTTTCAAAAGTTATGAAAGGATATACTGTTGTCTCCCTAATAATTTCATCCCCACAACTACTCACTTCCCCTTCTCTTTCCCAGAGGCAATCATGGGTATCAGCTTCTTGAGTTCTTTCCAGAGACAATTTATCCATATACACGCAATACTTCGCATCTCTTCTCCTTTTTATATAAAATCTAGAGGCCTGGTGCATGAAATTCGTGCCTGGGAGGAGAGGTGGAGTGTCCCCCAGCCCAGCCTGAACTCTCTCCAATTTGGGACCCCTCGAGGGATGTCTGACTGCAGTCAGACATCGTTCTCACAATCCAGGACTGCTGGCTTCAAACTGCTCACCTGCCTGCCTCCCTGATTGCCCCTAACCGCTTCTGCCTGGCAGCCTAATCACCCCCTAACCACTACCTTGCCAGCCTAATTGATGTCTAACTGCTCCCCTACCAGCCTGTTTGCCCCCAACTTCCCTCCTCTGCTGGCCTGGTCACCCCTAACTGCCCTCACCTGCTGGCCTGATGGCCCACAACTGCCCTCCCTTGCAGGCCTGGAACCTCCCACTGTCCTCCTCTGTTGGCCATCTTGTGCCCGTATGGGGGCAGGATCTTTGACCACATAGGGGAAGCCCTCTTGTGTGTTGGAGTGATGGTCAATCTGTATATTACTCTCTTATTAGATAGGATAGAGGCCTGGTGCATGGGTGGGAACTGGCTGGTTTGCCCTGAAGGGTGTCCTGGAGGAGGGTGGGGTTTCCCTTGAGGTATGGGGTAGGTTGAGCGAGGGGCCTATGGTGGTTTGCAGGCTGGCCATGCCCTGCAGCGACCCAAGCGGAGGCCCTGGGATCTGAGATTAATTTATGTTCTACAATTGAAACTTTGTAGCCTGAAGTGGAGCCAAGCCTTCTGCTCACTCCATGGTGACAGCCACTTCTGTTTTAAACTTTGTAGCCTAGAGTGGAGGCCTAGGCTAGGGCTGTAGAAGTTTGGCTTTCTCCATCACCCCAGCAACCCTAGCCTCTGTTCTCTCCAGCTCAGTGGCTGCTGCCATTTCTTTTTATCTTCTATAATTGAAAGTTTGTAGCATTGAGTGGAGGCCTAGGCTGGCAACAGCAGGTGGAAAGCTTGGCTTCCTTTGTTGCCAGGGAAACCCAAGCCTCCCTCCTGCTTTCAGTGGCGGAAGCCATCTTGGCTGGGGTTTATTTGCATAATTTGCTCCTGATTGGCTGGTGGGCATGGATTGACAGGAGGTATGGTCAATTTGCATGTTACTATTTTATTAGATAGGATGGTAGCACATTATACTCACTATTCTGCACCTTGCTTTCTCCAACTAATGAATGTTGGCGAGCATCCCACATCACTTCATAATTGGTATCCAAGTTCTCCTTATATATTTTATTCATTTTTTTCTACCTAGGAGTTTGCTGAATCAACATACCAGGATTTCAGGAACCAGACCCCTGGTGTTGTCATATCTATAGTTTCCAACCTTTGCTTTCCACAACAGTGCATCAGTGAATACCTCTGTCCATTCATCATTTTGTACTAGTATATGTGTGAGTATATACATTCCTAGAAGTGGAATTGCTGGAAAAGCCATGTACATTTGTGGTTTTGGTTACTTTGGAATCATTCCTCTTTAAGTAAGAGTTTTTCCTGGACATGGTGTTTACTGGAAGTTCATGTGGAAAAAGAAACCAGGGCCACATTTCAGGCACATCAGATGTTCTCTTGCAACTGGGATTTTTTCCCAGTTGATAAGTTCTTTTAGACTTGACTTCTCTGGAGTCAGTAAATAGAGGAAGCTGTAGGGTTCATTACAAGAAACACTGCTTTCTCTTGCCCCAGCCCCCACCAATTGCTCCTCTGATTAGTACAGAGTAGTTTCTACTAAGTATGACTTATCTGAGCAATTCCTTGTCAAGGTCCCTGCCTATCTCTCCTCAGATGCCAAATGGATCTAGGAAACATCCGACCTCTCACCTATTCATGCTCTGGGTTACTACTGTTATGCTTGTATATGAACCTCTGCTAAATGTCCTTACCAGTACTGTCTCACATCTACAGCCTTGAGCATCCTCTGTCCTCAGAGATCTCCCACATCTGCCCATGGCAACCCTCCCATTGGGGTTTCAGCTATCTCCTAATTTTGTCAGATACAGAGATTACACTTCTGTTTCTTTGCCTCTCTGTAGCTTTTGGGTAAAGACTGAGATGAAAAGAAAAAAAAGGCTGAATTTCATCCCTATATTTAAACCAAAAGTCAGAACATACTTAAAAAACGTTAACAAAACGTTTCTTCAGGGAACATAACAGACACTACTGATTTAATTTCTAATGTGTAATGAGCTTTGACTTCCGGGTGTGGCCTTTCCCATGGACTTTCTTTTCTGTATGTGTTCTCTGATGTACAATAAGGTTTGATTTTTGGGTAAAGGCTTTCCCACATTCTGTACACTTGTAGGGTTTTTCTCCAGTGTGAGTTCTTTGGTGTACAGTGAATGTTGATTTTTCTCTAAAGGCTTTGCCACACTCAGTGCATGCATAGGGTTTCTCTCCTGTGTGTGTTCGCTGATGTATTATGAGCTGTGACTTTTGGCTGAAAGCTTTCCAACATACAGGACATTCATAGGGTTTCTCTCCTGTGTGAATTCTTTGATGTATAATAAGCTTTGACTTTTCTCTGAAGGCTTTGCCACATTCATTACACTTATAAGGTTTTTCTTCTGTATGAGTTCTTTGATGTATAATGAGATATGATTTCTGAGAAAATGCTTTTTCACATTCATTACATTCATATGGCTTCTCTCCTGTATGACCTCTCTGGTGTAGCATGAGATAGGATTTTTGGGAGAATGCTTTCTCACATTCATTACATTCAAAGGGTTTCTCTCCAGAATGGGTTCTTTGATGTACGCCAAGGTTTGACTTCTGGGTGAAGGTTTTCCCACACACATCACATTCATAAGGTTTCTCTCCTGTATGAGTTCTATGATGCACAATGAGAGTTGACTTCTCATTGAAAGACTTCCCACATTCAGTACATTTATGAGGTTTCTCTCCCGTATGAGTTCTTTGATGTATAATAAGAGTTGACTTATCACTGAAAGTTTTCTTACACTCATTACATTCATGGGGTTTCTTTCCTGTATGGGTACTATGGTGTATAATTAGATCAAGCTTCTGTATGAAAGATTCCCCACATTTAGTGCATTCATAAGTTTTCTCTCCTGTGTGGGTTTTCTGGTGGACAATGAGATTTGACTTTTGAGTGAAGGCTTTTCCACATTCATTACATTCATAGGGTTTCTCTCCTGTATGAGTCCTATAATGTATGATGACAGTTGACTTTTCTCTGAAGGCTTTTCCACATTCTGGACACTCAAAGGGTCGCTCTCCTGTATGAGTTCTCAGGTGTATAATGAGCTGAGATTTTTGACTAAAGGATTTTCCACATTCAGTACATCCAAAGGGTTTCTCTCCCGTATGAGTTCTCCAATGCACAATGAGGTGTGACTTCTTGCTGAAGGTTTTCCTACATGCACTACACTCAAAGGGTTTCTCTCCATTTTTAATTCTCTGATGTAGACTAAGACCTTTCTTTCGCCTGAGGGTCTTCCCACACTCTTTATATCCATAAGTTTTCACTCCAGGAGTTGTTTTCTCATATTCAGTATGGAATAATAATTTTGCACTTTCATTATCATCTCTCTTTCCTACAGAGCTTCTACTAAATAAATCTAAATTATCTAACATATCATTTCCAAATGACTCAAGTTTATGGGGTCTTTGTATTGAAGCAACAAGGTTTGTACTCATATAAAGTGTGTTTCCAAATTCAGCATAGTCATGGTCACTCTTGGTGGTAATTGTTTTCTTGTCAGGGAACCCAACTTGCATCAACAAACATTTATCTTCATCATCCTGGTTCTTCCTCCTAATTTGTTCATCAACTTGGCATGTTTCTTCTAGAAAGAAATAGAATAAACCATTTTTATGCTTTGATATTATAGAATGGACTTTCTTTATAAAGTCGCTGCCATATGAAAGCTGATACTGTTATCTCATTTTATCAGAGTTCCTGTAGAGAGAAACTTGACTATCAAATCCTGTTCTTTTACTAAACTCCCACCTAATGGCTTTTTTGTTACTGAGAACAATCCTGCCTTGACACCTAAGTTGTTATCGCTACACTTACATCATTTCTTATTTCCATCCATTTTGTTGACCTTATCACCCTTTATCTTCATTTACCATATGAACTCTTAACTCTGCCCGATTTTCAATATTTTTAAAAATCCCAAATTCATTATTAGAAAATGAAAGATTTACAATAATTAGCCTTACAAAAGCAAAGAAAACCCCGGAAATCATTGCCTAATCTGGATTCACCTTTGTATCTACCTGAGCTTGCATTCAGTTCTTCAATACTACCATGTACTCATATCTATACTATTTCTACTAAAAGGTATGTGTATTAAATTCAAACCCTTCCTCGTGTTCCATCACCCTCCGAGCCTAATCCTCTATACTTTTCTATATTCAGAATCTAGATAACTTTCAAGAAGTTGTCTTTTCAAAACTTACCTCTATAACTAATTTTTGTTAACTTCTAAAGTAGTTGCTCATCTGTATGTACCACTCAGACAGTTAAAATTGCAAAGCCTTGTCTTTAATATACCATATTTCATCAGTCACAAGATGAATATCATTCCACATTTTAACATTTCTGAATCCAAAATCACTTTACAATCAATGACATGTCAAAAATTGATTGGTGGCAATTTTTCTTTCATAATGATATGTCATAAAATCCAATGGTATCTTGAAGTCAATAAAATATGGTAACTAATTTTATACATATACTTCATTTTTTTCATTTTTGAAGTTTACTTTTGATGTTTTTCCTAAAATTTTATATGAAAAATTTCAAACATACAGAGAAGTTGAAAGAAGATTACTCAACTACTATTACTATTATTATTAAGAGCAATTATATTACTATTTAAAATGAGGAATATCTCAATGTATTTCACATGTTCTTGAATATCAAGTGAAAACACGGTTAATTAAACTGTGCAGAGTAGGCTAACATCTTTCTGAAGAAGGAAAAATATATAAGTACATATTTATATAGGGTCCTATGAAAAACAATGGAAAGATACACTTTCAAATTTTAATAAATGGTTACATCTGATGCTAATGTTAACCTATAGGGAGAAACAACAGATCCAAAATGGAGTCACTTGTAGTAAGCCTTATCAAGGCTTAATAATTGCAGTCTCAGTCACTCCCAGGACTGAAATTTTAAAACCACGCTAGAATTTCCTAATCAACACTAATGAGGTAATCTGCCCTTCCTTCCCTTAAGGGAAAGTGACCTGACTGTGCCTGAAATAATACACTCTTTCAAACTTTCTTGCCCCACTCTCCCTCTATCTATAAAAACCTATACCACATTGTGCAACTCCTTGAAGCTCCCTTCTATTTGCTAGATGGAATGCTCTCTGATTCACAACTTGTTTAATACTGTCAATTACATCTTCAAAGTTACTCACTTGAATTTTTGTTCCTTAACATTTGCAAATTTTATATAATCAGACAAAATTCAATAGAAAAGGATTTCCTAATATCCTCTCATCTATATTTCCTAACAACCATGCTGAAAAGTATTGATTCTCAATGGCACCAACATGATTACTTCAACTGATTTAACCCTCTATATACATTGAGCATTCTCAGAATAACACTAACAATATTACTGTAAAAAATAATATCAGTGGAGCCACTTTAAAATGGAGTTGGAGCTGCTATCCTAGAGGAACTGTCTTGCACATTACTACTCAAACCTTTGGATGTTAAAAAAAAAAAAACAGGGCAAAAAAAACAACACACCTTTGGATTAGGCCTAAGGCAACACTGTATTTCAAACAACTGCTTAGAAAGAGAATAAAAAAGCAGATATTATAATTATGGAACTGGTTACTACCAAACTACTGGACTGAAAATTAAAAACATTGTTTAGAAACAGCATCACTATGTTAGCTTATCTACACCTATAGAAATTACTTCTTTCTACTGATATAATTATTTTTCTTCCCTTTTTCATTACTACCCCTTGTCTTTGCCTCTTAATCAGAACACTATATGGGTTTCTACTTGAATCAATGCTTCTTGAATAACTATTTTTCTTTTTAAGAACTTTAAAATTTATTTTTCCACTAGTTTACATTCAATATTATTTTGTATTAGTTTCAGATGTAGAGGATAATGGTTGGATAATCATATACTTTACAAAGTGTTCCCTTCCATATTTCTAGTACCCACCTGGCACCATACATAGCTACTCCAATTTGTGCACCGGGGTGTGTGTCTCTCAGCCCAGCCTGCACCCTCTCTAATCTGGGACCCTAGAGGAAAGTCCAACTGCCTGTTTAGGCCTGATCGTACTGGGATCAGGCCTAAACAGGCAGTCGGACATCCCTCTCACAATCTAGGCCTGCTGGCTCCCAACTGCTCGCCTGCCTGCCTTCCTGATTGCCCCTAACTGCTTCTGCCTGCCAGCCTAATCACCTCCTAACCACTACCCTGCCAGGCAAATTGATGCCTAACTGACAGCCTGTTTGCTCCTAACTGCCTTCCCCTGCAGGCCTGGTCACCCCCAACTGCCCTCCCTTGCAGGCCTGGTCCTTTCCAACTGCCCTTCCCTGCTGGCCTGATTGCCCACAACTGCCCTCCCTTGTAGGCCTGGTCCCTCCCAACTGTCCTTCCCTGCTGGCCATCTTGTGGCAGCCATCTTTGACCACATGGGGGCAGCCATCTTGTGTGTTGGACTGATAGTCAATTTGCATATTACTCTTTTATTAGATAGGATACTGTACTTTACATACCCCTGACTATTTTGTAACTACCAATTTGTACTGAATAGCTATTTTTTTTTACCTCAAATAAATGCCATTGCCTCTCACTTTGGCCTTTTATTTTTAGGTTAACACTATCACTAGATGTAATATTAATAAATTAAAAATGTTTAAGTGCAGAATTTGATTTGGAAATACCAACATGAATATATGATGTATTTCCTCTTAAAAATATTTTTACATAGATCCTAAAGGTTTAGAAACCATTGTCTAACATCTAAATTGTGATCTCACAATATTGACCACAAAAAAGAAATGGGGGCTTCATAGGAGAAGTGTCTGATTTCAGGTATAGAGGAAGGAAATATATATAATGATCCTGGAACATCTTGTAACATCAGAAATCAAGGAATCTAACAAAGACTCAGAAGCCAACTTGAAGGAGTTTCCATTGGCCCGTTAATTAATGGACGTGGGGTAAGGGAAAGTTCTTGACAGAAGAGTGCCAACATACAAATGTAGAAGGAATGATAGAAAAGTCATCACTTTTTAACCATCTCAGTAATAATTGATTTAGACAAGAATCATCAGGGAATTCTAAAACTACTGAATAAAAAAAAAATTTTAAGGAACAGGATATTTATAGTTTGGCAGTCCACAAAAGTTAAACACACAGTTATCACACTGTTCAACAACCCCACTCCTATGTATGTATTCTAAAGAAATGAAAACATACATCACCAACAAAACTTCTACATTAATGTTCAAAGAACCATTAAAGTGGAAACAACCTAAATGTCCCAACAAATGAAAAACAAAATGTGGTATATCCATATCCATGTAATGGAATATCATTCTGCCATAAATGAAGTGCAGACACATGCTACAATATGATTGGACAACCCCTGAAAACATGCCAAAAAGAGAAAGAAAGCAGACATAAAAGGCCATATTTTATATGGTCCCATTTAATATGAAATGTCCAGAATAGGCAAAAACCATATACAGAAAGTAGATTAGTAGTTGCCAGAGAATGGGCAGGGAATGGAGAGTGACTAATAAGAGATAGGGTTTCTTTTGGGGGTGATTATAATGTTCTAAAAGTGATGGTTGCAGCTCTGGCCCATGCGGCTCAACTGGTTGGGTGTTGTCCCGTACACCAAAAGAGTCAGTTCGATTCCAGGTTAGGATACATGTCTGGGTTTCCAGTGGGGATGTGCAGGAGTTGGTCTCGCTCTCTCAAAAAAATGAAAATAAAAAATAAAAATAAAAGCGATGGTTGCAGAACTCTGTTATGTACTAAAAAATTACTGAATTTGCGTACCTCGGAGTGAATTTTATGTTATGTGGATTATATCTCAATAAAGTTCTTTTTAAAAAGAGATAATCAAGCCCTAACTGGTTTGGCTCAGTAGATAGAGCTCCAGCTTGAGGACTAAAGGGTCGTGGGTTCAATTCTGGTCAAGGGCACATGCCTAGGTTGCAGGCTCAATCCCCAGTGCAGGGGTATACAGGAGGCAGCTGATTCATGATTCTCTCTAATCCTGGATGCTTCTCCCTCTCCCCCCCTCTCCCTTCTTCTCTGAAATCAATAAAAATATTTTTAAAAGAGATAATCTAGATGTTTTAGGAAAATAAATCTGATAGGAGAGTGGATAGAATAGAATCAGATAATTTAATCTGAAATTGCAGCACTAGCCTAGGCCTGTGACTAATTTTGGCCTGTATTTAGATAAGACAGTGAGAAATGAGAATGGTAGAAGTTCAGAGCAGGGGATTGGCATACAAGACACTTATATATGGGGAAAGGAGCTGTACAGAAACTTGTGGGTGAGCACCAACTTAAGGAGAGTGGTCTGGTGGGTGTGGGTCAGAGGAGTGATATCTCCTCTTATGTCTGGGATATTCATATCCCTGTCCTCAAACAACAACCAAGGGCCACAGCCTTTCCTCAGATATCCCTGAAAGCCCTTTCAGTGGTCTTCAGCCCTGACTGACAAGCTGGACCTCTTGTCCCCATAGCCTGGGTCAATCCCAACTTACCTGGAAAACTCCAAACTGGGATTTTTCCTTCTGCCAGGCATAGCTCTTCTACCTCCAAATTGAGGATGAGATCTGGTTTAGTAGCCTGCTTTCCTGCTAATGAGAAATGACAAGAACACTTCCTTGGTCTTCAGAGCCTCTGAGAAAGAGGAAGGTGAAGTTTGGGGCAGCACAAGGGACCTATCGCTTGACACAGTGGTTAAGTTAAATCATTCCACCTGGGTTTTGAGTTCACAAAATACCTTGTCAGGAGAGCAAAGAGAGAAAAAGGTACTCTGATCCGTGGGATTCAGTGTCAAACTCTTCAAACAATTCAGAGGCTTTGCAAGTTCCAAACATTGAGGAAATAAATACTCTCTATTAGACATAATACCCTCTATTAGACATAATAATTATAAATGGCAAAATTACCCAAGGAAGTCATTCTTACCCACAGAGACCAGGTTGCTGTAGGTCTCCAGCATCACGTCCCTGTACAGGATCCTCTGTAGAGAATTCAGATACTGCCACTCCTCCTGAGTGAAATCCACAGCCACATCCTCAAATGTCAGGAGTCCCTGTAATTGCACATGCATTTTATTCTGAAATGCTGACCACTGGGTGCTGAGGATAGAATTTAGGGAAACTTCTGTTTGGGTTTCCAGTTCATGATGACTTAATACAGGATGCCTACTTCATATCAAGTTAGTGACCTACTCTGTGGGAAAATCACAAACTAGTAGAAAAAACTATTCCATTAAATAATAGAACATGTACTACAATGTGGTATTAGCACAAGGTTAGACAAATAGTCCAGTAGAACTAAAAAGATAATCCAAATATATATGGACACCTGAGTTATGACAGAGTTGGCCTGTGAAACAGTGGGGAGAGAGGATGATCTTTTCAAATAAATGTGGATGGGTTACTGGTTATCTATATGAGGGGGAAAGACATTTACCCCCTAACAGTCACCATACCCCAAAATCAATTACAGGTAAATTGTAAATGTAATGTGAAAGGTAACACAATAACGTGTCTAGAAAATAATATAGGAAAATGTTTCCACAGGCTTGGGATAGGGAAAGAATTCTAAAATAAGGCACAAAAAGCACTATTCTTAAAGGAAAACAGTTATAAACGTTATAAGATTAAAAGTACAACAGTAAAAAAGGAAGCTATAGGTGGGGAAATTATCTGCAACATTCACAAGTGATCTGGAATATAACCTTTACAAATCAGTAAGACTCATTTAAACAACACAAAAAGAGACAAGAGATGTGAATAGGCACTTCACTAAAAAGAAAAACCTATGAACATGAGAAAATGTACTTGACCTCATTAGCACTCAGGTAACCAATGAAATGTACTCAATCCCATGAGCACTCAGGTAAATGAAAATTAAGGCTACAATGAGTTACCACTATGCACCCTCCAGAAAGGTTACAATTAATCAGACTAAAATACCGTAATATTGTTTTGATATGGGAACTTTCACACACTGTTAGTAGGAATATAAACTGATATAATTGCTTAGGGCAACAAGTAGCCATTATTTACTCAAGGTAATCATTTGCATATACTGTGATCCAGTGATTCTACTCCAATGTACATACCTTAGAGAAAATCATGCACATGCACTCTAGAAAACAAGTACAGAGATATTCACTGCAGCACTATTTCTAATACTTAATTGAGGAGAAAAAATGTCCCTCAACAGTATAATAGGTAAATTTTGGCCCAGTCTTTCAGTGAAATACTTTATGGTAATGGAAATAATGAATTACAATTGTATATCCAACATAGATAAAATCTTACAGATATACTGCTGAGTAAAAGAATTCAGACACAAAATAGTTTATACTGCATGATTCTATCCTATGTAATAAAAGCCTATGATACTAAGTGTTAGACCATTCAACCAGTCACTATGACATGCATTGACCACCAGGGGCAGATGCTCCAAGGGGTCCGGCCGATCAGGACTGGGCAAGATGGGCCAGACACACCCTGGAGCCCTTCTTGGTCGGTCAATCTCCTGTGGTCCCTCCTCAGCCCCAATCATGCACCAATGGGGTCCCTTGGACTAGCCTGCGCCCTCTCACAATCAGTTTATATATAGTAAGAGAACAGGTAAGGCCAATCCATGATGTAGAACTCAGGAGAGTGATTACTTTGGGAGTGGTATTGATTGGGAGAGGGCATAAGTGGGGATTCGGCAGTCCTAATTATGTTTTAATCTTGACTAATGGGGTGGTTACACATTGTGTTCACTTTGTGATAATCCATCAAGCTGGAGACTTATAAACCACTAGAGGCCCGGTGCATGAAATATGTGCATGGGGGGCGGGGGATGTCCCTTAGCCCAGCCTGCACCCTTTCCAATCTGGGACTCCTCGAGGGAGGTCTGACTGCCTGTTTAGGCCCGATCCTGATGTCCGGGCCTAAATGGGCAGTCGGACATCCTTCTCACGATCCAAAACTGCTGGCTCCAAACTGCTCACCTGCCTGCCTCCCTGATTGCCCCTACATGCCTCTTTGACCACATGGGGGCAGCGCTCTTGTGTGTTGAAGTGATGGTCAATCTGCAAATTACTCTTTTATTAGATAGGATAGAGACCTGGTACATGGGTGGCGGCCAGCTGGTTTGCCCTGAAGAGTGTCCTAGATCAGGGTGGGGGTTCCCTTGGGGTGAGGGGCAGCCTGTGCGAGGGACCTATGGAGGTTTGCAGGCCGGCCACGCCCCCCAGCGACCCAACCGGAGGCCCTGGGACCTGGGATTAATCTATGTCTACAATTGAAACTTTGTAGCCTGGAGTGGAGCCAAGCCTTCTGCTCGCTGCGGGCAGCAGCCATTTCTGTTTTAAACTTTGTAGCCTAGAGTGGAGGCATAGGCCAGCAATGGCAGGCTGAAAGCTTGGCTTCCTCTGTTGCCAGGGAAACCCAAGCCTCTGTTCTCTCCAGCTCCGTGGCTGCCGCCATTTCTGTACCTTTTATAATTGAAACATTGTAACATTGAGTGGAGGCCTAGGCCCACAATGGCAGGCAGAAAGCTTGGCTTCCTCTGTTGCTGGGAAAACCCAAGCCTTCCTCCTGCTCTCAGTGGCAGCAGCCATCTTGGTTGGGGTTTATTTGCATAATCTGCTCCTGATTGGCTGGTGGGCGTGGCAAAGGTATGGTCAAATTTGCGTATTACTCTTTTATTTGATAGGCTATTTCATGTATGTTATAATTAAACTAGAGGCCCCATGCACGAAATTTGTGCAAGGGGCTAGGCCATCACAGCCATGGCAGGTTGCCTTGGCCCTTGCAGCCCTGGCTTTGTCCAGAAGGTTGTCTGGAAGGATGTTTGGCTGTCTGGTCTAATTAGCATATTGTGCTTTTATTATTATAGATAGATTTATTTTATTTTTCATACTTAAAAAATTTTTCCAACAAAATTATAAAGGCAATTGAGCAGAAAATGGGAGTTCCTACTTCATCAAGTGGTATTGGGACAATTGGATATTTATATGCAAAAAATATAATTCACCATTTGAGTAGACCTAAGGAGAAAATTTGTATGACTAACAGAATTAACATAAGAATGCTGATACAAAAATATTGAAACAGAATTCAATACCAAATCCTGATTTAAGATTACAATTGATAGTAATTTTCTTAAAATAACCAAAGGTAAATAGACAGACAGCTAGATAAATGAGGAAGAGAAAGTGGGAGGGAGGGAAGGTGAGAGGGAGGAAAGAAGGACAGACTGGAATGAAAGGAAGAACGGAGGGATGTTTTGCATGGGAGTCTTGGGTCACCATGGATAGTATAATAATGTGATTTTTTTCTTTTGGGGGGGGAGGTTGGGTCACTCCTTGAGGGGCTGGAGATGGAGAGCAGCCATGTGGACAATCACATCTATAAAATGAAACCCTAACAAAATCTCTGGACACCAAGGCTCATGTGAGCACCCTTGGTTGACAGAACCCCCTGGGTACTATCACAGATCAATGCCAACAAAGTCACACATCCCAACTTCATGGAGAGAGAAAAAAATGGAAGCCCCAGATTTAGTCATTTCTTAAACCATACCCTATGAACTTCTTCCCTTGGTGGATTCCAATCTATGTCCTCTCCCTGTAAGAAGCCATAATCACCAGTATAATGACTTTCAGTGAGTTGTACGAGCCCTTTCAATAAATTTTCAAACCTAAGGGTGCTGTTGGGACCCCAAGCTTAGTGTCAGAAGTGACAGTGGTCTCTTACAGGGACTGTTTCCTCTAATTTCAGAGTTGTCAAACTCTTCAATGACAGAATGACATAAGGATGTAGTTATCCCTAAGTTAATATATAAATTTAATGTGACCCAAATTTAATAAAACAAGCTTTTTAATTGTACTAACAAGGTAATACTAAAAGTCATATAAAAATACATGTGCACAAGTAGTTAGAAAAACAGTGGAAAATAAAAACTGTGATAGCCCTCCCTCACAAAGTAACTAGAGGATACTTTGATGTATGCATTCTCTTAAAGCACAGGGTAACAGACCCACATTGTAATAAATAGTAACAGGACAACTGGACAGCCAGTTGGAAAGGATAAACTGGATCCACACTTCATACCACATATAATAATAAACACCAAATGGATCAGGGGGGTAAATGTAAAATATTTAAGCCCTACAAAGTATTATAAGAAAGCCTGGGTGAATACCTGGATAACCTGAATAAAGGGAAAGACTTTCTAACTGTAAGTAAAGGTACAGATGCAATAAAAGATTTATAAACAAAACCATGAAAATATAACAACACCTTTTCAAGTCTAAACACATAAATCCAAAGACAAATGACAAACTAGAGGGAAATAGTTGTGACATGTATCACAGATAAAAATTAATATCCTTAATACATAAAGCATTCTTAAAAACCGAGGGTGGGGGACAAATACCTGATAGAAAATTAGAAAAAGAGACAACTGACAAAAAAGATCTAAAAATGGCTCTTAAATATATAAAATTATTTTCAACTCACTAATAGTAAGAATAATACCAATTCTAACTATGGAGAGATATCGTTTCTTACCTAGCAGATTGAAAAAAAATTAAAAGCCTGACAACGTACTCTACTAATGCAACCATGTAGAAACAGGCTCTTATCATACAATGCTAGTGGGAGTGTAAACAGTACAACCTCTACAGGAGGGAATTTGGCAATATCTAACCATACTACAATTGTATTTACCATTTGATCCAGCAATGTCACTTGTAGGTATTTAAATAGAAGATATATTTAAACAAAAAAGAAACAATATATGCACAACATATTTCATTGCAGCATTATTCTTAATTGCAAAATACTGGAAACAAAATTCTCACATACATGGGAGAATGGTTAAACAAACTGATACATCCACTAACACAGGAATAGGGAATGTCCAGACCACAGGCCACATGAGGCCCAAGAAATTCTTTGGTCTGGACCTGCCAAAGCATTAGGGGTGAGTTAATTAAATGTTTGACCAAATATAGCAGGCTAATTTTTAAGTAGATAATTTTGTATGGCATTGAATGATGTTATAATTATCCAAATGGCCTTTGGCAGAAAAAAAGCTTCCCCACCCCTGATATAAATAGACACTGTGTTCATGGATTGGAAGCCACAATTGACGATAAAGATATCAATTCTCCCCAAACTGATCTACAAGTTTAAATCAATTCCTGTAAAAACCCTAGCAAGATAATTTTTAGATATGTAACAAGATTATTCCAAAGTTTTTATAGAAATACAAAGGCAAAGGAACAGAAATAGCTGAACAATTCTGAAAAAAATTGGATCAAGTTAGAGAAATCATACTATTTGATTCTAAGACTATACGGTACTATTTGAGATATATAGATTGATATTATAATATAGTCCAGAAATAGACCCCATTAATATGGCCAATTGATATTTGACAAATTCTAAAAGCAATTCAATGGAGAAAAAGTCCTTTCAACAATCAAGGTTAGAACAAGTGGGAATTCATATCCAAAATAATGAGCCTTGACCTAATCCTCACATCTTATATAAAAATTAATGCAAAATGGATTACAGGTCTAAATGTAAAATGTAAAACTACAGAACTTACAGAATATGAAAAATATTCATGACCTAGGGTTCAGCAAACAGTTCTTAGACATGATGCCAAAAGTACATCCATAAAGGAAATAATTTATAAATTGGACATTTTCAAAATTAAAAATTCTTGCTCTGTGAACAACACTATTAACAGAATGAAAACACAAGCCACACACTTGAAGAAAATATTTACAAACCATGTATCTAACAAAGCACTTGTACACAGAATATATAAACACTCAAAACTGAAAAAGGTGAAGGGAATTATAACTACAGATTGATAGTTACAAAATAGTTATAGGGATGTAAAATTCAGCATAGGAAATATAGTCAATAATACTGTAATAACTATTTCTGGTGCCAGTTGGTACTGGAAATATCAGGGGGAACAGCCTGTAAAGTATCTGATAGTCTAACTAATATCTTGTATACCTGAAACTAATCCTACCTAATAAAGCTGGAATATGCAAATTGACCATCATACCATTACAAAGATGGTGGTGCTCACAGTGGAGGCAGTGTTTCCATAACACAAGATGGCTGCGCTCACAGCAGAGGTGGGGTTTCCATAACACAAGATGGCTGCGCTCACAGCAGAGGTGGGGTTTCCATAACACAAGATGGCTGCACCCACAGCAGAGGTGGGGTTTCCATAACACAAGATGGCTGCGCCCACAGCAGAGGTGCAGAGGTGGAGTTCCTGTAACAAGCCTTAATGAGCAATTAGCAGGGACCTGAGGCTGCATGGCACTGGGCTGGGGCAGGGCACTTGAGCCTGTGCACTCCCCCCCCCCCCGGGGTTTGACAGGCAACCTCAGGCCATGCCTCTCACCCTGGTACTGGGATCTGAGACTGTGCACCCCCTCCAGGTGCCAGGCCAGGGGACCAGAGGCTGCGACCCCCATCCAGTGGGGCTTAACAAAGGATCTCAGACCACGCCCCCTGCCTGGCAGGGCTTGATAGGGGAATCTCAGGACATGTCCTCCACCCAGCAAGGTTTGACAGGGGACCTCAAGGTGCACCCTCACCCCACCTGACGGGGCTTGACAGGGGACTTCAAAGGGTGCCTCCCACCCTGATGCTGGGTCAGGGGTCCTCAGGCTGCGCCGCCCACCCTGGCACTGGGCCGAGGGACTTCAGGCTGCACCCTCCACCTGAGGCTGTACCTCCCACCCTGCAGGGCTTGACAGGGGACCTGAGGCTGTGCCCCCTGCCCAGTCAGGCTTGACAGGGGTTGGGCCAGCAGGGTCTGGATCTCACCCAATGGGGGTGGGGCCAGCTAGATCTGGGTCTTACACTATTTTAAGGGGCTGCAGGTTGGTGAGGACTTGACTCTGGGTCCTGAGGTGCACCCCAGATTTTGACAGGAGAAATATTTTCATATACATTCTACTAATTTTCTTCCATATCTGACACTTCTATTATAGAGAAAGGGCAAAGAGCGATATTAAATTATTTCCTCTAATTAATTCCCTTTTAATGTGCACTAATTTCATGCACTGGGCCACTAATATAAAATAATATTGAATGTAAACTGTAATAGAAATTTTAAAAAAAATTTTAAAAACTGAATAATGAGAAGACAACCCAATTTAAAAATAGGCAGAAAACTTGACTGTGCAGACACTTCATCAAAGAGAATGCACAAAAAGTAAATAAGCATATGTAAAAAGATATTCAACATCAGCTATTGGGGAAGTGCAAATTAAAACCATGATAAGAGACCATTATACAATTAGAATGAATAACATTAAAAATATAGACGATACCAAGTGCTGGCAAAAATGTGAAGCAATTAGAATTCTTACACAATGCTGGTGAAAATGAAAAAAGTGATACAACCATTCTGGAAAACAATTTGACAGATTCTTAAAAAGTTAAACAGCCCTAGCTGGTATGGCTAAGTGGATATACTCAATCCCCAGTAGGGGCATGCAGCATGCAGCCAATCAATGATTCTCTCTCATTATTGATGTTTATATATCTCTCTCCCTCTCCCTTCCTATGAAATCAATTTTTTTAAAAAGTTAAACATACCCCTAACCATATGACCCAGCAATGTGATAGTTACTATAGAAAAATGAAAACAGGTGTTCACACAAAAAACTTGCTATGAATGTTTAAAGCAGCTCTACTAATAATTGCTAAAACCGGGAATAATTCAAATGTCTTTCAATAGGAGTATGGAGCAATAAGCTGTGGTACATCTGTAGTGTAGAATACCACTCGGCAATAAAAAGAAAGAACTACTGACACACAACATGGCTGAATCTCCAGGGAATTATACTAAGTGGGAAAAAATTCAATTTCAAAAGGTCACATACCATGTGATTCAACTTATATCATTTCTTGAAATGACAAAATTCTAGAAATGGAGATCAGTAATTGCTAGTCTAGGAATGGTATAAAGAGGTGGATGTGGCTATAAAAGGGCAACACAAGGAATCCTTGCATTGATGGAACTGTGTATTGACCATATCAATATTAATCTCCTGGTTGTGGCATTGTATTAAAGTTTTGTGAGATGTTAACATGGGGAGAAACTGGGTAAAGGAAACCCAGTATTTCTCTGTATTATTTTTACAATGCATGTCAATTATTTACCTCAAAATACAGTTTAACTTTTTTTAAAAAAATATATTTTATTGATTTTTTTACAGAGCAGAAGGGAGAGGGATAGGAAGTCAGAAACATTGATCAGCTGCCTCTTGCACACCCCTTACTGGGGATGTGCCCACAGCCAAGGTACATGCCCTTGACCGAACTCGAACCCAAGACCCTTTAGTACGCAGTCTGACACTCTATCCACTGAGCCAAACCAGTCTTGGCCAGTTTAAGTTTTTTTAAAGTTTATATACCATATGATTCCATGTATATGACATACTTAAAGAGATAAAACTATAGTGACACAGAACACATCTGTGGTTACCTGAGGTTACAGGTGGGGTAGCATGAGATCGTTTTTTGGAATGATGAAACTATTCTATACCTTACAGATTAGTTATACAAATTTATAAATATATTAACATTTTACAGGAACCAAGATGGTAGCATAGTTAAACACCTATTTTGCTGCCCACACAACAATTCCAAAACTACAACTTAACAACAAAACAAACATCATCCAGAATCACCAGAAAGCTGGCTGAGTGAAAATTCCACAGATAAAAGTAAAGATAGGACACTGTGACTCAGAGGAGCTGCAGAGTGCAGCCTTGAAGATATGCGCAAAGAGAGGTTTGGAGCCTGGCGCACGCAAGTGGTGAGGGGCAGGTGTCAGCAAACCTGGCTGGTTTTCTCCAATGAGGAGGGCTGAAACGTCCCACTGCACTGATTCCTCAGTTCCACGCAAGGTCCCAGGTCTGGGAAAGGCAAGCTCAAACCCGGTCACGGCTGAGGTCTGCGATTTTGAGGAGAGTGTGCATAACTTGGAACAGCAGTTTGCGTGTAAAATGTGCAACCGTGCAGAGAGGACGCGTGACTTGCTCCCTCATTCAGGAGACCACTGGACTGCTTTGTTTTACAACCCTGGGTGAGGCTTTGGATGTGCAGACTCATTTGGGGAGAGGCTGAGTTGTCTGGCAATGGGTGGAGACCAGCGGCGGCTTTCCCTTGGAGGTGCCTACAGCCATTACCACCCAACACAGAGACCCGCGCACTGCATAGGGCAGAGCTGACACTGACGATGCCTGCTCAGCCCAGAGACTCCGCCCATCCAACCTGAACACAGATTACCTTCACAGCAAATTGGCCTGGAGGTCAAACCCTCCCAGGGCTAACAACAAAAAGCTGGGCTTAACTTAAACAATACTATACAACCCATAAAGGATTGCAGTAAGAGTATCCACCTCAGGTAACTGGGGAGGCTGAGCCACTGTCCCTTAGAGGACATCTACCGCACATGGCTAATGGACCAACTCAGGAAAGCAGCCACAATGCAGAGAAATGGAAAGAAATCAGGTGTGAAAGAAATGGAGGAAACAAGACAACTAGACATAGAGTTCAAAACCACAGTAATAAGGTTTTTCAAGAGGCTCCTAGAAAAGGCTGATGAACTTAATGAGAACTACAAGGAAATGAACAAGACCTGTGAGGAAATGAACAACACCTATGAGGAAATGAACAACACCTACGAGGATATGAAAAAGGACCAACTAGAAATTAAGCATACACTGACTGAAACAAAAAAAAATATTATACAAAGACCTAAAAGCAGTCCAGACGACCGCAAGAACCAATTCAAAGATTTGAAACACAAAGAAGCAAAATCCACTCAGCCAGAAAAGCAAGAAGCAAAAAGAATCCAAATAATTGAAGATAGTGTAAGGGGCCTCTGGGACAACCTCAAGCATACCAACATCAGAATTATTGGGGTGCCAGAAAAAGAGAGAGAGCAAGATAATGAAAACCTACTTGAAGAAATAGTGACCAAAAAATTCCCCCACCTGGTGAAAGAAATTGACTTAAAAACTCAAGAAGTGCACAGAACCCCAAAATATAGGAATCTAAAGAGGACCACACCAAGACACATCATAATTAAAATGCCAAGAGCAAAAGATAAAGAGAGAATATTAAAAGCAGCAAGAGAAAAACAGTTAGTTACCTATAAGGGAGCACCTATACAATTGTCAGCAGATTTATCAACAGAAACTATGCAGGCCAGGCAGGAGTGGCAAGAAATATTCAAAGTGATGAATAGCAAGAATCTACAACCAAGATTACTCTATCCAGCAAAGCTATCATGCAGAATTGAAGGTCAGATAAAGTGCTTTGCAGATAAGAAAAAGCTAAAGGAGTTCATCATCGCCAAACCAATATTATATGAAATGCTGAAAAATATTCTTTAAGTAGAGGAAGAAGAAAAAGGTAAAAATATAAATTATGAACAACAAATCAACATCTATCAACAAATGAATCTAAAAATCAACTGAATTAATAATCTGATGAGCAGGATAAACTGGCGAATATAACAGAATCGTGGACATAGAGAGGGAATGGACTGACAATTCTTGGGGAGAAAAGGGAAGTGCAGCAAGAGACTGGACAAAAATCATGCAACTATGGGAGAGGACAGTGGAGGGGAGGTGAGGGCGGAGGGTGGGATGGGTACCAGGTGGAAGGGAGCAATAGGGGTAAATAAAAGGGGGTAACAATGTAATTAATAAACTGAACAATAAAGATAAAAATAAATTAATTAATTAAAAGGTAAAGGGATTAAGCAAAAAAAATATGTTAACATTTATTGGACTGGACAACAACAAAATCAATTTTACTGTACATTAAATTAAAAACAAACATCTTATTGAATTTACTGGGGTTACATCGGTTAATAAAATTAGATGTTTCCATAAAAAATTATTAGACTTAATAAATAAATTCGGTAATGTAGCAGGACACAAAATTAGTGCCAAGAAATCTATAGCATTTCTATACACCAAAGGTTAACTTACAGAAAGAGAGACTAAAAAAAAGATTCCATTTAACATCACACCAAAAAATTAAGATACCTAGGAATAAACTTAACTAAGGAGGAAAAAGACCTATATGCAAAAAACTATAGGACACTGAAAAAAGAGAAAGAGGAAGACATAAACAGAACATACCATGTTCATGGATTGGTAGAATCAACATCATGAAAATGTCCATACTACCCAAAGCAATCTATATATTTAATGCAATCCCCATTAAAATGCCAATAGAGTACTTCAAAGACCTAGAACAAACTCCCCAAAAATTCATCTGGAATAAAAAAAAAAGATCCCGAATAACTGTAGCAATCTTGAGAAAGAAGAACAAAGTATATGGGAATCTCAATACCAGATTTCAAGCTGTATTACAAAGCCACTGTTCTCAAAACAGCCTGGTACTAGCACAAGAACAGACATAGTTCAATAGAATAGAATAGAGAACCCAGAAATCGACCTGAACCACTATGCTCAATTAATATTTGACAAAGGAGGCATGAACATAGAATGGAATCAACAAAGTCTTTTCAATAAATGGTGTTGGGAAAACTGCACAGATACATGCGAAAAAAAATGAAACTAGACCACCAACTTACACCATACACAAAAATAAACTCAAAATGGATACAGGACTTAAACGTAAGGCAGGAAACCATACAAGTACTAGAGGAATCCACAGGCTGCAAAATCTCAGACATATGCCGAAGCAATATCTTCACTGATACAGCTTCTAGGGCAATGGAAGCTAAGGAGAAAATAAACAAATGGGACTACATCAAAATAAAAAGCTTTACACAGTAAAGGAGACCATCAATAAAACAACAAGAAAGCCCACTGCGTGGGAGAACATATTTGCCAATGTCATCACTGATAAGGATTTAATCTCCAACATTTATAGGGGACTCATACAACTTAACAAAAGGAAGATAAACAACTCAATCAAAAAATGGGCAACAGCCCTAAACAGACATTTTTCAAAAGAAGACAGAAGGCCAAGAGACATCTGAAAACCTGCTCAAAGTCACTAATTATCCAAGAGATGCAAATCAAAACGACTATGCGGCACCACCTCACACCTGTCAGGATGGCTATCATCAACAAATCACCAAAGGACAGGTGCTGGCGAGGATGCGAAGAAAAAGGAACTCTTGCACTGCTATTGGGAATGCAGACTGGTGCAGCCACTGTGGAGAACAGTATGGAGTTTCCTCAAAAACTAAAAATGAAGCTTCCATTTGACCCAGTGTTCCCACTTCTAGGAATATATCCTAAGAAACTAGAAACACCAATCAGAAAGTATATATGCACTCCTATGTGCATAGCAGCACAATTTACAATAGCTAAGATTTGGAAACAGCCTAAGTGTCCATCAGCATATGAGTGGATTAGAAAACTGTAGTACAGTTACACAATGGCATAGTATGCTGTGATAAAAAAAGAAGGAATTCTTACCATTTGCAACAGCATGGATGGAACTGGAGAGCATTATGCTAAGTGAAATTAGCCAGTCAGAGAAAGATAAGTATCACATGATCTCACTCATTTGTGGAATATAATGAACAACATAAACTGATGAACAAAAATAGATCTGAGACAGATATACATCCATCAGATTGTCAAACTTCAGAGGGAAGATGGGGGAGGGTGGGGGTAAGGGGAGAGATCAACCAAAGAACTTATATGCATGCATATAAGCCCAATCAATGGACACAGACACCAGGGGGTGAGGGCATGAGTGGGGAGTTGGGGGGCAATGGGGAGATAAGGACACATATGTAATACCTTAATAAAAAATAAAATGGTAAAATAAATAAATAAAATTATATGTTTCAAGTGTACAATTCTATAATATAGCATCTGTATATTGTAGTGCGTGTTCACCACCCAAAGTCAAGTCTCCTTCCATATCCATTTATCACATCTTTCCCCCTCTTACTTCTCCCATTCCTCTTCCCCTCTGGTAATCACCATACTGTGTCTGTGTCTATGAGTATTTGGTTGTTGTTGTTTTGCTTAATCCCCTCACTTTTTTCTCCCATCTTCCAATCTCTCTCCCCCTCTGACAGCTGTCAGTCTGTTCAGTATATCCACGAGTGTTTCTATTTTGTTTGTTTAAAAAATAAAGTGAAAGGGAAAAGGTGGTGGGGTATGGGTGTCAATAGGACTTTGTCTCTTAGCCAAATGAGAATCAAAATTCCAACTGAGAAAATTACTTCAGGAAAAAATTTGAAAGACAAGCAGTTCCCTAAGATATTTCATTTCCAAATTACATTTTGACATTAGGTCTCTACCTCACTGAGGAATGCTATAAGAAATATCTGTAGGAACCAGGGACTGCATTTTTCACCAGGCTATAGTAGAAGACAATTTCACCTCCCACAGGAAGACCCAGCAAAGAAACATCTTGAAAGGCAATTGAAGAACCTTTTCTTTCCTGAGGACTTGGTGTGCTCTCCCTATTAGAAGCAAGGTGAGCCAGGTTCCTGGTTGTATTTCCTTCCCTCTGGCTACCAGAGGTTCAAAGAAAAATTTGCTACTCCGCATTAGTATCTGTTACACCCTAAGTCATCCACATGTGTACATGCACCTTGCTGCTGCTGCTCATTTTACCTGATCCTAATGCTTATTTACAAATAATTTCATACTTTATGTCAGAGATTCCTACATAGCTCATTACATCTATGATAAACAGAGGAAGGAACAGACAAGTCTTACCTGGGCTTCTGCCATTTCCTGCTCTTCTTGGGAAAAGGCAGATGTGTGAGCTGGAAGAGTGGAGAAGTGTAGAGCATATGAGAGACTATATCAGGCTTCCAAGTGCCCAGAATTACCTGCCTAGAAATCCCCTCACACCAGACAGACATGAGGCTTTTCGGTGTAAGTTTGGGCAACCATGTGGTTTTAACAACCACCTGTGTATTCTTGCCTCTGTTCCTTCCTCATGTTAATATTTAACACAAAAGGTTTTTTCTATGTATACTTATGTACTGACCCAGAAATCATATTTTAGGTGTTTTCCTTAATGAAATAATGTATCATAATTTCTCTGTAAGTATTTCCATCTCAGCATTGACTTTAACAATGCCAAATTTAAACTATCTTATATGACCCATAATATGGAATTGATAAGAAAATACAAGACATGAAATGCTATGTAGCTATTAAAAATAATGTTGTATGGAACTGTACATTTATTATCTGTGTACTTTTTATTGAGGTAACATTGGTTAATTATATAAGTTTCAGGTGTGCAACATTATAATTTGACAACTGTATATAATATGTAGCGTTCACTTATCTGTATACGTTCAAACCCCAGTGTGGGGCATGCAGAAGGCAGCTGATCAATGATTCTCTCTCATCATTGATGTTTCTATCTCTTTCTCCTTCTTCCTTCCTCTCTGAAATCGATAAAAATATTTATTTTAAATGCATACTCCTTAATACACACTGAAAAATGCCTCAGAATGGGCACTTAAATGTAGGACCATAAAATTGGTTCCTTTTGATTTTTTCTTCTATTTTCTAATTAATCTAGAAGTTAAATGTTACTTAAAATACATTAAATAAATATGTTACTTATCTGTTATCTGCCAAGAAAACAACTTTCTAAAACATTTCCCCATGACATTAACCCTATCCCCCCTTTCTAACCCCCCCGCCCCTGCAGCCTCAGTCTCGTCCACCCACGCCAAGCCCCAGGCTCTGAGCGAACCCTTAGTCAGGTGCGTCATCCCAGGTGCCTTCTTCCTTCTCCTCACCTCACTGGGGCCGTCTTGCCCAGGAGCCAGAAGGAAGCCTTCAAGTGCAGAGTCACTTCAGCTGGAACATTGACCCCAGGCCCCTACCTCGGGGCATGGGCAAGGGGACAGGGATAGAGGGAGAGACTGAACACGCCTAAGGAGGGGCCTGAGGGGTGCTATGAACCCCTAGCGTAGGTCACTGCGCTGGAAAATGTGTAAATGTTTAATAAGCCCCATTCAACCCTGACTAGCCCCATAACTTTGCCCACCAAAGACCCTCATTCACTGACTCTCGGTCCTCTATCATTCACTCCACAACCCCCTACATCAAAGACCCCTACAAACACCCCTTTACTCCTTCTCCAGAACTCTCCATCACTGAGCCCATCACCCCTAAGCACTCGCCCCCTCAATCTCGGTCTTTCTCTCTCTCGACAACATTTTTCTGTTCGCTGCAGAGGAGACTGTTACAAGAACTAGCCCCAAGCTGCACTTCCGCCTAAGAACTAACTCGAGCTCCCCAGCCTAAGGAGCTGAAGAGGAGTGTGTGTGTGTGTGTGTGTGTGTGTGTGTGTGTGTGTGTGTGTGTGTGTGTGTGGCGCGCATGCTCAGTCTGAGCCGGAGCCTGAGTCCGCCAATAGTCAACAAGCGGCCCCTCCCGTCCAAATCAAGCGCGCAGGCGCAGAGGGAAGATGGCCACGCTGTGACATCACTCCAAAAAGATGGCCACGCCCACCGAGTCTCCACCCCGGGAGGGTGGCCACATTGAGCAGGTGTTTACTTTGTTTTGCGGAGGCCGCCGTTCCTAAAATTTCCAAGACCAATTTTCTTATGGCAGAGAGATGAAGTGCCCAATTAACGAAAGCTCTAGCAGGCAGATTTTTGGTGTCTTGTACTTTGGAGGGCAGCATCAGGTTTGCAGGAGTCATACAACAGTAAGACGGATGGGAAGCAGAATAGCATGGGGTGCACAAAGTCTATGAGGTATGAAAATGCCGTTGGCTCCATCCAGTGGCTAGGGCTGGGAGTTGACAGTCAAGCGTTTAAAGGCAAACCAGAAACTGAAGAATAGGACGCGCGCGCGCGCACACACACACACACACACACACACACACACACACACACACCGAGAAGGAACTCTTTTAAGGTTGGTGGGGTTTGATGTGCAGTGATTGCCAGCTCCAGAAATGTTCCTAAGCCAGTGATACAGCCCCTCAGCAACTGTCCTAGGGCTCACAGTGCACATCCACAAGCTATGTGAGGCCAACGTTTCTGCTGCAAACCTAAGATCCCCCACGCTCCCATTCTCTGTCCTGGACATCCTCCACCATCAATCCCTACAGGCCAGACGAGACCTCCTCATATAGTGGCCTAAACAGCAGGTAGCTAGGTGAAGTGGTGTGGAAAGCTGACAGCTGGCCTCAGCATAGAGTTTGCACATGTGACATTCCCATCCAAAGGCCCTGAACCTCGCTGATGAGTCATGATTACAGTTGCTCTTAAAATACATTTTATCAAAACCATGAAAGTATTGTCAATTATGAGCAGTCAATTTGGACCATGAGCTAGAAGATGAGTTTGATGGAACAACAGCACAGCAGAGACAGTTCTCTGGTGACCTTGGAGTTGCCACGCTTGCCCTAAACTACCTGCAAGTGAAGAATCTCTTTCCAACCTCTTGAAGTCACTAGTACCGGTATTTGTGAAGGTGTTGATATGTGCAGTCAAACTGAATCAGACTTTTCTGTCTTGGTTGGTGTATCAGTAAATGGGAGATCATACTGGGTGGGTGATGAATTATACTGATGAATGAAGGACAAATTGGGAATAAATTGGGAGAGACAAAGGGCTATGGAATGGAGGTGAATGAGTAGCAGAGTGGAGTGGATATGAGTAGCAGGGCCCATAGTGAGGAAGTAACTATATATTAATCTGAAATTATGGATGAGACTGAGTAAATAATGAGAAAATGAGACGCAGTTTAAGTGACCAAAAGTTCAAATGGGAGAAGACTGTGAGTGAATGGGATAATGAAATGTAGTAAATGTGAATGGAGTTGATAATGCATTAGAGTTTATATGAATACTAAGAATTACAGTGTGAATGAATGATGATTTATGAGGCACAGTATGAGTAAAGATAAGTGAATTTGGAGGAAAGGTAGGAGTGAATGGAGGCAATGTGGGGCATAGAAGGAAGAATGGGGTGCACAAGGGGCAGAATAAGATGAATCCATGGTAAGATGTGAAGACATGGACCAGGTTAATTTTGAATGGGGATACTATGCGGGGAAGGAGAGTGACAAAAAGTGAATGAGAGGCAGGCTGGGATTAGATAGTGGCAATGCAGGGCAGTTTTCCAGGGGTGTCCAGTCTGAATCAGCCCAGATGGATGAGATGAAGTGTGTGCATGAATGGAGATAATGTTGAGCAGGGTGAGGGGGGATGCAAGTAAAGGTCAGAGGAAGGTGAGTAACTGGATGTTGTGAGGCAAACGAAGAGTGGATGAAGGTCCATTCACATGGCCCCAAGTGAGTAAAGTGGGGAAAATTGGGCCCAATGTAAACAAAAAGTAGTGAATTCAAGGCAAAATGCTACTGAATTGGCGGTACTATAGGGCAGAATGGGAGCAACTTCAATCAGAAGTAAATGGGAGTGATGGGTGGAAATAGGGGTTACACTAGAAATGAATTTGTATGAATGAGATAATAAAAGGCTGAGTGAGAATAAATGGAGGAAATGAAGAGAAAATTGAGAAAGAATGGAGGTGATCAAGCATAGAATAATTATACGTAGGTAACTTGAGTTAGTGTTTAGGAGTAATAAGAGGCACAGGTCCTCGAAATCGGGGTTACTATTATATGGGGATAGTATTAGAGAGAACAGAGAAGAAGATAGGGCAGAGAGAGAATAACAGAGAAAATGAGCTCCATAGTCAATGAACAAAGTTGAAGGATGGCTATGTGGGAGAATGGGAGTTGTCTGATACAGGGTCAGGAAGTGGATGTCAAAGTAGGAAAGAGTGAATGGAGGTGAAGAAGGAATATGATGTGAGAAAATTTGGTTAATGGAAAGTAGAGGGTTGGGGAATTGCATAATATGAGGTCCGGTGTAGCCCAGCTGGTTCTGCTCAGTGGCTAGAGAGTCGGCTGGCAGACTAAAGGGTCCAGGGTTCAATTCCAGTCAAAGGCACATACCTCAGTTGCAGGTTAAATTCCTAGACCTAGTCAGGGCGTGTGCAGGAGATAACCAGTTAGTGTGTCTCTCTCACATTAATGTTTCCCTCTGTCTCTCCCTGTCCCTTCCATTCTCTAAAAAAAATCAATGGAAAAATATCCTCAGGTGAGGATTAACCAAAACTAAAAACAAGAAATGAGGCCCAGTGTGAATGAATGAATGTATGAGAGACAATGTAAGTGAATGGGGAATAAAAGGTAGAATGAGAATGGAGGTGAAAAAGCAGTGGTGTGTACACATGTAATACGTAACATAAAATAAATATGTGACATGGGACAGAGTGTGATTAAATGGTGGTAACATGAGGGAATATTCCAGTAAATTAGAGTGGTTCTGAGAATGAGTAAATGGAGGTAATGGGGGCAGAGGGTAAGGGTGTGATGGTCATATTTTACAAACAATCACGAATCTGAGGTGATAGTAGGCACAGTGTAGGTAATAGAGCTTGCTACTTAGCAGAATTGGAGGAAGGATGGAGGTGATAAGGGGCAGAGTGAATGGAAAAGGAGGTAAACAAGTGCTAGAGAATGATTAAGAGTATATTGGGACAGTGATAAGAAATATAGGGAAAGTGGGGCCAATGTGATTCCTGTCTGTCCTTTGTGTGTCCCCAACCCCCCCTCTCTGTATCTCTTTCTGACATCTCAGTTTCTTTGTTTCTGTCTCCTTCCATCTCTATGTACATGTCAGCATATTTCTTTTTTTCGCGCGTGTGTGTACGCACGCACACATACAAAAGAGTTGTCAATGAGGAAAATAGTGAGGTGTCCAACCCTTTGGCTTCTGTGTTCCAGAATCTATCACTTAGGTCTTTGCTCATAGAGCCCAGAGTTCCAGAATGCCCTACTTCTGAACACTGCATAGTGAGTCTGGAGCAAGGAGTCTGCTAGGAAGGCTTGTGGGACTCATAATGAAAGCCTGGGGCACTGTGGTAGTGACCCTGACCATGTTGATTGTTGCCACTGTGGATGCCAAGATCTATGAACGCTGCGACCTGGCAATGAAGCTGGAGAAGGCAGGCCTCAATGGATTCCAAGGCTACAGCATTGGAGACTGTGAGACCTCAGTTGCCCCATGCTTCACCCACACCCAAAGCCTCCCACCACACTCAGATACAGGCCCTCCTTGTCATTTATCACCTCTCCAGGACAGCGTATGATCCTCTTGGTTACCCCCTGACTTATTGTGATGAGTGGTTTAACTAATCCTGCCATTAACATCATTGCCTTCACAACCACCATTCTCATTTCTGCCATCAACACCATCACTACCATCAGTGTAATCATTACTATTATCATCATGAATACCATCACCACTGACATCTCTACAAAATCACCAACATCAACACCACCACTAAACTAAGATCATCACCCCCACAACTGAGATGACAACCATACTTGTTCCCAAACCCCTCCTTGTAACCTCTTCTGTTCCCAGAACCCATGTTTACCTGCTACCTTTTCTATCCCTGCCTCAGGGCTGTGCCTGGCACATTATGTGAGCGGCTATGACACCTCGGTCGTGGACCACAATCTTGATGGCAGCAATCAATATGGCATTTTCCAGCTGAACTCCGCCTGGTGGTGTGACAATGGTGTTACACCCACCAAGAACCTTTGTCACATGGAGTGTCATGGTGAGGCAGCAATGGGGATACGGTGAAGCCCTACCTGGCCATACACACAGAGGGCAAGGTTATCTAAGCCATAATCTCCATTAACAAGCAGAATAATGATAGGCAAAGAAGCAGAGTTGCTTAGGATGTTAGAGACACCACCCTGTATCCTTAACCATAATGCACTGAAATGAGGTTGAGCAGGACTACCCAACGTGAAGATTGAGGTCAGGAGGATTCAGAGCTCCCAAACCTCACCCAGAATGGAAGCTTCAGTTTTCTGTGACTTGGGAAATGGGAAACTTAGCTCCACATGGAATTGAGGTGATTGTCCTGATTTGGGGTTGAGATTGTTCAGCCCCTGAAAGAGAAGCAGATATATGGTTGTAGGAACAGACACAAGGTATCTCTGTGCAGAAAGGAGAGAACTTTCCAGACGAGATGTGGTGTTGTTGAGGACAAAATTGAATAGCAGTAGAATTTGTTCCAGGTTGTTCAAAATGGTGCTTGAGGTTGTCCAAGATAGATAAAAAATGGAGACTGAGGTTATCTGGGAGCAATTTGAGGTTGTCCAGTCCTGCCATAGTGATCAAAGAGGTCACTTAGGATTAGCCAGCTTGGAGATTGAGGTTGTCCAGGATTGGTCAAGATAAAGGTTGAGGTTGTCCAGGACTGGTCAAGATAGAGGTTGACATTGTCTAGGACAAGATAACATGAATATTAAGGTTTTTCAATACTAGACCAGGCATTTTGGTAGTTGAAGTTGAACAGGACTACCCAACATAGAAATTGATGTCAGTTATATCATGACCAGTCAAAATGAGAGTTGGGGTTGTCTAGGACCTGACAACATATTGTTTAAAGTCACCAGGACTGATCAGCCTTTCATTTGAGTAGATTTCCAATCAGCCAACATGGTGGTTGATGTGATGTCAGACAGCTATCGTTGCAGTTGAGATCACTCATAACCACATAAAATGACAGTTGAAGTCATCCAGCACTGGCCAACTTGGAGGTAAAGGTTGTCTAGGACCGACTGATATGATGGTTGAGGTTATTCATAAACAGACAACATGGTAGTTGAGGTAACCATCTGACAAGTAAATCAAGGTTATCCAGAATGAGCTAATATTAGTGCTGATGCTATTCAAACCTCAAGGAACACAGAATTCCTGGGTCCTACACACACTGTCACTCTGTCCTCAATGCATCAGATCATTATGTACCTCTGTTTCCCCCAGACCTTCTCAACCGCCATATTCTGGATGATATCATGTGTGCCAAGAAGGTCGTGTCCTCACGGGATGGTATGAATGCCTGGTAAGTTTATGCGAATGACTTGCACCCTGGGCAGCCAAGTGGCACTACCATGCCATCAGCCTGCCCACTTCATCCTTCCTCCCCTCTTCCATTTCCCAGGAGTTCTTGGACCAAATACTGTCATGGCCATGATTTATCTGAATGGCTCAAGGGGTGTAATATGCATGCAAAACCAAACATAAAGAGAATGATTTCGTGATTCATTCCCAGAGACAGATATTTTCTTTCGTTTGTGGATTTAATAAAGGATGGTACTTGTAAACAATGCAAGAGACCTCTGATCCCTGACCCTCTTCATTTTCCCAATGCCTGGAGATACTCCCATTCAATCACTTTCACATATTCAAAGGTCTAACCAGGGGACACCAGATCACTCAGGGTAGTAGGAGATGTGGAAGATAGTGTAGTGATTAAGAGCATAAGTTTTCTTGGGTTCAAATACCATCTCTACCACTTCCTAGCTGTGTTGCCATCATTCATTCAACCAACGAATGAATATTTGAGGCAAAATAGAGTAGAAATTAACAGCGTAGATCTTGGACTACATTTGACTTGGGAATGAATTCCATCTCTGCTGCCTGCTGATTCTGTGAGCTTGATCAGCTGGCTAAACTCTCTGAACCTCATTCTCCACATCTGTTCCATGGGGTTAATATCACTATTTAACTCCATTGGTGGTTATGAAAATTAAATGGAATGATGCATATAAAACATTCTGTGCTGGCACAGGATCCTGATCCTGTCCCGGTCCTCATAGAGCTCTCTGTCATTCTGCCATCGGCATTGTAGAGAGGTCAGAGTTGTGCATGGGTAAAGCCCAGGATTAATGAGGAGTATTGAGGGCACTGCCAGTGGGGTAGGGGAGATGTTCCAGAAGAAGTGACTGCTGATCCCACTAAGGGACACAGCAAGTGCTAATCACATAAATACTCAATTTAATACCAGAGTTATAAATATTAGTATGAAGAAATAAAAAAATGTTTCTGGTAGTTGAGTATTCTAGAAACATCAAATGCTGATTTCAAAACACAGTTCAAATTTTTTCCTTACTAGAGAGATCCTAGCAATCTTAGGACAGACTTCCTATGTGGGGAAGTTGGAGACTGATGGCGTTACCCTACAGTTAAGGAGCACCAGGGAGTCCTTCTCATTGGACAAGGTGGGGCAAGACGAGGTTCTTTCACTAAGCCTTCCAAAAACCAGAGAGATGAATGGACAGGACACAAGACATACTAAACTATCACAATAATTGTAGAAAGGAAAAAGCTCTCCCCTCCCTAACTTTATAAGAACCCAGGGGTTGATCAGGAAGGGGTGGTGGTCTATGACAGGTAAGTCTACCCTTCTCCCAGGTCACACAGCACCTGAATCAAACCTCTTTCTTTGTGGATCAGAACCTGTTTCTCAACATTGGCTTCTTTGCTGTAAGCACTCGACCCACTAGTTCCGATACAATGGGAAGGATTTAAGAAGGTAGCTTGCCTCCTACGCTCCATTTTAAAAAGCAAAACAACAGCTATAGCCAGGTGACTCAGTTGCTTAGAGGTGTGTTCAAGACCCAAAATGGTAGCAGGTACTAGCTCCCATCAAGGAACATACAAGTAGATATCTCAGTGTTTCTCCACAATCCACATGTATCTCATATATATCTCCAGTCTCAAAAAATTCAATAAGCATACCTTTGGGGTGAGATATAAAAAAATACACTAAAAACCAGATATTTAAAATTTTGTTTTCATTCTGAAAATTAAATACATATCATAGAAAGCGAAACAGCTTACAAGTACACATAGAAGAGAGTTGGACACAGGCCAACTGCGCATAGACAGACCTCAGAGTAGCCCACTGCGACTGCGCCAGGCCACCTTGTTGCAGGCGGGAAATCGTGGTCTGCAGCCATTTTGGAAGACGGTCCAGACTCCATAGCCTGGCCTCATCCGCTCTCTCCGGCCTCCGTGACCAAGTTACCAGCCAGACTCGGAGCCCGGGTCACGCTCAGGAACCGAACCGGTAAGGCAGTCGGGGGTCCTCGCGATGGCTGGCGCGGTTCCTGTCCCCGGACCGGGCCTCACAGCCGCTTGCTCCGCGGTGCCGTCTCTCAGGCCGGACCCGGGCGGAGGAAGGGGGGCGGCACGGGGAACCGGGAGCCTCTAGAGGCCCGGCGGGCGGGTCTCTGTGTGCCCCCATCATGGGACCGAGGGATAGTAACGGCTCTGGCGGTCCCTTCCGGGCAGAGCGGACCCAACACTGCCGTTGTCCCCCAGACGCCATGACTGCCCCTCCTCCGGGAAGCTAGGCCTCCGCAGCCTGAGCGGCCCCGAGGGGGACAAGGCCTCGGTCCTCACCAGACACCGGGCCTCCGCACACAGGCTCCCTTCTGGCCTCCCGGACAACCAGCGGTGTCTTCCCTTTCCTAGTTTGTATGGTGGAGACGGGGTTGACACGCAGTGTTCCTGCTGGTGGGGTCAGGTGCACGAACGGCCGTGGGAGACACTCAGAGAACTCACAGGGGGAGGGGGGCCGCAAGTCTCCACCCGTCCCGTCCCCCATAGTTACCACCACGTGACCAAATGCTCCGTGTGCGGTGCCTCCGTCCCGTGGCTGCTTCAGTCTGACTTCTTTCTCCTGCATCTCCTCTCCCCCTCCCCCCCCCCCACATCCCTCTGGCCACCACCCGTCTGTCCGCTGTGCCCACGGGGTGTGTGTATGCCTTTACCACTTACTGGTTCCAACAACCCTCCCTCTGGCCACCACCCATCTGTCCGCTGTGCCCACGGGGTGTGTGTATGCCTTTACCACTTACTGGTCCCAACAACCCTCCCTCTGGCCACCACCTGTCTGTCCGCTGTGCCCACGGGGTGTGTGTATGCCTTTACCACTTACTGGTCCCAACAACCCTCCCTCTGGCCACCACTTGTCTGTCCGCTGTGCCCACGGGGGGTGTGTATGCCCTTTACCACTTACTGGTTCCAACAACCCTCCCTCTGGACACCACCCGTCTGTCCGCTGTGCCCACGGGGTGTGTGTATGCCTTTACCACTTACTGGTTCCAACAACCCTCCCTCTGGCCACCACCCGTCTGTCCGCTGTGCCCACGGGGTGTGTGTATGCCTTTACCACTTACTGGTTCCAACAACCCTCCTTCTGGACACCACCCGTCTGTCCTCTGTGCCCACGGGGTGTGTGTATGCCCTTTACCACTTACTGGTTCCAACAACCCTCCCTCTGGACACCACCTGTCTGTCCTCTGTGCCCACCGGGTGTGTGTATGCCCTTTACCACTTACTGGTTCCAACAACCCTCCCTCTAGCCACCACCCGTCTGTCCGCTGTGCCCACGGGGTGTGTGTATGCCTTTACCACTTACTGGTTCCAACAACCCTCCCTCTGGACACCACCCGTCTGTCCGCTGTGCCCACGGGGTGTGTGTATGCCTTTACCACTTACTGGTTCCAACAACCCTCCTTCTGGACACCACCCGTCTGTCCTCTGTGCCTACGGGGTGTGTGTATGCCCTTTACCACTTACTGGTTCCAACAACCCTCCCTCTGGACACCACCCGTCTGTCCTCTGTGCCCATGGGGTGTGTGTACTTCCTTTGTCACTTACTGGTTCCAACAACCCTCCCTCTGGCCACCACCCGTCTGTCCGCTGTGCCCACGGGGTGTGTGTATGCCTTTACCACTTACTGGTTCCAACAACCCTCCCTCTGGACACCACCCATCTGTCCGCTGTGCCCACGGGGTGTGTGTATGCCTTTACCACTTACTGGTTCCAACAACCCTCCCTCTGGCCACCACCCGTCTGTCCTCTGTGCCCACGGGGTGTGTGTATGTCTTTACCACTTACTGGTTCCAACAACCCTCCCTCTGGCCACCACCTGTCTGTCCTCTGTGCCCACGGGGTGTGTGTATGCCCTTTACCACTTACTGGTTCCAACAACCCTCCCTCTGGACATCACCCGTCTGTCCGCTGTGCCCACGGGGTGTGTGTATGCCCTTTGTCACTTACTGGTTCCAACAACCCTCCCTCTGGCCAACACCCGTCTGTCCTCTGTGCCCACGGGGTGTGTGTATGCCCTTTGTCACTTACTTGTTCCAGACAACCCTCCCTCTGGACACCACCCGTCTGTCCTCTGTGCCTACGGGGGGTGTGCACGTCCTTTACCACTTACTGGTTCCAACAACCCTCCCTCTGGCCACCACCTGTCTGTCCTCTGTGCCCACGGGGTGTGTGCACTTCCTTTGTCACTTACTGGTTCCAACAACCCTCCCTCTGGACACCACCCGTCTGTCCTCTGTGCCTACGGGGTGTGTGCACTTCCTTTGTCACTTACTGGTTCCAACAACCCTCCCTCTGGACACCACCTGTCTGTCCTCTGTGCCCACGGGGTGTGTGCACTTCCTTTGTCACTTACTGGTTCCAACAACCCTCCCTCTGGACACCACCCGTCTGTCCTCTGTGCCTACGGGGGGTGTGCACGTCCTTTACCACTTACTGGTTCCAACAACCCTCCCTCTGGCCACCACCTGTCTGTCCTCTGTGCCCACGGGGTGTGTGTATGCCCCTTACCACTTACTGGTTCCAACAACCCTCCCTCTGGACACCACCCGTCTGTCCTCTGTGCCTACGGGGGGTGTGCACGTCCTTTACCACTTACTGGTTCCAACAACCCTCCCTCTGGACACCACCCGTCTGTCCGCTGTGCCCACGGGGTGTGTGTATGCCTTTACCACTTACTGGTTCCAACAACCCTCCTTCTGGACACCACCCGTCTGTCCTCTGTGCCTACGGGGTGTGTGTATGCCCTTTACCACTTACTGGTTCCAACAACCCTCCTTCTGGACACCACCCGTCTGTCCTCTGTGCCCATGGGGTGTGTGTACTTCCTTTGTCACTTACTGGTTCCAACAACCCTCCCTCTGGCCACCACCCGTCTGTCCGCTGTGCCCACGGGGTGTGTGTATGCCTTTACCACTTACTGGTTCCAACAACCCTCCCTCTGGACACCACCCGTCTGTCCGCTGTGCCCACGGGGTGTGTGTATGCCTTTACCACTTACTGGTTCCAACAACCCTCCCTCTGGCCACCACCCGTCTGTCCGCTGTGCCCACGGGGTGTGTGTATGTCTTTACCACTTACTGGTTCCAACAACCCTCCCTCTGGCCACCACCCGTCTGTCCTCTGTGCCCACGGGGTGTGTGTATGCCCTTTACCACTTACTGGTTCCAACAACCCTCCCTCTGGACATCACCCGTCTGTCCTCTGTGCCCACGGGGTGTGTGTATGCCCTTTGTCACTTACTGGTTCCAACAACCCTCCCTCTGGCCAACACCCGTCTGTCCTCTGTGCCCACGGGGTGTGTGTATGCCCTTTGTCACTTACTTGTTCCAGACAACCCTCCCTCTGGACACCACCCGTCTGTCCTCTGTGCCTACGGGGGGTGTGCACGTCCTTTACCACTTACTGGTTCCAACAACCCTCCCTCTGGCCACCACCTGTCTGTCCTCTGTGCCCACGGGGTGTGTGCACTTCCTTTGTCACTTACTGGTTCCAACAACCCTCCCTCTGGACACCACCCGTCTGTCCTCTGTGCCTACGGGGTGTGTGCACTTCCTTTGTCACTTACTGGTTCCAACAACCCTCCCTCTGGACACCACCTGTCTGTCCTCTGTGCCCACGGGGTGTGTGCACTTCCTTTGTCACTTACTGGTTCCAACAACCCTCCCTCTGGACACCACCCGTCTGTCCTCTGTGCCTACGGGGGGTGTGCACGTCCTTTACCACTTACTGGTTCCAACAACCCTCCCTCTGGCCACCACCTGTCTGTCCTCTGTGCCCACGGGGTGTGTGTATGCCCTTTACCACTTACTGGTTCCAACAACCCTACCTCTGGACACCACCCGTCTGTCCTCTGTGCCCACGGGGTGTGTGCACTTCCTTTGTCACTTACTGGTTCCAACTACCCTCCCTCTGGACACCACCCGTCTTTCCTCTGTGCCCACGGGGTGTGTGCGCTTCCTTTGTCACTTACTGGTTCCAACAACCCTCCCTCTGGACACCACCCGTCTGTCCTCTGTGCCTACGGGGTGTGTGCACTTCCTTTGTCACTTACTGGTTCCAACAACCCTCCCTCTGGACACCACCTGTCTGTCCTCTGTGCCCACGGGGTGTGTGCACTTCCTTTGTCACTTACTGGTTCCAACAACCCTCCCTCTGGCCACCACCTGTCTGTCCTCTGTGCCCACGGGGTGTGTGCACTTCCTTTGTCACTTACTGGTTCCAACAACCCTCCCTCTGGACACCACCCGTCTGTCCTCTGTGCCTACGGGGGGTGTGCACGTCCTTTACCACTTACTGGTTCCAACAACCCTCCCTCTGGCCACCACCTGTCTGTCCTCTGTGCCCACGGGGTGTGTGTATGCCCCTTACCACTTACTGGTTCCAACAACCCTACCTCTGGACACCACCCGTCTGTCCTCTGTGCCCACGGGGTGTGTGCACTTCCTTTGTCACTTACTGGTTCCAACTACCCTCCCTCTGGACACCACCCGTCTTTCCTCTGTGCCCACGGGGTGTGTGCGCTTCCTTTGTCACTTACTGGTTCCAACAACCCTCCCTCTGGACACCACCCGTCTGTCCTCTGTGCCAACGGGGTGTGTGCACTTCCTTTGTCACTTACTGGTTCCAACAACCCTCCCTCTGGACACCACCAGTCTGTCCTCTGTGCCCACGGGGTGTGTGCACTTCCTTTGTCACTTACTGGTTCCAACAACCCTCCCTCTGGCCACCACCTGTCTGTCCTCTGTGCCCACGGGGTGTGTGCACTTCCTTTGTCACTTACTGGTTCCAACAACCCTCCCTCTGGACACCACCCGTCTGTCCTCTGTGCCTACGGGGGGTGTGCACGTCCTTTACCACTTACTGGTTCCAACAACCCTCCCTCTGGCCACCACCTGTCTGTCCGCTGTGCCCACAGGGTGTGTGCGCTTCCTTTGTCACTTACTGGTTCCAACAACCCTCCCTCTGGCCACCACCTGTCTGTCCTCTGTGCCCACGGGGTGTGTGCGCTTCCTTTGTCACTTACTGGTTCCAACAACCCTCCCTCTGGCCACCACCTGTCTGTCCGTTGTGCCCACGGGGTGTGTGTATGCCCTTTACCACTTACTGGTTCCAACAACCCTCCCTCTGGACACCACCCGTCTTTCCTCTGTGCCCACGGGGTGTGTGCACTTCCTTTGTCACTTACTGGTTCCAGACAACCCTCCCTCTGGCCACCACCCATCTGTCCTCTGTGCCCACGGCGGGTGTGCACTTCCTTTGTCAGTTACTGGTTCCAACAACCCCCCCTCTGGCCACCTCCAATCTGTCCTCTGTGCCCACGGGGTGTGTGTATGCCCTTTGTCACTTACAGGTTCCAACAACCCTCCCTCTGGCCACCACTCATCTGTCCTCTGTGCCCTAGCGGCTGTCTGTATTTCCTTTGTCACTTACAGGTTCCAACAACCCTCCCTCTGACCACCACCCATCTGTCCTCTGTGCCCATGAGGCTATGTGCTTTTCCTTTGTCACTCTCTGGTTCCAGACAACACCCGTTGGACACCACCCGTCTGTCCTCTGTGCCCACGGGGTATGTGCACTTCCTTTGTCACTTACTGGTTCCAGTCAACCCTCCACAAAGGATAAGTGATCCTTCTTTTTTACACCTGCATAGTGTTCCACTGTGTAAATGTACCACAGCTTTTTTATCCACTCATCATCTGTAGGGCCTTTGGGTTGTTTCCCCATCTTGGCTAGTGTAACCAGTGCTGGTAAGAACATAGAGGTGAATTTATTCCTCCTCATTGGTGTTTCAGTATTTTTAGAATATGTTCCAAGAAGTGGGATCACCGGGTCAAATGGCAGCTTCACTTTTAAAGTTTGCAGGAAACTCCACACTGTTCTCTACAGTGGCTGTACCAGTATGCATTCCCACCGCTATGCTGTTACCTCTTCACATGCTTCCCAGCACTTGTTTGTTGTGTTACTGAGGGCAGCCATTATGGGTGGAGTGCAGTGATAGTACATTGTAGCAAAAGCAGAATCTTAATTCCAGGACACTCTGAGTTTACCCTGCCTCAAGGCTCCATTCCCACTGGACCTTGGGCTGGGTGACCTTAGACACGCCATCAGGGTCACAGCACGCTCAGAGGAATGAGCAGAGACAGCTCCTTGGATAACAACCCCATAGAGGACTCCCAGGATTCAGAGGAGACAGGTGAGGTGAGTATACTGGGGCGTACCAAGAAGTGACTGGAGCACAGGCCAGGTTGACTACATTTCTGAGGACACAAGGTCAGAGGCAGTGAGGACAGCGAGCAGCATTCCAGGGTTGGGGGCGGGGGGACCCTTAGCCTCAGGAGCTTCCTACCCTCAAGCAGAACTTGCCTAGCATTCCCAAAGAAAACAAGGCCTGTGATCTTGGCTGCACTTGGTGACTATCTGTCCATTCTGGAAGGTGGGAGGAGAGCCCACCAGCAGCATGATACACCTTCTGCATGGAGGGGAGGGGTTGAGCCTTGTTACCCGTGTTCTCTCAGTTCCCTGGGACATCAACCAGGAGGAACTCAGCTCCAGTTTCCAGGTCCAACACAGAGGTTCTGCAGCGCAGGAAGAGGGCAAACATTTTCACCTGAGCAGCTGCAGGCATTCATTTATTTCTTCTTTTCCTAGCAATTGGAGGAAGTTCGCAAATGCTTCACAGAGGAAGAGTGGACAGAAATGGAAAATGCAGATAAATTAAGCTATATGTACATGAAGAAAAGACAGGACTTCATGACTGCTCTAGGTAACAACAGACGGACCTGGGAAAACAAGACCATTCCTTTACATATCATGGCTTCCTCTTAGAATCAACAAAATCTACCCAATTTCATTTGTGCAGAGAGAAATCCCTGGGCAGCTGCAGAACCTTTTTTTTACATTGTATCCTGAATAGAGCTCATGGTCAGAAGTGGACACAGAGATGCTCAGACTTGGACCCTGCATTTTCACTCCCACTGGCCCTTGTTCCATCCCTGCACCTCATGTCCCTGCTGCCTCCCTTCATCCACCCTCCTTTCAGGTTTTCTCTTCAGCAATAAATATTTTGCTTCACCTAGGTCTCATGGCCATCGGCCCATATAGCATGCATCTGAATAATAGAACCCCAAAATATCTTGACCATGGTTTAGATGAAACTCAGAAACCTGGGAAGCATGGTGAGTGACAGGAAAGTCATGGAAATTATCCCTCAAGGCAAATTTATTCTGTCCAGCTGCTCAGAAAATGTTCTCAGGGGATTCTTGCCTAAACGGATTGCTGGCGAGTAAAGAATGTTGGATGCAGAAGGTGAAGTATACTCAGTTCAGTAGTCATTCATATAAAATCCTAAAACATGCAAAAGAACAGTATATGTTTTTCTAGATAATAGATCACTGGTAAATGTATCAAAACCTGAATGTGAATAAAACTCATCAAATTCAGAAGTCAAGAAGTGCAGAAAGCGGAACAGCTGGGATATGTGAGGGCTGCATGGATGCATCAGCTGTGACGTGCTCCCCATGTTTTGTTGTGTTTTGGATGAAGGATCTCAGTACTATGGGAAGCAGATATGCAATCATGTTGTTATATGACTGTGCCTGATGGCAGATGGGCACATGTTTCTCATAAAGTCCTCAGTGGTTTACTGGAGTTTGAAACATTTCTTTTTTTAAAGGAGTTAATATTTTTATATTCTTGCTGCACACACTCATGAGCCACAGGAACATTTTTAAAATATATTTTATTGATTTTTTACAGATAGGAAGGGAGAGGGATAGAGAGTTAGTGAGATCAATGACAGAGAAACATCGGTCAGCTGCCTCGTGCACATTCCCTACTGGGTATGTGCCCCCAAGCAAGGTACATGTCCTTGAGCGGAATTGAACCTGGGACCCTTTAGTCTGCCTTCCACCGCTCGGGCCACTGAGCCAAATTGGTCAGGACCACAGGAAAATTTCGATTAAAGTATAACTCCTCCAAAAACATCCCAAGACAATTTTAGAACAGCATTAGGCTAGCATAAGATAAACATTTTAGGAGATAAAATGATTAAGGTATTTTGTAATGGCACTCACCTATTTTCCTGAGCTTTACCAAACAGAGTGGTCTTCTCATTCAATAAATTGACTTTGGGAGAGTGTTTGCGATAGCAATGCCACACACACACTGAGGTTTCCAGTGGTCAGTGAGCAGCGGTCACGTGGGCTGAAAGAATCCGCAGATTAAAAAATCTAACCCTATGTGAGTAGTGTGCTTACTCACTGTGAAGAGGGGAATATGTTCACCTTCTCCTCTGCTTGGACAGCCTTGTTGAAGAAAACAAGGTCAGAATGCTCACACTGTCTCCAATAACCCTAGGACTCCCAGCTGCACAGGGCCTATTCCGCAACCTCCCAAAATCAATGCCGGGGCTGAAAATCCAGTACAGAGTTATTGCCATTAGAGGAGGCTTTTTATCCTGAAAGCCTTGCAGAATCGCTGTGCTAAGTCATTCCTGGTTCATCACACAGAATGACTTCATTCAGGTATAATTCACATACGATGAAATTCACCCGTGTTGAGTATACAGTGGTTCCTGGTTGCCACACATCGCTCAGTGGAGACAGTACAAGTTCCCAACAAATCAATGTAATTCGTTGGGGGAAATGTAAGAAGTATGTCATGGGATAGGATGAGACAGCAGTTGAGTCTAGCTCCAGTTTTATAAACCATCAGAATGTTATGAATTAACCCTATGCACACATGTACAATCTATAGTAAAGATAATTCAGGAAACAACCCCAAATAACCCGGTGATGGTGAGTGGATTCATACCCTCTGCTGCAGATATCCCTGGTACTTCAGGAGCCTCCAAGGATTTGGGGGACCTTTCCCAGAACAGATCATCCCTGCTTTGTCACCTATTTACGAACGAAATTCCTCAGGAGGCTTCCAATGAGCAACAGAGAAAACACCTGAAGGTATCTCCCAAATCTGAAGGTCCATAGATCCTTGCTCCCTGCACTGTTGTAAATATGGTATGAGTAGAATAGTGTGACGGTCGACAATGTCTTTCATCTTCATAGTGATGCAGGATATTATTTGAAGCACGTTAGATGGGTTAGTTTACTTAAGTCACAAGAAACCATTTATGACTAGTGTCTCTGTTATTAGATACAAAATAATTGTGTGGATATTAATAACAAGAATAGCACATAATAATGATAATAATGAAGAGGCTGGGTTGCAGAGATGCTACATAATTTCCCAGAGGCCACAGAGGCAGTGACAGTACTACAGTCCAGAGCCCCAGCCCATTCCTAAGCTCCTAAAGGTTTTGTATGTTTAAGAAGTTCACTTTCACTTCATAGAGGTTTTATGCATGCCACCCCTTCCCACTCCCGTGCTGCTGATCCTTCCATTTGAAACATTCACTCTCACAACAGGAAGTACCAGGCCCTCTTTCCTGTCACAGGGCCTCTCTCCATCGCTGGGGACCCCATTAGACTGTGAGTCTCTCACTACCATGAGCTCCTTCAGGCCTTATCTGGGCCTGAGGCATCTCTAAAGACCTCAGTCCCTGCCCAGGGAGACTCAGAGGCACCTAAATTTTTATAGAATACTTGATTCCACATTTTCAGATTAAGCTAGTTGAGATGGTAAAAAGATCTAGGGCCGTGATGGCGAACCTATGACACGCGTGTCAGCACTGACACGTGTAGCCATGTGGTTGCATACAGAGAAGTATGGTTTGTTTTCTTGAAGTGACAGACCACCTGCAGCACTGATACGCGTAGCCATGTGGTTGCATACAGAGAAGTACGGGTTGTTTTTTTTCTCTCGAAGTGACACACCACCCGAATTATGCTCAGTTTTTTGACAAATTTTGATACACGAAGCTCCAAAGGTTGCTCATCACTGATCTAGGGGTTGGGGAGCCAGTGTGGAGACAGTTGGGAAGAGAATGGAAAGATCACAATTTCCATTGATTCCACACAAACCACTTTCACTTCCCTTGTTTACATTTCTTGCTCACTCTTTCCTAAGGAAGGAGCCCAATGAAAAGTACATTAAAGCTGATGGCCATGACACTCCCACCACCAGCAGAGTTGATGTGGGAACCACCTTCCTAATGCCACTATACTCGTAAATGGATGGTGCCAGGGTGGGAAAGTGTCACATCCTGCACAACTTTCTTGTCTGTGTATCATAATTTCTGTGTCACGTTCCTTTACTTCCCCCTTCCGCATCCATATTAATGCCCACACCATTTTCAAGGGGTATTTTGTTCCCTCCAAACACTTTTTGAAATTTTACCTTTATTGTAAAACTATTACAGATGTCCCACCTTTCCCCCCAATGGGCCCTCCACCCTAATACCACCTCCCCAGGTCTTCACTGCTCTATTGTCTATGCATATATGCCTGTAAGTTCTCCTTTAATCTCTACTCACCCCCCTTCCTGCTGGAATTCTTCAGTCTGTGCCATGCTTCCATGTCTCTAGATCTATTTTGTGAGTCAATTTATTTTGTTCATTAGATTCCACTTATAAGGGAGATCGTGTGATACCTGTCTTTCTCTGACTGGTTTATTTTGCTTAGCATAATACTCTCCAGGTGCCTCCATGCAGTCTCAAAGAGTAAGAGATCCTTATTTTTTTTACATCTGCATAATATTCCATTGTGTATATGTACCACTGATTTCCTTTCATCCACTTATCTACTGATGGGCACTTGGGCTGTTTCCAGATCTTAGCTATTATAAATAATGCTGCTATGAGCATTGGGGCACATACCTTCTTTCTTATTGGAGTTTCAGAATTCTTAGTGTATATTCCTAGAAGGGGGATCATTGGTAGTTACATTTTTAATTTTCGAGGAAAATCCATACTGTTTTCCATAGGGAATGTACCAGTCTGCGTTCCAACCAGCAGTGTACTAGGGTTCCCTTTTCTACGCATCCTCACTAACACTTGTTGTTTACTGATTTCTTTGGTGGTAGCTATTCTGGCAAGTGTGAGGTGAAACCTCTTGCGTTTTAATTTGCATCCCTCTTATGATTAGTGACTGAACATTCTTTTATATGTCTCTTGGCCATCTATGTTGAAATGTCTCTTTAGGTACTTTGCCCATTTTTAAAATTCTTTCAGAAATAGAACATTTGCCATCTTGTTCTTTATTTATACACTTTACATCTTTTTTTTTTTTTACTTTATTTTATTACAGGGGTAGAGTGTTTAATGCAATTTACTAGAATGTCCTTTTTTGCATTTTTTAAATTAAGATATTACATGTCTATATATCTTCCCATTGTCCCCTGCACCTCACTCCCATACATGCCCTCACCCCCCAGTGTCTTGCATCCATTGGTTATGCTATATATGCATGCATACAAGTCCTTTGGTTGATCTCTTATTTCCCCCTCACCTCCCTAAACTTCCCACTGTAATTTGACAGTCTGTCTGATGCTTTACTGCCTCTGTATCTATCTTTTTGTTAATCAGTTTATAATGTTCTTTATTATCCACAAATCAGTGAGACCATGTGGTATTTTTCTTTCATTGACTGGCTTATTTCACTTAGCACAATGCTCTCCAGTTCCATCCAGGTTGCTGCAAATGGTAAGAATTCCTTCTTTTTATGGCAGTGTAGTATTCCATTATGTAGATATTTCATAGTTTTCTGATCCAGTCATCTGCTGATGAGCACCTAGGCTGTTTCCAAATCTTATCTATTGTAAATTATGCTGCTATGAACATAGGGATGCATATATCCTTTCTGATTGGTGTTTCTAGTTGCTTAGGATATATCCCTAGGAGTGGAATTACTGGATCAAATGGGGGTTCCATTTTTAGTTTTTTGAGGAAACTCTATACTGTTCTCCACAATGGCTGCACCAGTTTGCATTCCCCCCATCAGTACTCAAGGGTCTCTTTTTTCTCCGCATCCTCACTAGCACTTGTCATTTGTTTATTTGTTGATGATAGCCATGCTGACAGATATGAGATGGTACCGCATTGGTGTTTTGATTTGCATCTCTGGGATAATTAGTGTCTTTGAGCATGTTTTCATATGTCTCTAGGCCTTACTTCTGTCTTCTTTGGAAAAGATTCTATTTAGGTCTGTTGCCAATTATTTTTATTGGATCATTTATTTTCTTTTATTAAGTTGCATAAATTTTCTGTAGATATTGGAGATTAAAACTTTATCAGTGATAACATTTGCAAATATGTTCTCTCACACAGGGGGGCTTTCTTATTGTTTTGTTGAAGCTTTCTTTTGCTATGCAAAAGCTTTTTATTTTGACATAGTCTCATTTCTTTATTTTCACTCTAGTTTCCATTGCCCAAGGGGGTGGTATCAGTGAAGAAATTGCTCTGGCATATGTCTGAGATTTTGCTGCCTGTGGATTGTTCTAGTATTTTTATGGTTTCCCATATTATGTTTAAGTCCTTGATACATTTTGAGTTTATTTTTGTGTATGGTGTAAGTTGGTGGTCTAGTTTCATTTTTTTGCACATATCTGTCCAATTTTCCCAACACCATTTATTGAAGAGACTGTCTTGACTCCATTGCATGTTCATACCTCCTTTGTCAAATATTAATTGAGCATAGTGGTTTGAGTCAATATATGAGTTCTCTATTCTATACCATTTATCTATATGTCTGTTCTTGTGCCAGTACCAGGCTGTTTTGAGAACAGTGGCTTTGTAATACAGCCTGAAATCTGGTATCAAGATCACTCCTACTTTGTTCTTCTTTCTCAGGATTGCTGTGGCTATTCAGGGAATTTTTTTTATTCCAGATGAATTTTTGGAGAGTTCTTTCTAGGTCTGGGAAATATGCTGTTGGTATACATTGCTTTGGGTAATATGGATATTTTAATGATGTTGATTCTACCAATCTATGAGCACTGTATGTTCTTCCATTTATTTATAACTTCCTCTATCTCTTTTTTCAATGTCCTCTAGTTTTCAGAGTAGAGGTCTTTTACCTCCTTAGTTAAGTTTATTCCTAGGAATCTTAATTTTTTTGGTGTGATGGTAAATGACATTGTTTTCTTAGTCTCTCTTTCTGTGAGTTCACTGTTGGTATATAGAAATGCCATAGATTTCTTGGCATTAATTTTTCATCCTGCTATATTGCCAAATTCATTTATTAAGAGTCTTTAGGGTTTTCTATGTACAGTGTCATGTCATCTGTGAATAAGGACAGTTTTAATTCTTCTTTTCCAATTTGGATGTCATTTATTTCTTGTTCTTGTCTGATAGCAATGGCTAGTACTTCCAGGACTATGTTGAACAGAAGTGATTAAAGGGGTCATCCCTGTCTTCTTCCCACTCTTAGGGGAAATGGTTTTAGTTTTTTCCCATTGAGTATGATGTTTGTTTTGGTTTTGTCACATATGGCTTTTATTATGTTGAGATATGATCCTTCTATTCCCACCTTGATGAGAATTTTTATCAAAAAATGGTGTTGGATTTTTTCAAATGGTTTTTCTGCATCAGTTGATATGACTTTTTGGGTTTTATCTCTCAATTTGTTTATGTGCTGTATCACGTTTATTCATTTGCGGATATTGTACCATCCTTGCTTTCCTGGGATAAATACTACTTGGCCATGGTGTATGATCTTTCAGATGTACTGCTGGATCCAATTTGCTAGAATTTTGTTGAAGATTTTGGTATGTATGTTCATGAGGGATATTGGCCTGTAATTCTCTTTCATTGTGTTGCCTTTATCTGGTTTTGGTATTGTGGGGATGCTGGCTTCATAGAAGGAGCTTGGAAAGTGTTCCTTCCTTTTGAATTTTTTGGAATAGTCTGAGGAGATAGGTTTCAGTACGTCCTTGAATTTTTGGTGAAACTCCTCTGTGTAGCTGTCTGGCCCCAGGCTTTTATTTGCTGGAAGCTTTTTAATGACTGCTTCAATTTCTTCCATAGTTACCGGCCTATTGAGATGCTTAGATTCTTCCTGATTGAGTTTTGGAAAGTTGTACCTTTCTAGGAATATGTCCATTTCCTTCATGTTGTCTAGTTTGTTGGAATACAGATATTCATAATATTTTTAACAATCCTTTGTATTTCTGTGTGGTCTATTGGTATTTTCCATTTTAATTTCTTGGTTTGTTTATTTGGGCTCTCTCTCCTTGCTTCTTGGTGAGCCTGGCAAGAGGATCAATCTTCTTTATCCTTTCAAAGAACCAACTCTTGGTTTTGTTGATCTTTTGTATTGTTTCTTTGCTCTCTATGTCATTTATCTCTGCTCTGATCTTTATTAATTCCTTCCTTCTGCTTACACTGGGCTTTTCTTGTTGCTCTCATTCTAATTGTTTGACTTGTAAGGTTAGATATTTTATTACCATTGTTTCTTGGGGTTTTTTTTTTGCAGTAAGCTTTTAGAGCTATGAACTTCCCCCTTAAGACTGCTTTTTCTATGTCCCATAGATTCTGGATTGTTGTGTTTTCATTGTAGTTTGTTGCCATGATCCTTTTATTTCTTCTTTGATCTCTCCGGTAACCCAGTCATTGTTTAATAGCATGCATGCTATTTAGTCTCTAGGTGTTTGATTTTCATGGATTGTTTTTTTTTTTTTGTAGTTGATTTCCAGTTTTATGTCATTGTGATCTGAGAAGATGCTTGATATGATTTGTAACTTCTTGAATTTGAAGAGATTTTACCTGTGGCCTCTATATAGTCTAGCCTTGAAAATGTTCCATGTGCACTGGAGTAGAATGTATATCCTGCATCTTTGGGGTGGAATGTTCTAAAGATGTCAATTAAGTCCATCTGATCTAATGCTTCATTTAGGATTGCTGGGTTTTTTGTTTGTTTGTTTGTTTGCTGATTTTATGTTTGGTTGATTTATTCAGTCCTGTCAGAGGAGTATTAAAATCCCCTATTTTGACTGCATTGCTATCAATCTGTCCCTTGATATATTCCAGAAGTTGTTTTATTTATTTTAGTGCTCCTGTATTGGGTGCATATATGATTACCAGAGTTATATCTTCTTGATGAATTACTCCCTCAATTATTATGTAGTGGCCTTCCTTATCTCTTGTTATGGCCTTTACTTTGAGGTCTATTTTATCAGGTATCAGTATCGCAACCCCAGCTTTTTTTTCATTTCCATTTGCCTGAAAAAAAGTTTTTCCATCCCTTCACTCTCAGTCTGTGTGAATCCTTTGTTATGAGGTGGATCTCTTGCAGACAACAAACATATGGGTCATGTTTTCTTATCCATTCAGCTACCCTATGTCTTTTGATTGGTGCATTTAATCCATTTATGTTTAGTGTTATTATTTAAAAGTACATGTCTGTTGTCATATTTTCCCTTAATGTTTGTGTTTCTTCCTGCTTTTCTATTTCTACTTTTTTACAGCAGTCCCTTCAGCATTTCTTGCATTGCTGGCTTGGAAGTGATAAATTCTCTTAGTCCTTTTTTGTCTGTGAAGCTCCTGATTCCACCTTTAATTTTGAATGATAGCCTTGCTGGGTATAGTTTTCTTGGGTTCAGTCACTTACTTTGCATCACTTTGTAAATTTCATTCTATTCCCTTCTGGGCTGGTGTGTTTCAGTTGAGAAGTCCATTGATATTCTAATAGGAGAACCATTGTAGGTAACTTTGTCTCTCTCTGGCAGCCTTTAAGATTCTTTCTATGTCGTTAGTGTTTGCCAATTTAATTATGTGTCTTGGTATCAGTCATTTAGGGTTCATCTTGTTTGGGACTCTACGTGCTTCTTGGACTTGCATGGTTATTTTCTTGCGAGGATCAGGGAAATTTTCTGTCATTATTTCTTCAAACAGGTTTTCTATTCCTTGCTTCTCTTCCTCTCCTTCCAGTACCCCATTTACGTGAATATTGTTTCGTTTTGTGTTGTCCCAAAGCTCCCTTAGGCTCTCCTCTTGCTTTTTAAGTCTGCTTTCCAGTTGCTGCTGTGTTTGTGTGTTTTTTCCTACCTTGTTTTCTAATTTGCTGATGTGATCCTCAGCCTCTTCTACTGTTTAAGTCTTCCATTGTGTTCTTTCTTGCAGCTATGTCGTTCTTCATCTCCTCTTGGCTCTTCTTCATGTTGGTGACATTCTCATTCAGCTCCTTATAATTCTCACTGAGTTGAGTGTATTTGTCATCCAGTCATTTAAACATCCTTACAACCATTACTCTGAATTCTTTCTCTGTTAAGTTGCTAGCCTCAATTTCATTTAACTCTTTTTCTGGTGATTTCTCTTTTTCTTTCCTTTGGGGGTTTCTTTTTTGTCTCCCCATGTCTTCCTGTAATGTTTTAATTGTAGATCCAATTGCTTAGCTACCCAGATTTTGGGGGGAGATGGAGCTACTGGTGTAATCTCTCAGTCCTCCTGGGCTTGGTAGTCTAGTGTAGCTCCCTACTTGAGCTATTTGAGTTCTCTTGATGTAGGCCTGCGAGCTTGAGAGGCACAACTGTGGTGTCTAGAAGTTAGCAGCTTTGGAGGGGAGTGTCCCAATTTTTGTTGTCTTGCACCCTTAGTTGAAACCATTTGTGCCCAGTGGGGACTCACAGTGTCCCCCAGGAACCATCTCTTGGGGTGATGGGTGATGGGCACCTGCACTCTGGAATGGTAAGACTATGGTGTCTAGAGTTCTGTCATTGTGGGCAGACTCAGCTATTGCTACTGTACCTGTGGTGAATAGGTGCTCACTCCCAGTGGCAGCTCACAGGGGCATCAGCAGTACATTTGCCTGTGAGGTACACTGAAGCTCTCCTTGGCAGTGTAGCCATGTAATTGGGGCACCTGTGGGCAAGTCTCCAGGATAAATGCATCCAGAATTTTTACTGCCAGAGGTGGGGGCGGGGAGGGGAGTGATCCCCTGTTTGTACTAGATCACACTCAAGGAGAGCTCACAGTGGCTCCCACTAGTGCCCTGTGGGTAGATGGGCTTAAGGTGCCTTTCCTTGCTGAAAGCAGTTCCCCAGAGGACCCTGTGGATATATAGGTTCAGGGTGCCTTACACTGTCTGTGGTGGTGAGTTTGTCTGCACAGAGCTCTGACAAACTCTGAGGGGCCCAGGCACTGGAGTTGCACAGCTGGGGTGTCCATCGCAGTTATTCAGTAAGAGGGAGTTCAGATTTTGTACTATAGGGCGGCGTGCCTTTGTACAAAATCACACCCACGGAGGCTCCTAGGGGCTCCCAGGCGCTGCCTACTGAGTGGAGTGCCCTAGCTGGATGCACACTGGAAACGCACAAATATTTTGTTAGGATTTCTGCTGCTGGAGAGGGGGAGGTTGCACTTACTGCTGCCGAGCGGCACATCTTTGCAGGTGGAAGTTCCAGCATCTGCTGGTCTACAGGTAGGGCAGCAGGATTTTGGCTGGACTGGCTGCTGGGTCGCAGGGCAGTTCCAAGGCCTGTTTGGTTGGTGGTGCTGATGAGTTCCTAAAAATGGCCATTCTCCCCTTCAACTTGGCATGGGCTCTGTGTCTGAGTCCTACAGTCCAGGGAGTGCTTAAGGTGGTGGTAGTCTCTCCTAACCCAAGAGAGCCTGTCTGCCATCCCCTGCTGCTCTTGCAATATATAACTGTCCCTTACAAACTCACACACACACCACACACATGCACACACTTTCCTTTTATAGCCTCACTCACTCACATCCTCTCCCTCACCTTCATTCTGCCAGATGCCATTTCCTTTCCATATTTGCCCATTTTTAAAAATGTATTTTATTGATTTCAGAGAGGAAGGGAGATGGAGAAAGAGATAGAAATGATTGACACCGCAACCTGGGCATATGCCCTGACTGGGAATCAAACCTTGACCTCCTGGTTTATAGGTCAACACTCAACAATGCTGGCTAGGTTCCCTTCTAAATTGTATTGTTTGTCTTCCTTTTGTTAACTTGTATGAGTTCTTTATATATTTTATAAATTAAGCCCTTACCAGATGTATGTATTGGCAAATACGTATGTGTATAGGTTGATGGTTTGCTTTGTTGTGAAAAAACTACATTTATTATGCCAGCAGGTGTCTACTCCTTTATATATGGTCACCTATATTGGATATAAGCTCTTCATTGCTTTCATAGGCCTCATGGATTTTTAGAATGCTAATGTTCTGAAAATGTTCTTCATACCACACTCACGCTTACAAGAGACTTCTGCTATTTGCCAGAGCATTGGTGTGGCATTAGCAGGAAGCCAAGTGTTTTAGTCCTCAAAAGAGCCTCATTTAGGCCATTCTTCTTCCTTCTAACTGCCCAGGTTCCTCACCATTGAGGTGTCTGTCATAGAATCCCCCAGAGTTGTAGAGAATGTTCATTAAAATACTGCACGTGAAGATGATATACTCTTTAAGCACCAGAGAAATGCCTCTGATAGTGTTTGTATGTGACCCTCACATGATAAAGGTGAAGCCTGTGAAAAAAGCACCTCCAGTAACACCAGACTCAGAGCCAGCTCCGAAACAGCTCTGCTCCCCAGAAAAATGGACGACCTCTCGTCAGCTGAGGAAGAGGCCCGGTAAGGGGGTAGGGGGAACAACTCCTCTGGCTTCACTGGCATGGAAGCTAAGTCCTCAACAGGCCGATGTCCAGGTTGGACTTTACAGCGTGTTCCCCTCCAACTGAGACCTGAAAACAGGACTTCCAAAGTCACAGGTTGAATTATGGGTGTAACACTTGTGTTGCTGTGGGCAAGTCATCCAATTCCCTGAATGCCAGATTCTTATCTCATAAATGGGAATAAAGGTTCAAATCCCGTTAATTGTTTGAAAACATTAAATGAAATCTATAAGACGTACAACATGATGGGTGCTCAGTTAATTCTACCTGTGTAACCTGGGCACATGTCTTCCTCAAAGCTGTATCCACCACTCTCAGCTCATTATCTGACATATAATATGTCCTTAACAGCATGTGCTGAAAGATCGAAATGAATATTCTGATAAGTAAAGATGTTGGGAATCTAACTCATTGGAGGGACCAGGAGCTAAAACTCAACCTGGCATTTGTTGTGTACTGGTTCGGTTCTACCATAACAATATCGCTGAGATAGAGGATGTGCAAAACATACTAAGGCCAAGGCTCTTGGGCCATTGGGACAGGGGAGAATCCTTCTTATATGACAAAATAAGGCCCAACAATGCTTTGTCCACGTTAACCAATTCCTCTGTATCACAGTACCCAGGGAAGAAGAATCTAAAGTCTGGCGTGGCAGGCTGAGGGAAAGAAAGAACTATGTTGTCTACAGTGAGATCAGTGACCCAGAGGAAGAGGACTAAGTACGTAAGCAGCCTTTCCTTCCCCTCCACACCGCTGCAAAATACACTGTTCTCATAGTCGCACATTGTCATTCCTTCCCAAAAGTGTTCCTTTGCCAAGACCCTTGGAGTGCAGCATTGAGACTAAATGACCAGGCTTCCCTCACCCTTTCTATCCCTGCTCTGTGTAGCCAGGGATCACCCTACCCAGGATGCCCTGGGCCTCCACCCCCTGGTCAGGTCCTGAACTGTAGGGCTCAGCTGTCTCTAGCCTAGGAACTCATACAACAGGTGAGAGGCTCTGTGGCATGAGCAGAAGATTTGCTTTGAGGAGCAGTGAGTGTTGCGTGCACAGCATGAGGTGGGGAGGAATCTGAGTGCTCAGGGGCCTGCAGTTAGATGAGATGTGGGCATTAACAATCAGGCAAGGGGAGCTGACTGCCACTTATTTTCCTTCTCTCTCCTTGTCTCCACCTCAGAGATGTGCCAAGTGCCCATGAAAGGAAGCAGAACCTGGTAGCCCTTCATGACCGTGGGCATGACTGTGAACTACTGGCCATCAGGGGTGCAGCAATTAAAAGAAAAGTTGACAGTAGTTAAAAGTTTGTTTCTTAATGTGTGACAAATGTTCTGTTAGATGTTAGTTTTATAAATTGTTGTAGTAATACCTGTACTTAATGCAAGTTTCTGTCCATGTCTCCATGCACATACCTTGGGAAACAGCACTAGCCGCTGTCTCTGCAGAGAGGAGCACTAGCCTCCCTCATTCCAGATGTGACTTGTAAGGCATTCCAGGAGTTGGATTCCAGATGCTTTCCCCTGCATTTGTACCCACACACCTAGGCGCGCACGCGTGCACAAACCACACTCAGGCGTGCGCGCGCGTTCACACACACACACACACACACACACACACACACACACACACAGGCACGCACACACATTAACGGTTTGACTATAAGCATCATCTATTTGCTTTCTGTACTAAGTGTTGAGGGCATGCTCTTCTTGTTCTGTTGCCTGTTCTGAAGTTGTTCTGTGTTGCAAACCCCGACTACTCATTTACCCTGTATCAGTTACTGTTAGTTAATAAAGAAAAGTTTTTGTCAGTTGATTGCTCTTCTTCTTATGCAAAAACCTTGTTCACACGTTTGAGTAGTTCATTTGTACACATAAATAGAAGTGGAATTGCTGCAATAGCCAATTTTGCTTAGCAGATAGAGCATCGGCCTACAGACCACAGGTTCCTGGGTTTGATTCTGCCAAGGGCCTGAACCTTACTAGCAGGCTCCTCCCTGGCCCAGGCCCTGGTTGGGCCTTGTGCAGGCCATTGGGACTGGGGAGAATCCTTCCAGTCGATCTGTTTCCCTAACACCATGATTTCTCTCTGTCTTTTTCCTCTCTCTTCCACTTCTCCAAAAACAAACACAGAAATATTCTCAGGTGGGGATTTTTTTAAGTAGAAGTGGAGTTGCTACTTGAAAGGTTTCATTCATTCAACAAACACATGCAGGCTTTTGACAGAGAACTGAATGCTGTCCCTGGTGCTGAGAAGACATCAGGGAATGAGAAAATCATGTTGTCCACATGAGCCTGATGTTCTCCTGGGAGATATTACCAGTTTTTACGAGTTGAAAGCCTTGTCTTCCCAGCTGTCTGATCTCATGCTCAGGGGCTGGGCTAGTCCATTGTGGAATGTGTACATTGAGACAGAGGTGCTCTGGACTCCCCCAGAACTCAGGGGATAAGATGTGGAATCATTTCCCCATGACTGGAACCTTCAGGTCAGTACATGCAGAGAGGGAGGGGCAGTGTCCTGGTGATAGTGGGGCAGGGGGAGGACACAGATGCACAGGGTGCAAGGGAGAGTGCCTGGTGTACAGGCAAGGGAGACCCAGGACTCAGTGTGTGCTAGCACACCATTGGAAGGACAGCGTGCCAGGAAGAATGGGTGAGGGGTCAGTAAATCCAGGACTGAGGGTCCCCAAAACTGGCTCAACAGTGACAGGGGAGTACTACCTGAGTGACTGAGGATGCTGCTCCACCTCTGCCTCAGCAGAAGCAAATTCTCCTTTACCCTAACATAGCGCTGCGTTTCTCAAATTCAATATTCCGATATTAGACATTGGGCACACTGTTGTCCATGTGAAAACAGAAGAGAATCCCCAAGAGATCCTGCAAGATTTCATTTCTCTCCCCCCCTGTGAAGATGGGACCCACCCACTGGGTGCTCAGCAAGGGAGACAAGTGCAAGAAAGGACAACCTAAAACACTTTGCAGTCATGAGAGGGAATATCTTGCCTTTGGTCCCAAGGTAGATAATGCTTTCCTCCTCCCCCTCCTCCAGGAGGCAGATCCGGATTTGGAGATATCAGACTCGAGTTTTGCCAAACCCAGAAATCACCCTGTACATGGCTCCAAGTCTCACCCCCCATTAGCCTTATCCCCCACAAAGCCTGATTCCCCATGTGGATGCGTATGCTCTTCTGATGACATCCTAAATGACGGTTTATGCCGCCCTTTCTGTTTCATTTGTGTTTCAATCACTTTTAGGCTGGGTCTATAGCTAATCCGTATTCCTTGCAGGGAATTGGAAAAGGCAGGGATGTGTGACAAACAGCAGTCTGAGCCTTCTGAGATTTCTTCACCAAGACCCACAATACACAACACATTTTGCAGTGACTCTAAGCCAAATGCTCCATGAAACAATACTGACCCTGCGCACATGCGATACAGCCTGGTATTTTCTATTCTGTTCTGTGATGCCCCATGTTATTCCATTGTTATTCACTAAAGACATGAAATTCTGGTCCAGTGACATACAGCATTCCATTCCTGTTCATGAGTTGTGGCCTGCAGCTTGGAAAGCCCTTCTACATGGTCCCTGTGTGTGTGTACCAGGGGACCTCTGCTCTGAGTCATGTACAGAAGGTGAAAGGAAGCCTCATGATGCTTTCTTAGGCCTGGGTCTCCTGGCAGATAAAGATTGTTTGTGGACTCAGGGCCTCCAGAGTGGACAGCACGATGTTCAGGCTTCACAGAACCCTGTTGGTCCTGCTGGAGAGATGTCCAGGTCTGGCTGCCCAGTGTGAGCGCCCAGTATGGCACCTTGTGGTTCTAGTTGTCTGTGTCTGGAGCAGGCTGTGAGTGGTTACTCGGTTCATTGTATAGCAACTTGTTGGTCCCACAAGAATGAACTCCAGCAAGGTGACATGGTTCAAGTGCAGCAGCCTTACAGTAGAGACAGGGCTCCCTCCACCACTGTCCATAAGCAATGGTCCTTGCAAGAATCCTTGATCCCAGAGAGTTCCCTAAACCGCAAAGAACTCTCCAGGTTTCACAGACTTCTCTATGTGGTCTCTCACTTACTTGTTTTACAGAAGCTGGTCTAGTGGCACAACATTGCATTTTAGATATAATGGCTCTAAATGAAGTATATATTCCCCTTTTTTGTGAAAAGCGGCAAGTTCAGCATCCTCCTACACCTCCTTGCTGGACCATCAGCTACACAAGACAATCTTTATGATTGCTATATTGCCCTGGCTCGTTTTGTTCAGTAGATATAGCATCAGCCTTTGAACTGAAGGGTCCTCTATTTGATTCCAGTCAAGGACACATGCCCGGGTTGCAGGGTCCTTCCCCAGTAGGGGGCATGAAATGGCAACCGATCAATGATTCTCTTTCATTATTGATGTTTCTATCTCTCTCTCCCTCTAACTTCCTCTCTGAAATAAATTAAATTAAATTAAATTAAAAATATGTCACAAATGGAAAGAGCAGAAGAAATCTCCAGAAAGAGAAATATATGTAATGGAAGCAAGTAAACTACTGGATACAGAATTTAAAACAATGCTTATAATGTTGCCCAGTTATCTTAATCAGTGCTTCAAGGGGCTCAGAGAGAGCTTCAGGGCACTTGGTGAGACTTTCAAGGATCTTAGTAAAAATTACAAAGACCTTAAAAAGGACTAATCAAATATTAAGCATACACTAGCTGAAATGAAGAATGATTTACAGGGAATCAACTATAGAGTACAGGATTCTGAGAATGAAATCAACAATTTGGAACATGAGGAAGCAAAACAATACCCAATCAGAAGAGCAAAAAGAAAAAAAATTAAAATTATGAAGATAGTGCAAGGAGCCTCTGGGAAAACTTCAAGCATACCAACATTCATATTTTGAGGGATACCAGCAGGAGAAGACAGAGAGCAAGATATTGAAAATCTATTTGAAGTGAGAGAAACCAAGATAGTGACATTGGTAAACAGTCAAAGTGCTGCCTGGCACAATTTCAAAACTACAACTAAAAGACAAAACGGACATCATCCAGAATCACAGGAAAGCTGGCTGAGTGGAAATTCTACAACTATAAGGAAAGAGAAAAACACATGGAGAATCAGAGGAGCAGCAAAGGGCTGAGGTACAGAGACACATGAGTGGAGATAACGGGGGCGGGGGGAGCCTGAGTGCCTGGCTGGCTTTCTCTACTGGAAGGGAGATGGAAGCTCCCTACTGCACAGAAGCCCAGTGACGGGCAAGACCCTGGGGACTTGGGCTCATAAGGGGAAATCTGGACTGTGAGGAAAAGAAAAAAGCAAATGGAAACTCAGGGAGACACAAAAGGCAGAGATCTGTAGGTGTGAGTGCATGCAGAGAGGACAGACTGCTAAGTGTGCTGCTGGCTTTCTTTAGCGGGAGGAGAATGGAAGCTCCCCACTGTGCTGAACTCCAGTTCCGGGAGAGAATCTGGGAATCCAGATTCATTGGGGAAGAAACTGGACTGTCTAGCAGTGGGTGAAACTCGAGGGCAGCTTTCTCTTAGAGGTGTTTTCAGGGATTAAAGAGGGACTCTGAGACCCAGCGACCTCTTAAGGCAGGGCTGACAGGAAGCCAAGGCTTTCTGCTCTGCCCTGAGACTCTGCCCCATACAGGCTGAGCACAAAGGCTTTTGTAATTTTGCAAGTCTTGTCCCACAGGCTATCTACAGCACAGAAGCTCTCCAGGCATAGACACAGCTGATCCTCACAGCCAATTGGGCTGGAGGTCAATTCCTCCCAGTGATACCAAAAATAATAAAGACTTAACTACAAGAAGGCTATAAACACAGCCACAAATGTGTGCACCAATAGCCTCCACCTCAGGTAGATGGGGAGGCTGAGCCTCTGGGCCCTATAGGACACTTAGCACACAAAGCTAATCTATATAAACTCAGGGAAGCAGCCAAAATTCAAAGACAAAGAAACAGATCACAAATGAAAGAAAAAGAGGAAAACAAAGGACTGAATATAGAGTTACAAACCACGGTTATAATGTTTTTCAAGAATTTCCTAGGAAAAGCTGATAAATTTAGCAAGACCCTTGAGGATATGAAAAAGGACCAACTAGAAATTAAGCATACATTGACTGAAAATTTAAAAATATACAGAGACTTAAACTTCAGACTAGAGAACCTCAAGAATCAACTCAAAGATTTAAAAATCAAAGAAGCAAAAAATACTCAACTAGAAAAGCAAACAGAGAAAAGAATCCAAAAAGTTGAAGATATTATAAGGAGCCTCTGGGACAACCTCAAATGTACCAACATCCAAATTATGGAGGTGCCAGAATAAAAGACAGAGCAAGGTACTGAAAACATATTTGAAGAAATAGTGACCAAAATATTCCCCCACCTGGTGAAAGAAATAGACTTTCAAGTCTAGGAAGTGCACAGAAGCCCAAACAATAGGAATCCAAAAAGAACCACAGCAAGACATATTGTAATTAAAATGCCATAGCAAAAGACAAAGAAAGAAGCCGAAAACCAGTTTGGCTCAGTGGATAGAGCATTGGCCTGCAGACTGAAGGGTCCCGGGTTTGATTCCAGTCAAGGGCATGTACCTTGGCTACGGGCACATCCCCAGTAGAAGGTGTGCAAGAGGCAGCTGATCGATGTCTCTCGCTCATCGATGTTTCTGACTTTCTATCCCTCTCCCTTCCACTCTGTAAAAAATCAATAAAATATATATTTTTTTAAAAAGACAAAGAAAGAATATTAAAAGCAGCAAGAGAAAAACTTAATTACCTACAAGGGAGCATCCATATGATTGTCAGCTGATTTCTCAACAGAATCTATGAAGGCCAGACGGGAGTGGCAAGAAATATTCAAAGTGATTAGTAGAAACAACCTACAACCAAGATTACTTACCCAGCAAAGCTATCTTTCAGAATTGAAGGTTAGATAAAGAGCTTCACAGAAAGAAAAAATAAATGAGTTCATCACTATCAAACCAGTACTATATTAAATGCTGAAAGGTATTCTTTAAGAAGAGGAAGAAGAAGAAAAAGGTAAAGATAAATATTATGAACAACCAATATATGTCTATCAACAAGTGAATCTAAAAACCAAGTGAATAAAAAATCTGATGAACAGAAAAAAACTGGTGAATATGATGGAATCAGAGGCATAGAAAGGGAGTGGACCAACAATTCTCAGGGGGAAAGGGGTGTGGTAGATGTGAGAAGAGACTGGAGAAAAACCTACACCTATGGATGAGGACAGTGATGGGGGGAAGTAAAGACAGAGGTTGGGGTGGGAAGTGGGTGGAGGGGAGTTATGGGGCAGGGGAAAGAGGAACAATTATAATAATCTGAATAATTAAGATTTATTAAATTTTTAAAAAATCTATTTGAAGCAATGACAGAAAACTTTCCCTATGTGTTGAAAAAAAATAGACCTAGCAGTCCAAGAAGCACAGAGTGTCCCAAACAGGAGGAATCCAAAGAGGCTCACACCAAAAGGTATTATAATTAAAATGCCAATAGTTAAAGACAAAAGAATGTTAAAAGCAGCAAGAGAAAAGCAGTTAGTTACCTACAAGGGAGCACCCATACTACTGTCAAGTGATTTCTCAACAAAAACTTTGCAGGCCACAAGGGAGTGGTAAGAAATATTCTAAATAATGAATAAATAGCAAGGACCTACAACCAACATTACTCTACCCAGCAAAGCTACCACTTAGAACTGGAGGTCAGATAAAGAGCTTCTCAGACAACAAAAAGTAAAGGAGTTCATCACCACCAAACCAGTATCACATGAAATATTGAAGGGTATTCTGAAGAAGAAGAAGAAGAAGAAGAAGAAGAAGAAGAAGAAGAAGAAGAAGAAGAAGAAGAAGAAGAAGAAGAAGAAGAAGAAGAAGAAGAAGAAGAAAGGGGAGGAGGAGGAGGAAAAATTTGACCAATAAAATAGCAATAAATACATATCCATTAACAACTGAATCTGAAAACCAAATTAAATGAAAAAGGAATCAAATGAACAAAATGAACTGATAAATCAAATAGAACCAGAGGCATGGAAATATGTAACACATTGATGAATCTTAGAGGGAAGTGGTTGGTGGTGGGAAGGGAGAGATTAACCAAAGGTCTTATATGTATATATGCATGACCCATTGACACAGACAATAGGGAAGTGAAGGTCTGGAGTGAGGCTGGACCTGGGTGCAGGGGGCAATGGGGAGAAAAGAGGGACATCGATAATACTATTGACAGGAAAGATTTTTTAAAAAAACTAAACCAAAGCACTAGATGAATGATTCAGTTGGTTGGAGGGTTGTTCTGTACATGCATAATGCTTGCGAACCTGATCCCTGGACCAGCAAGCACAGATGGACACTGCTTGATGTTTCTTCCTCACAGTGATGTTTCTCTCTCTCCCACTCTCTTATCACTCTCTAATCTCCCATCGTGTATGTGTAAAATATCAATAAGTATATCTTCGGGTGAGGATTTAAAAAAAAGAAGCACATATTTAAAATTTTAATTACAAAACTAAAAGGGAATACATATCATAGAAAGGGAAACAGCTCACAAGTAAACATGGAAGAGAGTTGGACACAGGCCAAAGGAGCGTCTGAGCATGCTCAGGGGCGGACCTCCGAGTAGCCCACTGCGACTGCGCCAGGCCACCTTGCTGCAGGCGGGAAATCGTGGTCTGCAGCCATTTTGCAAGACAGTCCGGACTCCATAGCCTGGCCTTATCCGCTCTCTCCGGCCTCCGTGACCAAGTTACCAGCCAGACTCGGAGCCCGGGTCACCCTCAGGAACCGAACCGGTAAGGCAGTCGGGGGTCCTCGCGATGGCTGGCACCATTCCTGTCCCCGGACCGGGCCTCACAGCCGCTTCTTCCGCGGTACCGTCTCTCAGGCCGGACCCGGGCGGAGGAAGGGGGGCGGCACGGGGAACCGGGAGCCTCTAGATGCCTGGCGGGCGGGTCTCTGTGTGCCCCCATCATGGGACCGAGGGATAGTAACGGCTCTGGCGGTCCCCTCCGGGCAGAGCGGACCCAACACTGCCGTTGTCCCCCAGACGCCATGACTGCCCGTCCTCCGGGAAGCCAGGCCTCCGCAGCCTGAGCAGCCCCGAGGGGGACAAGGCCTCGGTCCTCACCAGACACCGGGCCTCCGCACACAGGCTCCCTTCTGGCCTCCCGGACAACCAGCGGTGTCTTCCCTTTCGTAGTTTGTATGGTGGAGACGGGGTTCATACGCAGTGCTCCTGCTGGTGGGGTCAGGTGCACGAACGGCCGTGGGAGACACTCAGAGAACTCACAGGGGGAGGGGGGCCGCATGTCTCCACCCGTCCCGTCCCCCATAGTTACCACCACGTGACCGACTGCTCCGTGTGCGGTGCCTCCGTCCCGTGGCTGCTTCAGTCTGACTTCTTTCTCCTGCGTCTCCTCTCCCCGCCACCTCCCTCTGGCCACCACCCATCTGTCTGCTGTGCCCACGGGGTGTGTGTATGCCCTTTACCACTTACTGGTTTCAGACAAACGACTGTCCCCCAAGAGTAACCAAGCCCCCTCAAAGCTGCGGCTCCTTGGATCATGCCAACAGGAAACTTTACTCTCCACCAGTTACGCTTCCTTTTCTCTTCTGACTACTCCATGTCCACCCTTAGGGACCAATAACACAGACTAGAGAACAGAGAATATACTTTTTATTGCTCACCCTATTACTGATGTCCCACATTTCCCTCATTTTGTCCCTCTCCACCCAGTCCTCCCCTTTTCCCTAGCCTTCACCACACTAATGTCCGTGACCACGTGCTATGCATGTATGTTCCTTCACTACTCTCTTCAACTTCTTTATCCAGTCCCAACCCTCCCACCGCCCCTCTGGCCTTTGTCAGTATTTCCCAGGTATCCATGCCTCTGGTTCTGAGTTGGTCATCAGTTTATTTTGTACATTAGATTCCACATGTGAGATCATGTAGAATTTGTCTTTCTCTGATAGGCTTATTTTGTTTATCATAATAATCACCAGGTCCATTCATGCTGTTGCAAAGGGTAAAAGTTCCTTCTTTTTCACAAATATGAAGTATTTAAGTGTGTAAATGTACCGTAGCTTTTTAATTATTTTTCCTTTATTGATTAAGGTATTACATATGTGTCCTTATTCCCCCATAAACCCCCACCTTCCATTCAAGCTCCCACCACCCTGTTGTCTGTGTCCATTGCTTAGGCTTATATGCATACATATAAGTCCTTTGGTTGATCTCTTCCTCTTACTCCCCTACCTTCCCTAAGGTTTAATGTTCTGATTGCTGTTTCTCTCTCTTTGGATCTATTTTTGTTCATCAGCTTATGTTGTTCATTATATTCCACAAATGAGTGACATAATGCGGTATTTAGCTTTCTCTGCCAGGCTTATTTTACTTAGCATTATGCTCTCCAACCCATCCATGTTGTTGCAAAAGGTAAGAACTCCTTTACAGCAGCATAGTATTCCGTTGTGTAGATGTACCACTGTTTTTTATTTTTTCTTATAGTTTTATTTTATTTTATTTTTTATTACTTTTTTACGTATGTGTCCTTATTCCTCTATTACTCCCCACTCCCACTCGTGCCCCACCCCCCTGTTCTCTGTGTCCATTGATTATATTCATATGTATGCACACAAGTCCCTCTGTTGATCCCTCCCCCTTACTCCCACTGACCTCCACCTTCACTGAGGTTTGATGTTCTGATCGACATTTCTCAGTCTCTGGATCTGTTCTTGTCCATCAGTCTATGCCGTTCATTATATTTCACAGATGAGTGAGATCATGTGATATTTATCTCTCTCTGCCTGTGTCACAGTTTTTTAATCCACTCATTTCCCGATGGGCACTTAGGCTGTTTACCAATCCTACTTATGTGAACTCTGTCACTATGAATATAGGGGTGCATATATTCTTTTATATTCATGTTTCTAGTTTCTTGGGATATATTCCTAGAATTGGGACCACTGGGTCAAATGGGTGTTCCATTTTTAGATTTTTAAGGAAACTCCATACTGTTCTCCACTGTGGCTGCACCAGTCTGCATTCCCACCAGCAGTGCGCGAGGGTTCCTTTTTCTTCGCATCCTCGCCAGGATTTGTCATTTGTTGATTTGTTGATGATAGTCATTTTGACAGGTGTGAAATATTGTAGTTTTGATTGGCATCTCTCTGAAGATTAGTGACTTTGAGCAGGTTTTCATATGTCTCTTGGCCTTCCTTCTGACTTCTTTCAAAAAGTGTATATTTAGATCAGTTGCCCATTTTTTTAAATTGGGTTGTTTATCTTCTTTTTCTTAATCTGCATGAGTTCCCTGTAAATATTGGAGATTTAACCCTTATCTTTGATAGCATTGGCAAACATGTTCTCCCATGCAGTGGGCTTTCTTGTTGTTTTATTGATGGTCTCCTTTGCTGTGCAAAAGCTTTTTATTTTCATGTAGTCCCATTTGTTTATTTTCTCTTTAGTTACCATTGCCCTAGGAGCAGTTTCAGTGAAGAAATTCCATCCGTATATGTCAGACATTTTTCTGCCTGTGGATTCCTCTAGTATTATTATGGTATCCTGTCTTATGTTTAAGTCCTTAATCCATTTTTAATTTATTTTTGTGTATGATGTATGTTGGTGGTCTGCTTTCATTTTTTGCATGTATCTGTTCAATTTTCTTAATTTATTGAAGAGACAATCTTGATTCCATTGTATGTTCATGCTTTCTTTGACAAATATTAATTGAGCATAGTGATTTGGGTTCTCTATTCCATTAATGTATATATCTGTTCTTGTGCCAGAACTGGGCAGTGTTGAGAACAGTGGCTTGAAATCTGGTATTGAGATCCCACCTACTTTGTTCTTCTTTCTCAGGATTGGTGTGGATATTTGGAGTCTTTTTTTATTCCTGATGAATTTTTGGAGAGTTCTTCCTAGGCCCGGCATATATGGTGTTACTATTTTAATGGGGAGCGTATTGAATCTATAGATTTCTTTGGATAGTATGGACATTTTAATGATGTTGATTCTCCAAATCCATGAACATGATATGTTCTTCCATCTGTTTACGTCTTCCTCTATCTCTTTTTTTAGTGTACTGTAGTTATCCAAATATAGGTATTTACTTCCTTGGCTAACCAGCCATCCTCTGGGGCCAAACAGGGTGATGTGAGGTTCAGTTCTGTCTCCTTTGTAGTATATGCCCCCAGGGCCTCCACATCCAGCACCTGCCTTGGGGTCTCCTCGCCTGCTGGCGGGGTCCCAGTACTGATCACATATCTCGGGGGACCCAGGTTTCTTCTCCAGAGAGGGCCCAGCTCACACCATTGGGTGAGAGACAGATCCATGGTGCCAGCTGACCAGAGGCTTCAGCCACAGCTTGAACTGAAAGCTCAGGCAACAGCTGTGTGTATTTGGATAGTAAGAAGAGGGTCCCTCTTGGCAAAAAAGGGCAAGAGGGGCCAATATAGAATGCTCAAGTGCCTTCCCAGTGCCTTAATTCCTTCTGAAAGGGATTAATTCATTTCCTATTCTTTTTTAAATTGCTGCCCAACATTCAAAGAATTAGTTTGTAAGTTTATTTGGGATAACTGTATAATATGCTGTTGTCAAATATCAAAAATTATAATGACATTGTAGAATAATATCATGTAAAGGTATTATGGTGTCACAGGAGGATAAGGAGGGCCTAGCCTAAGGACTGGTGTCCATAGGAGATGAAAATCTCTAGGCCATGTCAATTCAATCTCAAACTAGCTGCCAAATTTTTTTATAACATTATATAAACTTTGTCAGGGATGTAAAAACACAAATTACTTACCTTCAAGTTCAAGAGGTCAAATACATTGACTTTCCCCCTTACTCCCACCCCCTGCCACTTACCCTGAGGTTTGACATTCTGAGGGATTTTCTCAGTCTCTGGATTTGTTCTTGTCCATCAGTCTATGTCATTCATTATATTCCACAAATGAGTGAGGTCATGTGATATTTATCTTTCTCTGCCTGGCTAATTTCACTTAGCATAGTACTCTCCAGCTCCATCCATGTTGTTGCAAAAGGTAGGAGCTCCTTTTTTTTTTACCGCTGCATAGTGTTCCATTGTGTAGATGTACCACAGTTTTTTAATCCACTCATATGCTGATGGACACTTAGACTGTTTCCAAATCTTAGCTATGGTAAATTGTGCTGCTATGAACATAGGGGTGCATATATCCTTTCTAATTTGGATTTCTAGTTTCTTGGGATATATTCCTAGAAGTGGGATCACTGGGTCAAATGGGAGCTCCATTTTTAGTTTTTTTAGGAAACTCCATACTGTTCTCCACAGTGGCTGCACTAGTCTACAATCCCACCAGCAGTGCAGGAGAGTTCCTTTTTCTCCACATCCTCGCCAGCACTTACAGTTTGTTAATTTGTTGATGTAAGCCATCCTGACCCCTGTGAGATGGTTCCGCATTGTCATTTTTATTTGAATCTCTCAGATAATTAGTGACTTTGAGCAGGTTTTCATATGTCTCTGGGCCTTCCTGTTGTCTTCTTTCGAAAAGGTTCTATTTAGGTCTGTTGCCCATTTTTTGTTGGATCATTTGTCCTCCTTTTATTAAGTTGTATGAGTTGCCTGTAGATACTTGAGATTAAACCTTTATCACTGATAACATTTGCAAATATGTTCTCCCATACAGTAGGTTTTCTTGTTGTTTTGTTGATGGTTTCTTTAGCTGTGCAAAAGCTTTTTATTTTGATGTAGTCCCATTTGTTTATTTTCTCTTTAGCTTCCATTGCCCTAGGAGCGTTATCACTGAAGAAGTTCTTTCGGCATATGTCTGAGATTTTTCTTCCTGTGGATTCCTCTAATATTTTTATGGTGTCCCATCTTATGTTTAACTCCTGTATCCATTTTGAGTTTATTTTTGTGTATGGTGTAAGTTGGTGGTCTAGTTTCATTATTTTGCATGTATCTGTCCGATTTTCATAACACCATTTATTGAAGAGACTATCTTGACTCCATTTTATGTTCATGCCTCCTTTGTCGAATATTAATTGAGCATAGTGGTTTGGGTTGATATCTGGATTCTCTATTCCATTCCATTGATCTATATGTCTGTTCTTGTGCCAATACCAGGCTGTTTTGAGAACAGTAGCTTTGTAATACAGCTTGAAATCTGGTATTGAAATCCCACCGACTTTGTCCTTCTTTAAAAGGATTGCTGGGGCTATTCAGGGTCTTTTTTATTCCAGATGAATTTTTGGAGAGTTCTTTCTAGTTCTATGAAATATGTCGTTGGTATTTTAATGGGGATTGCGTTAAATCTATAGATTGCTTTGGGTAGTATGGACATTTTAATGATGTTAATTCTTCCAATCCATGAACAAGGTATGTGCTTCCACTTTTTTATATCTTCCTCTATTTCTTTTTTTAGTGTCCTGTAGTTTTCCGAGAATAGGTCTTTTACCTCCTTAGTTAAGTTTATTCCTAGGTATCTTAATTTTTTTGGTGTGATGGTAAATAGGATTACTTTTTTTTAGTCTCTCTTTCTGTAAGTTCACTATTAGTGTATAGAAATGCCATAGATTTCTTGACACTAATTTTGTATCCTACTACATTGCCGAATTCATTTATTAGGTCTATTACTTTTTGATGGAGTCTTTCGGGTTTTTTATGTACAATATCATGTCATCTGCAAATAAGGACAGCTTTACTTTTTCTTTTCAAATTTGGATTCATTTTATTTCTTCTTTTTGCCTAATTACAATGGCTAATACTTCCAGTACTGTCATCCAGGATTGGTAAGAGTGGGCATCCCTGTCTTGTTCCTGTTCTTACTATGGGAAATGGTTTTAGTTTTTGCCCATTGAGTATGATGTTAGCCATGGGTTTATCATATATAGCTTTTATTATGTTGAGTTATGATCCTTATATTCCCACTTTGTTAGGAGTTCTTATCAAGAAAGGGTGTTGGATTTTTTCAAATGCTTTTTCTTCATCAATTTATATGATTGTGATTTTTATCGCTCAATTTATGTGATGTATCATGTTTATTCAGTTGCGAATATTGTACAATCCTTGCATTCCTGGGATAATCCTACATGGTCATGGTGTATGATCTTTCTGATGTACTGCTGGATCCAATTTGGTAGAATTCGTTGCAGATTTTGGCATCTATGTTCAAGAGGGATATTGGCCTGTAATTCTCTTTCATTGTGTTTTCTTTATCTGGTTTTGGTATTAGAGTGATTCTGGCTTCACAGAAGGAACTTGGAAAGTGTTCCTTCCTCTTGAATTTTTGGAACAGTCTAAGGAGAATATGTTTTAGTTCTTCCTCGAATGTTTGGTAAAACTCCCCTGTGAAGCCATCTGGCCCTAGGCTTTTGTTTTTTGAAAGCTTTTTGATGACTGCTTCAATTTCTTACATAATTATTGATCTATTGAGATGTTTAGATTCTTCCTGATTGAGTTTTGGGAGGTTATATTTTTCTAGGAATATGTCCATTTCCTTCTGATTGTCCCGTTTGTTGGAATAGAGTTGTTCATAGTATTTTTTAACAATCCTTTGTATTTCGGTGGGGTCTGTTGTTATTTCACCTCTTTCATTTCTGATTTTGTTTATTTGGGTCCTCTCTCTTTGCTTCTTGGTGAGCCTGGCTAGAGGTTCATCAATCTTGTTTTAAAGAACCAGCTCTTGGGTTTGTTGATCTTTTGTATTTTTTTTGTCTCAATTTCATTTATCTCTGCTTTGATCTTTACTCTTTCCTTTCTTCTGTTTATGCTGGGCTTTTCTTGTTGCTCTCTTTCTAACTCTTTGAGTTGTAAAGTTAGGGAATTAATTTCCGTTGTTTCTTATTTTTTTTGCAGTAGGCTTGTAGAGCTATGACTGCTTTCACTGTGTCCCGTAGTTTTTGGATTGTTTTGTTTTCATTGTCATTTGTTGCCATGATGTATTTTATTTCTTTTTGATCTCTCTGGTAACACTGTCATTGTTTAATAGCATGCTGTTTAGTCTCCATGTATTTGATTTTTTTTGAATTGTTTTTATTGTAGTTGATTTCCGGTTTTAAGCCACTGTGATCTGAGAAGATGCTTGATATGATTTCCATCTTTTTGAATTTGAAGAGACTTTGTCTATGACCCAGGATATGGTCTATCTTTACAATCGATCCATGAGCACTTGAGAAGAATGTATATTCTGTAGTTTGGGGGTGAAATGTTTTGAAGATGTCAATTAATTCCATCTGGTCTAATGAGTCATTTAGGATTTATGTATTTTGCTGATTTTTTTGTTTAGAGGATTTGTCCAATGGTGATAGTGAGGTATTAAAGTCTCCTACTATGATTGTACTGCTGTCAATATCTCCCTTGATATTCTCCAGGAATTTTTTTTATGTATTTGGATGCTCTTGCATATATGTTTACCAGAGTGATTTCTTCTTATTGGATTTCTCCCTTTAGTATTATGAGGTGGCCTTCTTTATTTCTTGTTATGTTCTTCACTTTGAGATCTACTTTGCCAGATATAAATATTGCTTGCTACCCCAGCTTTTTTCATTTCCATTCTCCTAAAAAATATTTTCCATCCCTTCACCCTCAGTCAGTATGCATCTTTTTTTCTGAGGTGGGTTTCTGGTAGATAGCAGATAGATGGGTTGTGTTTTCTTATACAATCTGTTACTCTGTGTCTTTTGATTGGGGCATTTAATCAATTCACATTTTAAGTTATTATTCATGGGTACTTATTTGTTGGCATTTTTATTCTTTACCCCTGTGTTCTTTCTTCACTTCCTTGTGTGTGTTTTTTTACAGTACACCCTTTAGCATTTCTTGCATTGCTGGTCTGTTGGTAATAAATTCCCTTAGTCTTTTTTGTATGTGAGGCTTCTGATTTCACCTTCAATTTTGATTGATAACCTTGCTGGGTACAGTATTCTTGGATTCAGACCCTCCCTTTGCATAGTTCATTCCATTTCTTCTGGCCTAATGAGTTTTTATTGAGAAATCAGTTGCTAGTCTGATGAGGGTTTCTTTGTAGGTAATTTTCTGTCTCTCCCTGGCCACTTTTAAGATTCTTACTTTGTCGTTAGAGTTTGCCAATTTAATTGTAATGTGCTTTGGTACCGGTCTTTTGAGATTAATTTTGCTTGGGACTCTGTGAGCTTCTTGGATTTGTGTGGGTTTTTTTTCCCTATATCACAGAAGTTTTCTGTCATTATTTCTTCTAACAGGATTTCTAATCCTTGTTCAGTTTCCTTTCCTTCTGGAATCCCTATTATGTCAATGTTCTTTTGTTTCATGGTGTCCCAAAGTTCTCTTATGCTCTCCTCCTGTTTTTTAATTCTTTTTCTAGAAGCTGCACTACTTTGGTATTTTTTCCTACCTTGTCTTCTAGCTCACTGATATGGCCCTCTGCTTCTTCTAATCTACTCTTGATGCTTTCTATTGAGTTCTTTACAACAGCAATGTCATTTTTCATTTCATCTTGGTTCTTCTTCATTTCCTCTTGGTTCTTACTCATATTGTCGAATTTGTCTTTCATTCTTTTCAGCCACCTTATAACCATTTCTCTGAATTCTTTCTCTGACAGGTTGCTTGCCTCCATTTTGTTTACTTCCTTTTCTGGTGATGCCTGCTTATCTTTCATATGGGAGCTGTTTTTGTTTCCCCATGGTCTCTCTTCTCCAGGTGTCTGGTTATGTAGTTCTCTCTATACACTTCTATTTAGCATGTATCAGAACTCTGGAGCAGCTTTATGAATCTTGGGCAAAGTAAATCTACTCTAGCACTGTTTCTTCATTTTTTCAAACAGATACACGAATCTTTACCTTGGAACAACTTTCTGTTTCCTTCAGAGTCACGAGTGATTTTCATAGTATTTCCAAAGTGTTTATTAAACACGGTTGTGGGTCCACCACTTAGTACTCATGCTGAAAAGGCACTATCTGCGGTACATCAGCTTTCTTAATTCACACATTTACTGATGTGCACTTGGCCAGTTTCCCCATCTTGGCTATTGTAAGAAATGATGCTATAAACACAGGGGTACAAATATTCCTTTGGATTGGTGTTTCTGGGTTTGTAGGATATATTCCAAGAAATGGGATCACTAGGTCAAATGGCAGCTTCACTTTTAAGGTTTTCAAGAAACTCCACACTATTCTCCACAGTGGTTGTACCAGTTTGCATTCCCACCAGCTATGCAGTAGGGTTCCCTTTTCTCCACTTCCTCACCAGCACTTGTTTATTTTGTTATTGATGACAGCCATTCTGGCAGGAATGGAGTGATAGCTCATTGTAGCAAATGCAGAATCTTAATTCCAGGACATTCTGAGTTTGACCCTGCCTCAGGCTCCATCCCCACTGAACTTGGGCTGGGTGACCTCAGAGACTCCATTGTATCCCTTCAAGATCACAGCACGCCCAGAGGCATGAGCAGAGACAGCTCCTTGGATAACAACCCCATCGAGGACTCCCAGGATTTAGAGGAGACATGTGAGGTGAGGAGATTCGGGCTTACCAAGAAGTGACTGGGGCACAGGCCAGGGTGACTACATTTCTGAGGACATGAGGTCACAGGAATGAGGACAGTGAGCAGCATTCTGGGAAGAGGGGGGACCCCGAGCCTCAGGAGCTTCCCACCCTCACACAGAACTTGCCTAGCATCCCTGAAGAAAGCAAGGCATGTGACCTTTGCTGCACTTGATGACTCTCAGTACATTCTGGAAGGTGGGAGGAGTGGGGCTGAGCCTTGTTACCTGTGTTCTCTGAGTTCCCTGGGACATCAACCAGGAGGCTCTCAGCTTCAGTTTCCAGTTCCAACACAGAGGTTGTGCAGCACAGGAAGAGGGCAAACATTTTCACCTGCGCAGCTGCAGGCATTCATTTATTTCTTCTTTTCCTAGCAATTCGAGGAGGTTCCCAAATACTTCTCTGAAGAAGAATGGACAAAAATGGAAAATGCAGATAAATTAAGCTACTTGTACATCAAGAATACATATGACTTCAACACTGCTCTAGGTAACAACAGACTCACCTGGGAACACAAGACCATCCCTCTTGCCCTTTACATACCATGGCTTCCTCTGAGGCTCAACAAAATCTACCCCATTTCATTTGCACAGGGAGAAATCCCTGGGCAGCTTCAGAACCTTATTTTTCACTCTATCCTGAACAGGGCTCAAGGTCAGCAGTGGCCATAAAGATGTTCAGACCTGGACCCTGTATTTTCACTCCCACTGGCCCTTGTTCCATCCCTGAACCTCATGACCTTTCCTGTCCCGGCTGTCTCCCTTCATCCACCCTCCTCTCAGGTTGTCTCTTCAGCAACAGATATTTTGCTTCTCCTAGATCTCATGGACATCGACCCAAATAGCATGCAGCTGAATTTCAGAACCCCAAAATTTTCTGACCATGATTTAGATGACACTCAGAACCCTGAGAATGATGGTGAGTGACAGCAAAGTCGTGGAAATTATCCTTAAAGCCCAATTTATTGTGGAATAGCTGCTCAGAGAAAGGTTCTCAAGGCGTTCTTGCCTAAACAGATTGCTGGGGAGTAAAGAATGTTGGCTGCAGAAGGTGAAGTACAGTCAGTTCAGTATTGATCCATATAAAATCCTAAAACCTGGAAAAGAACAGTATATGTTTTTATAGATAATAGGTCACTGGGAAATGTATCAAAACCTGAATGTGAATAAAGTCATCAAATTCAGGAGTCAACAAGTGCAGAGAGATGAAGAGCAGGAATCAGTGAGGGCTGCATGGATGCCATCAGCTGTGACGTGCTCCCCGTGTTTTGTTGTGTTGTGGATGAAGAATCTCAGAACCATATGAAGCAGATGTGCAATCATGTTGTCATCTGACTAGGCCCGGTGGCAGATGGGCACATGATTCCCATAAAGTCCTCAGTGGTTTTCTGGAATTTGAAACATTTCTTTATTTAAAGGAGTTAATATTCTTGCTGCACACCCACAGGAGCCACTGGAACATATTTTCAATATATTTTATTGATTTTTTTAAAGATAGGAAATGAGAGGGATAGAGAGTTAGTAACATTGATGACAGAGAAACATCAATCAGGTGCCCCCTGCACACTCCCTATTGGGTAAGTGCCCGCCAGCATGGTGCATGAACTTGACCGGAATTGAACCCTGGAATGTTTAGCCCAGTCCACAGGCCAATGGTCTTTGAGCCAAACAGGTCAGGGTCATAGAAAATTTTTTATTAATGACTAAATAATCCAAAAAATATCAAGACAATTTTAGAATGGCATTGGGCTAGCTTAAGATAAACATCTTAAGAGACAAAATAATAAAGGTATTTTGTAACAACACCTATTTTCCTGAGCTTTACCAAACAGAGTGGTCTTCTCATTCCTAACTGAACCTCATTCTTTAAATTCATTTGGGAGAGTGTTCGCGATAGCAATGCCACACACACACTGAGGTTTCCAGTGGTCAGTGAGCAGCAGTCACGTGGGCTGAAAGAATCTAAAGATTCAAAAATCTAAGCCTATGTGAGTAGTGTGCTTACTCACTGTGAAGAGGGGGATATGTTCACCTTCTCTTCTGCTTGGACAGCCTTGTGGAAGGAGACAGGTCAGAACGCTCACACTGTCTCCAATAGCCCTAGAACTCCCAGCTTTACAGGCCCAAATCCACACACTCCCAAAATCAATGCTGGGGCTGAAAATTTTCACGTGGTACTGGTCTTTCTGTGTCTTCATATTCTTGTGATCACTTGTTTGTAGTGTTATTGATGGCAGCCGTTCTGACAGGAGCGCGGTGATAGCTCATTGTAACAAAAGCAGAATCTTAATTCCAGGACACTCTGAGTTTGACCCTGCCTCGAGGCTTCATGCCCACTGGACGTTGGGCTGGGTGACCTCAAAGACTCTGTTGTATCCCTTTAAGATCACAGCACGCCCAGATTCATGAGCAGAGACAGTTTCTTGGATAACAACCCCATGGAGGACTCCCAGGATTCAGAGGAGACATGCAAGGTGAGGAGACTGGGCTGTACCAGGAAGTGACCGGGGCACAGGGTAGGGTGACTACATTTCTGAGGGCATGAGGTCAGGGTCAGTGAGGACAGCGAACAGCATTCCAGGGTGGAGGGAGACCCCGAGCCTCAGGAGCTTCCAACCAACAAAGAGAACATGCCTAGCATTCCCGAAGAAAACAAGGCCTGTGACCTTGCCTGCACTTGGTGACTATCTGTCCATTCTGGAAGGTGGGAGGAAAGCCCACCAGCATCATGAAACACCTGCTGCATGCAGGGGAGGGGCTGAGCCTCATTACCCTTGTTCTCTGAGTTCGTGGTGACATCAACAAAGAGGAACTCAGCTCCAGTTTCCAGGTTCAACACAGAGGGTCTGCAGCAAAGAAAGAGGGCAGGTTAAAGAGCAAACATTTTCACCTGAGTGGTTGCAGGGAGGCATTTATTTCTTCTTATCCTAGAAATTTGAGGAGGGTCGTAAATGCTTCACCGAGGAAGAGTGGACAAAAATGGAAAATGCAGATAAACTACGCTACGTGTACATGAAGAAAAGAAACGACTTAATAATGAATGCTCTAGGTAACAATAGACTCACGTGCGAACAAAAGACCATCCCTCTTGCCCTTTATATATCATGGCTTCCTCTTAGATTCAACAAAATCTACCCCGTTTCATTTGTGCAGGGAGAAATCCCTGGGAAGCTTCACACCTTATTTTTCACTCTATCCTGAACAGGGCTCAAGGTCAGCAGTGGCCACAGAGATGCTGAGACCTGGACCCTGCATTTTCACTCCCACTGGCCCTTGTTCCATCCCTGTACCTCATGACCTTTCCTGTCCCTGCTGCCTCCCTTCGTCCACCCTCCTCTCAGGTTGTCTCTTCAGCAACAAATATTTTCCTTCTAGGTCTCATGCCCATCGACCCAAATAGCATGGATCTGAATATCAGTACCCCAAAGTCTCCTGACCGTGGTTTAGGTGACACTCAGAACCCTGAGACTGATGGTGAGTTACAGGAAAGTCGTGGAAATTATCCCTGGAGCCAAATTTACTGGGGTCCAGCTGCTCAGAAAAGGTTCTCAGAGGGTTCTTGCCTCAAGGGATCACTGGCAAGTAAAGAATGTTGGATGCAGAGGGTGAAGTACAGTCAGTTCAGTGGCGATCCATATAAAATCCTAAAACATGGAAAAGAACAATATATCTTTCTATAGATAATGGGTCACTGGGAAATGTATCCAAAGCTGAATGTGAATAAAAATCATTAGATTCAGGAGTCAAGAAGTGCAGAAAGAGGAAGAGCTGTGACGTGCTCCCCGTGTTTTGTTGTGTTGTGGATGAAGGATCTCAGAACTATGTGAAGCAGATGTGCAATCATGTTGTCATCTGACTAGGCCCGGTGGCAGATGGGGACATGTTTCACATGAAGTCCTCAGTGGTTTGCTGGAGTTTGAAACATTTCTTTATTTAAAGGAAGTAATATTCTTGCTGCACACCCTCATGAGCCACAGGAATATTTTTTCAATATATTTTATTGATTTTTACAGAGAGAAATGGAGAGGGATAGACAACAACATCAATGCAAAAGAAACATCGATCAGCTGCCTCCTACACATTCCCTACTGGGTATGTGCCTACAAGCAAGGTACATGCCCTTGACTGGAATAGAACCCAGGAATGCAGGCCAATGCTCTGGCCTTTGAGCCAAACAGGTCATGGTCATAGAAAAAATGTTATTAATGTGTAAATACTCCAAAAACATCCTAAGACAATTTTAGAACAGCATTGGGCTAGCTTAATATAAATATCTTAAGGTATTTTGTAATGACAGTCACCTGTTTTCCTGAGCTTTACCAAACAGAATGGTCTCCTCATTCCTAACTGAACCTGATTCTAGTAGTTGACTTTGGGAGAACTTTGAGACAACAGTGCCACACACACACTTAGGTTTCCATTGGTCAGTGGGCAGTTGCTGTAAGGGGTGAAAGAAGCCACAGATTCAAAAATCTAAGTCTATGTGAGCAGTGTGCTTACTCACTGGAAGAGGGGGATATGTTCAATTGCTCTTCTGCTTGGACAGCCTTGTGGAAGAAGAAGGGACAGAACGATCACACTGTCTCCAATAGCCCTATGACTCCCAGCTGCACAGGCCCTATTCCACAAGCTCCCAAAATCAATGTCAGAGCTGAAAATCCAGTAGACAGGTTTTGCATGTGGTACTTGTCTTTCTGTGTCTAATCTCCCTCAGCATGATCCCTCTACATCCTTCCTACTGTCCAATATTGTAAGAGTTCCTTCTTCTAGCGGCCGAATAAGTTCCGTGGCAGACGGGCACCCTGTGTTTAATCCAGGGTCTATTGATGGTCAAATGGGTTAGAGAAGTCATCCTCTGGGCCTGAAAAACCTTCCTGAGAGACTCCCAGTGCCTTCACTCGGGAGCACGGTATCACTACAGGGAACCCCTCTCTCCTCGGCAGAGTGACGCCTGGTCCTGTGGTCTGAGAGTCCAGCTCTCTTGGCCCTCACCATTTCCAAAGCACCTGGGACTAGCCTCCCACTCACTCACAGGAGCAGTCTTCATTTACTTTCAGCAGGAAAACCCCACATCCCTTTGCCTCAGAGTCCACGCCACATGATGCCTGAGTTACCTCCCCAGGCCTTTTGGTGCAAACACACCCTCAGTAACACAGCAGGGGCTTGGTATCTTTCCTTCAGGAAGCACATTCCAGACAAGGGACCATCCAGCAACAGTAACCAAACCCCTCAAAGCCGCGGCTCCTTGAATTATTCCCACAGGAAACCTGTCCTCCCCACCAGTTCCTCTCCCAGAGACCTCGGCCCTTTTTTCTTCTGAGCACCTGATGTCCTCCCTCAGGGACCAATAAGCCAGGACAGAACAGGGAATATATTTTATTGTTAACCCTATTACTGATGTCCCCCATTTCCCCCATTATGTCCCCTTCCATCCAGGCACCCCTCTATGCTCCCATGGCCTTTATCACACTGATGCCTGTGACCATGTGCTATGCATGAATATTCCTTGATTACTCTCTTCACCTCCTTTATCCAGTCGCAACACTTCCACCTCCCATTGGCATTTGTCAGTATTTCCCAGGTATCGAGGCCGCTGGTTCTAAATCCAGGCCTCTGGTTCTAAGTTGTTCGTCAGTTTATTTTGTACATTAGATTCATCATGTAAGTGAGATCATGTGGAATTTGTTCTTCTCCTACTGACTTATTTTTCTTACCATAATAATCACCAGGCCCATTCATGATGTTGAAAAGGGTAAGAGTTCCTTCTTTTTTACAGACAAGAAGGATTTAAGTGTGTAAATGTATAACAGCTTTTTTTGATCCACTCATCTACTGATGGGCACTTGGGCTGTTTTTCCATTTTGGCTATTGTAAGGAATGGTGCTATGAACACAGGGGTACAAATATTCCTTCTGATTGGTGTTTCTGGGTTCGTAGGATATATTTCAAGAAGTGACATCTCTGGGTCAAATGGCAGCTTCACTTTTAAGGTTTTTAGGAAACTCGACACTGTTCTCCCAAGTGGCGGTACCAACTGCATTCTCACTGGCTATGCAGTACGGTTCCCTTTTCTCACATCCCCGCCAGCTCTTGTATGCTGTGTTACTGATGGCAGCCATTCTGGCAGGAGTGCGGTGATAGCTCATTGTAGCAAATGCAGAATCTTAATTCTAGGACACTCTGAGTTTGATCCTGCTTCAGGCTCCATCCCCACTGAACTTGGGCTGGGTGACCTCAGCGACCTCATTGTATCCCTTCAAGATCACAACTCGCCCAGAGGCATGAGCAGAGACAGCTCCTTAGACAACTACCCCATGGAGGACTCCCAGGATTCAGAGGAGACAGGCGAGGTGAGGACACTGGGGCGTGCCAAGAAGTCACTGGGGCACAGGGCATGGTGACTACATTTTTGAGGATATGAGGTCACAGGGTGTGAAGACAGCAAGCAGTGATCCAGGGTGGGGGCTGACCCCGAGCCTCAGGAGCTTCCTACCCTCAAGCAGAACTTGCCTAGCATTCCCAAAGAAAACAAGGCCTGTCACCTTGGCTGCACTTGGTGACTATCTGTCCATTCTGGAAGGTGGGAGGAGAGCCCAGCAGCAGCATGAAACACCTGCTGCATGGAGGGGAGAGGCTGAGTCGTGTCACTCTTGTTCTCTGAGTTCCCTGTGACATCACCCAGGAGGAACTCAGCTCCAGTTTCCAGATCCAACACAGAGGTTCTGCAGCAAAGAAAGAGGGCAGGTTAAGGGCAAACATTTTCACCTGAATAGCTGCAGGGAATCATTTATTTCTTCTTTTCCTAGCAATTTGAGGAGGGTCCCAAATGCTTCATGGAGGAAGAGTGGACAAAAATGGAAAATGCAGGTAAATTAAGCTACGTGATATCAAGAATAGATACGACTTTAAGAACGCTCTAGGTAACAGCAGACTCACGTACACAAGACAATCTATCTTGCTTATGCTCAGCAAATCTACCCCATTTTATTTGTACAGGCAGAAACCCCAGGGAAGCTTCTGAACCTACTGTTCTATTGTATCCAAGTCAGAACTCAAGGGCAGCAGTGGCCACAGAGATACTCAGAACTGTACCCTGCATTTTCACTCCCACTGGCCCTTGTTCCATCCCTGCACTTCATTACTTTCCTGTCCCTGCAGCCTCCCTTCACCCACCCTCCTCTCAGGTTGTCTCTTCAGCAACAAATATTTTCCTTCTCCTAGGTCTCATGCCCATCGACCCAAACAGCATACATGAGAATAACAGAAACACAACATCTCCTGACCATGGTTTATATGACATTCAGATCCCTGAGAATGATGGTAAGTGATAGGAAAGTCGTGGAAATTATCCCTAATGGCAAATTTATTATGTCCAGCTGCTCAGAAAAGGTTCTCAGAGGGTTCTTGCCTAAATGGATCGCTGACAAGTAAAGAATGTTGGCTGCAGAAGGTGAAGTACAGTCAGTTCAGTGGTGATCCATATAAAATCCTAAAACATCCAAAAGAACAATATATGTTTTATAGATAATAGGTCACTGGGAAATGTATCAAAACCTGAATGTGAATAAAACTCATCAAATTCAGGAGTCAACAAGTGCAGAAATAGGAACAGCAGGAATCGGTGAGGGCTGCATGGATGCATCAGCTGTGACGCGCTCCCCATGTTTTGTTGTGTTGTGGATGAAGGATCTCAGAACCATGTGCAGCAGATGTGCAATCATGTTGTCATCTGACTGCGCTCGGTGGCAGATGGGCACATGTTTTCCATAAAGTCCTTAGTGGTTTGTTGGCGCTTGAAACATTTCTTTATTTAAAGGACATAATATTCTTGCTACACACTCTCATGAGTCACAGTAACATTTTTGAAAAATATGTTTCATTGATATTTAACAGATAAGAAGGGAACGGGATAGAGAGCAACATCAATGACAGAGAAACATCGATCACCTGCCTCCTGCTGGTATGTGCCAGCAAGCAAGGTACATGCCCTTGACTGGAATTCAACCCAGGAATGTTTAGCCCAGTCCGCAGGCCAGTGCTCTGGCCACTGAGCCACACTGGTCAGGGCCACAGGAAGATTTTTATTAAAATGTAAATCCTCCAAAAATATCCCTAAAGTATTTTAGAACAGCATTGGGCTAGCTTAAGATAAATATGTTAAGAGACAAAATGATTAAAGTATCTTGTAATGACACTCACCTATCTTCCTGAACTTTACCAAACAGAGTGGTCTTCTCATTCCTAACTGAACCTGATTGTATAAGTTGACTTGGGGAGAACATTTGAGATAGCAATGCAACCCACACACTGAGATTTCCAGTGGTCAGTGGGCTGAAAGAATCCACAGATTCAAAAATGTAAGCCTATGTGAACAGTGTACTTACTCACTTGAAGACAGGGATATGTACACTTGCTCTTCTGCTTCGACAGCCTTGTTGAAGAAGACAGGGTCAGAACGCTCATACCGTCTCCAATAGCCCTAGGACTCCCAGCTGCACAGGCCTATTCCACAAGCTCCCAAAATCAATGTCGGGGCTGAAAATCCAGTACACAGGTTTTGCATGTGGTACTTGTCTTTCTGTGTCTAATCTCCCTCAGCATGATCCCTCTACATCCTCCCTACTGTCCAATATTGTAAGAGTTCCTTCTTCTAGTGGCCGAATAAGTTCCCTGGCAAACCAGCACCCTGTGTTTAATCCACGGTCCATTGATGTGCACGTGGTTAGAGTGGTCATCCTCTGGGCCTGTGAAACCCTCCTGAGAGACACCCAGTGTCCTCACTCAGGGGAGCACGAGATCACTACAGTGAACCGCTCTCTCCTCGGCAGGGTGACGCCTGGTCCTGTGGTCTGAGAGTCCAGCCCTCTTGGCCCTCACCATTTCCAAAGCACCTGGGACTAGCCTCCCACTCACTCACAGGAGCAGTCTTCATTTACTTTCAGCAGGAAAACCCCACATCCCTTTGCCTCAGTGTCCATGCCACATGATGCCTGAGTTACCTCCCCAGGCCTTTTGGTGCAAACACACCCTCAGTAACACAGCAGGGGCTTGTTATCTTTCCTTCAGGAAGCACATTCCAGACAAGGGACCATCCAGCAACAGTAACCAAGCCTCTTCTCAGCTGCGGCTCTTTGAATTATTCCCACAGGAAACCTGTCCTCCCCACCAGTTCCTCTTTCTTTTCTCCTCTGACCACCCCATGTCCTCCCTCAGGGACCAATAAGGCAGGAGGGAAGAATAGAGAATATATTTTTTATTGCTCACCCTATTACTGATGTCCCACATTTCCCCCACTATGTCCCCCTCCACCCAGTCCTCCCCCTCTCTGCTCCACTGGCCTTCACCACACTAATGTCCGTGACCGCGTGCTATGCATGTATGTTCCTTCATTACTCTCTTCACCTTCTTTATCCAGTCGCAACCCTCCCACTGCCCCTCTAGCCTTTGTTAGTATTTCCCAGGTATCCGTGCCTCGGGTTCCATGTTGTTCATCAGTTTATTTTGTACATTAGATTCCACATGTAAGTGAGATCGTGTGGAAATTGTCTTTCTCTGACTGGCATACCAAAATAAACACCAAGTCAGCCGTGCTTTTGCAAAGAGTTCCTTGTTTTTCACAGACATGAAGTATTTTAAGTGTGTAAACGTACCACAGCTTTTTTTATCCACTCATCTACTGATGGGCACTTGGGCTGTTTCCCCATCTTGCCTATTGTAAGGAATGGGGCCATAAACACAAGGCTGTGAATATTCCTTCTACTGGTGTTTCTTGGTTTGTAGGCTATATTCCAAGAAGTGGGATCACTGAGTCAAGTGGCAGCTTCACTTTTAAGGTTGTTAGGACTTCCACACTGTTCTCCACAGTGGCTAAACTAGTCTGCATTCCTACCCGCTGTGCAGTAGGGTTCCCTTTTCTCCACATCCCCGCCAGCTCTTGTATGCTGTGTTACTGATGGCAGCCATTCTGGCAGGAGCGTGCTGATAGCTCATTGTAGCAAATGCAGAATCTTAATTCTAGGACACTCTGAGTTTGACCCTGCCTCAAGGCCTCATCCTCACTGGACCTTGGGCTGGGTGACCTCAGAGACTCTGTTGTATCCCTTCAAGATCACAGCACGGCCAGAGGCATGAGCAGAGACAGCTCCTTAGACAACAACCCCATGGAGGACTCCCAGGATTCAGAGGAGACAGACGAGGTGAGGAGACTGGGGTGTACCAAGAAGTGACTGGGGCACAGGCCAGGGTGACTACATTTCTGAGGGCATGAGGTCAGGGTCAGTGAGGACAGCGAGCAACATTCCAGGGTGGGGGGAGACCCCGAGCCTCAGGAGCTTCCCATCCTCACGCAGAACTTGCCTAGTATTCCCGAAGAAAACAAGGCCTGTGACCTTGGCTGCACTTGGTGACTCTCAGTCCATTCTGGAAGGTGGGAGGAGAGCCCACCAGCAGCATGAAACACCTGCTGCATGCAGGGGAGGGGCTGAGCCTTGTTACCCTTGTTCTCCGGGTTCGTGGTGACATCAACAAGGAGGAACTCAGCTCCAGTTTCCAGGTCCAACACAGAGGTTCTGCAGCACAAGAACAGGACAAACATTTTCACCTGAGCAGCTACAGGGATTCATTTATTTCTTCTTTTCTTAGCAATTCGAGGAGATTCGCAAATACTTCTCTGAAGAAGAGTGGACAAAAATGGAAAATGCAGAAAAACTGCACTATGTGTATCTGAAGAAAAGAAATGACTTCATGAATGCTCTAGGTAACAACAGACTCACCTGTGAACACAAGACCATCCCTCTTGCCCTTTACATATCATGGCTTCCTCTTAGGCTCAACAAAATCTACCCCATTTCATTTGTGCAGGGAGAAATCCCTGGGCAGCTTCAGAACCTTATTTTTCACTCTATCCTGAACAGGGCTCAAGGTCAGCAGTGGCCATAGAGATGTTCAGACCTGGACCCTGCATTTTCACTCCCACTGGCCCTTGTTCCATCCCTGCACCTCATGACCTTTTCTATCCCTGCTGTCTCCCTTCATCCACCCTCCTCTCAGGTTGTCTCTTCAGCAACAAATATTTTCCTTCTCCTAGGTCTCATGGCCATCGGCCCAAATAGCATGCAGCTGAATTTCAGAACCCCAAAATCTCCTAAACATGGTTTAGATGACTCTCAGAACCCTGGAAATTATGGTGAGTGACAGCAAAGTCGTGGAAATTATCCCTGAAGCCCAATTTATTGGGGTCCAGCTGCTCAGAAAAAGTTCTCAGGTGTTTCTTGCCTAAACGGATTGCTGGCGAGTAAAGAATGTTGGCTGCAGAAGGTGAAGTACAGTCAGTTCAGTATTGATTCATATAAAACCTTAAACATGCAAAAGAACAATATATGTTTTTATAGATAGTAGGTCACTTTGAAATGTATCAAAACCTGAATGTGAATAAAACCCATCAAATTCAAGAGTGAAGAAGTGCAGAAAGAGGAACAGCAGGGATCGGTGAGGGCTGCATGAATGCCGTCAGCTGTGACCTGCTCCCCATGTTTTGTAGTGTTGTAGATGAAGGATCTCAGAACAATATGAAGCAGATGTGCAATCATGTTGTCATCTGACTAGGCCCGGTGGCAGGTGGGCACATGTTTCCCGTAAAGTCCTCAGTGGTTTTCTGGAATTTGAAACATTTCTTTATTTAAAGGACTTAATATTCTTCCTAAACAGCCTCAGGAGCCACAGGAATATTTATTAAATATATTTTATTGATTTTGTACAGATAGGAAGGGAGAGGGATAGAGAGTTAGCAAGGGTTTAGGGGGCAGCATCAGTCAGATGCCCCCTACACACTCCCTACTGGGTATTTGCCCGCAAGCAACGTACATGCCCTTGACTGGAATTGAACCTGGGACACTTGAACGCGCAGGCCAATGCTCTGGCCACTGAGCCACACCAGTCAGAGCCACAGGAAATTTTTTATTAAAGTCTAAATGCTCCAAAAACCCCAAGACAATTTTAAAACAGCATTGATCTAGTGTAAAATAAACATCTTAAGAGACAAAATGATAAAGGTATTTTGTAACGACACCTATTTTCCTGAGCTTTAGCAAACAGAGTGCTCTTCTCATTCCTAACTGAACTTCATTCTTTAAATTCATTTGGGAGAGTGTTCGCGATAGCAATGCCACACACACACTGAGGTTTCCAGTGGTCAGTGAGCAGCAGTCACATGGGCTGAAAGAATCTAAAGATTCAAAAATCTAAGCCTATGTGAGTAGTGTGCTTACTCACTGTGAAGAGGGGAATATGTTCACCTTCTCTTCTGCTTGGACCTGCATGAATGCCGGTCTCTTCTCTTCTCTTCTCTTCTCCTTGTTGGAGAAAACAAGGTCAGAATGCTCACACTGTCTCCAATAGCCCTAGGACTCCCAGCTGCACAGGGCCTATCCCGCAACGTCCCAAAATCAATGCCGGGGCTGAAAATCCAGTACAGAGTTATTGCCATTAGAGGAGGCTTTTTATCCTGAAAGTCTTGCAGAACCGCTGTGCTAAAGCATTCCTGGTTCATCACACAGAATGACTTCATTCAGGTATAATTCACATACGATGAAATTCACCCGTGTTGAGTATACAGTGGTTCCTGGTTGCCACACATTGCTCAGTGGAGACAGTACAAGTTCCCAACAAATCAATGTAATTCGTTGGGGGAAATGTAAGAAGTATGTTATGGGATAGGATGAGACAGCAGTTGAGTCTAGCTCCAGTTTTATAAACCATCAGAATGTTATGAATTAACCCTATGCACACATGTACAATCTATAGTAAAGATAATTCAGGAAACAACCCCAAATAACCAGGTGATGGTGAGTGGATTCATACCCTCTGCTGCAGATTTCCCTGGTACTTCAGGAGCCTCCAAGGATTTGGGGGACCTTTCCCAGAACAGATCATCCCTGCTTTGTCACCTGTTTATGAACAGAATTCATCAGGAGGCTTCCAAAGAGCAACAGAGAAAACACCTGAAGGTATCTCCCAAATCTGAAGGTCCATAGATCCTTGCTCCCTGCACTGTTGTAAATATGGTATGAGTAGAATAGTGTGATGGTCGACAATGTCTTTCATCTTCATAGTGATGCAGGATATTATTTGAAGCACGTTAGATGGGTTAGTTTACTTAAGTCATAAGAAACCGTTTATGACTAGTGTCTCTGTTATTAGATACAAAATAATTGTGTGGATATTAATAACAAGAATAGCACATAATAATGATAATAATGAAGAGGCTGGGTTGCAGAGATGCTACATAATTTCCCAGAGGCCACAGAGGCAGTGACAGTACTACAGTCCAGAGCCCCAGCCCATTCCTAAGCTCCTAAAGGTTTTGTATGTTTAAGAAGTTCACTTTCACTTCATAGAGGTTTTATGCATGCCACCCCTTCCCACTCCCGTGCTGCTGATCCTTCCATTTGAAACATTCACTCTCACAACAGGAAGTACCAGGCCCTCTTTCCTGTCACAGGGCCTCTCTCCATCGCTGGGGACCCCATTAGACTGTGAGTCTCTCACTACCATGAGCTCCTTCAGGCCTTATCTGGGCCTGAGGCATCTCTAAAGACCTCAGTCCCTGCCCAGGGAGACTCAGAGGCACCTAAATTTTTATAGAATACTTGATTCCACATTTTCAGATTAAGCTAGTTGAGATGGTAAAAAGATCTAGGGCCGTGATGGCGAACCTATGACACGCGTGTCAGCACTGACACGTGTAGCCATGTGGTTGCATACAGAGAAGTATGGTTTGTTTTCTTGAAGTGACAGACCACCTGCAGCACTGATACGCGTAGCCATGTGGTTGCATACAGAGAAGTATGGTTTGTTTTCTTGAAGTGACACACCACCCGAATTATGCTCGGTTTTTTGACAAATTTTGACACACGAAGCTCCAAAGGTTGCTCATCACTGATCTAGGGGTTGGGGAGCCAGTGTGGAGACAGTTGGGAAGAGAATGGAAAGATCACAATTTCCATTGATTCCACACAAACCACTTTCACTTCCCTTGTTTACATTTCTTGCTCACTCTTTCCTAAGGAAGGAGCCCAATGAAAAGTACATTAAAGCTGATGGCCATGACACTCCCACCACCAGCAGAGTTGATGTGGGACCCACCTTCCTAATGCCACTATACTCGTAAATGGATGGTGCCAGGGTGGGAAAGTGTCATATCCTGCACAACTTTCTTGTCTGTGTATCATAATTTCTGTGTCACATTCGTTTACTTCCCCCCTCCGCATCCATATTAACGCCCACACCATTTTCAAGGGGTATTTTGTTCCCTCCAAACACTTTTTGAAATTTTACCTTTATTGTAAAACTATTACAGATGTCCCATCTTTCCCCCCAATGGGCCCTCCACCCTAATACCACTTCCACAGGCCTTCACCACTCTGTTGTCCATGCATATATGCCTGTAAGTTCTCCTTTAATCTCTACTCACCCCTCTTCCTGCTGGGATTCCTCAGTCTGTGCCATGCTTCCATCTCTCTGGACCTATTTTGTGAGTCAATTTATTTTGTTCATTAGATTCCACTTATAAGGGAGATCGTGTGATACCTGTCTTTCTCTGACTGATTCATTTCGCTTAACATAATACTCTCCAGGTGCCTCCATGCGGTGTCAAAGGGTAAGAGATTCTTATATTTTTTCATCTGCATAATATTCCGTTGTGTATATGTACCACTGATTTCCTTTCATCCACTCATCTACTGATGGGCACTTGGCCTATTCCCAAATTTTAGCTATTGTAAATAATGCTGCTGTGAACATTGGGGTGCATACCATCTTTCTGATTGGAGTTTCAGAATTCTTAGGGTATATTCCTAGAAGGGTGATCATTGGTAGTTACATTTTTAATTTTCGAGGAAAATCCATACTGTTTTCCATAGGGACTGCTCCAGTCTGCATTCCAACCAGCAGTGTACTAGGGTTCCCTTTTCTACGCATCCTCACTAACATTTGTTGTTTATTGATTTATTTGGTGGTAGCCATTGTGACAAGTGTGAGGTGAAACCTCATTGTCGTTTTCATTTGCATCCCTCTTATGATTGATTTGTGACTGAGCATTTTTTCATATGTCTCTTGGCCATCTGTATGTCATCTAGGGAGAAGTGTCACTTTATATAATTTGCCCATTTTTTATTTATTTATTTTTTCAGAGACAGAACATTTACCATCTTGTTCATTTCTACACTTTACATCTTTTACTTATTTATTTATTTATTTTTATCTTTATTGTTCAGTTTATTAATTACATTCTTCTGCCTTTTTTATCCCCCTATAGCTCCCTTCCACCCTGTACCCATCCCCCCCTCCACCCTCACCTCCCCCTCCCCACTGTCCTCTCCCATTGTTGGAAAATTTTTGTCAAGTCTCTTGCTGTACTTCCCACACCTCTTTTCTCCCCAAGAATTGTAAGTCCATCCCCTCTCTATGTCCATGATTCTGTTATATTCACAAGTTTATCCTGTTCATCAGATTATTAATTCACTTGATTTTTAGATTCACCTGCTGATAGATGTGCATTTGTTGTTCATAATTTATATTTTTACCTTTTTCTTCTTCCTCTTCTTAAAGAATATCTTTCAGCATTTCATATAATATTGGTTTGGTGGTGATGAACTCCTTTAGCCTTTTCTTATCTGCGAAGCACTTTATCTGACCTTCAATTCTGAATGATAGCTTTGCTGGATAGAGTAATCTTGGTTGTAGATTCTTGCTATTCATCACTTTGAATATTTCTTGCCACTCCCATCTGGCCTGCATCGTTTCTGTTGAGAAATCTGCTGACAATCGTATGGGTGCTCCCCTGTAGGTAACCAACTGTTTTTCTCTTGCTGCTTTTAATATTCTCTCTTCATCTTTTGCTCTTGGCATTTTAATTATGATGTGTCTTGGTGTGGTCCTCTTTGGATTCCTATATTTTTGGGTTCTGTGTACTTCTTGGGCTTTTAAGTCAGTTTCTTTCACCAGGTGGGGAAAGTTTTCCGTCACCATTTCTTCAAGTAGGTTTTCATTACCTTGCTCTCTCTCTTTTTCTGGCACCCCAATAATTCGGATGTTGGCATGCTTGAGATTGTCCCAGAGGCCCCTTACACTATCTTCAATTATCTGGATTCTTTTTGTTTCTTGCTTTTCCAGCCAATGGATTTTGCCTCTTTGTATTTCAAATCTTTGACTTGGTTCTTGAGGCCCTCTGGACTGCTTTTAGGACTTTGTGTAATATTTTTTATTTCAGTCAGTGTATACTTAATTTCTAGTTGGTCCTTTTTCATATCCTTGAGGGTCTTGTTCATATCCTCATAGGTCTCGTTCATTTCCTTGTAGGTCTCATTCATTTCCTCGTAGGTCTTGTTCATTTTCTCGTTGGTCTTGTTCATTTCCTCATAGGTCTCATTCATTTCCTCATAGGTCTCCTTCATTTCCTCGTAGTTCTCATTAAGTTCATTGGCCTTTTCTAGGAGCCTCTTGAAAATCCTAATTACTGTGGTTTTGAACTGTCTGTCTAGTTGTCTTGTTTCCTCCATTTCTTTCACACCTGATTTCTTTCCATTTCTCTGCATTGTGGCTGCTTTCCTGAGTTGATCCATTATCTGTCTGTGGTAGATGTCCTCTAAGGGACAGTGGCTCAGCCTCCCCAGTTACCTGAGGTGGATACTCTTACTGCAATCCTTTATGGGTTGTACAGTATTGTTGAAATTAAGCCCAGCTAATTGTTGTTAGCACTAGGAGGGTTTGACCTCCAGGCCAATTGGCTGTGAAGGTAAGCTGTGTTCAAATTGGATGGACCGAGTGTCTGGGCTGATCATGCAGCGTCAGCTACGCCTTATGCGGCACACAGGTCTCTGTGTTGGGTGGTAATGGCTGCGCACCTCCAAGAGAAAGCTGCCACTGGTCTCCACCCATTGCCAGACAACTCTGCCTCTCCTCAAATGAGTCTGCACACCCAAAGTCTCACCCATGATTTTAAAACAAAGCAGTGCAGTGGTCTCCCAACGAGGAACAAGTCCCACGTCCTCTCTGTGCTGTCACGCACTTTATGCGCAAACTGCTGCTCCAAGATATGCACACTCTCCTCAAACTCGGAGACCTCTGCGGTGCCCAACTTTTGGGGTGCGTACCCCAGACTGCGGACCTCGCCTGGAACTGGGGAATCTGTGCAGTGGGACGTCTCCACCCTCCCAGTTGGAGAAATCCAGCCGGAAGTGCTGCTGCCAGCCCTACAGCCCCCATACACTCATGGCTTGAACCTCTCTCTGGGCATATCTTCAAGGCTGTGCTCCACCACTCTTCTGAGTCTCAGTGTCCCACCTTCACTTTTATTTGTGGAATTTTCATTCAGCGATCTTTCCGGTGATTCTGGATGATGTTTGTTTTGTTGTTATGTTGTAGTTTTGGAATTGTTGCTCAGGGCAGCACAACAGATGTTTACCTATGCCACCATCTTGGTTCCTCCCTCTACATCTTTTATTTTTTTACTTTATTTTATTACAGGGGTAGAACGTTTAATGCAATTTACTAGGTGGTCCTATTTTTTATTTTTTAAATTAAGGTATTACATGTGTACATATCTTCCCATTGCCCTCCCCACCTCAATCCCATACACATCCTCATCCCCCAGTGTCTTGCCTCCATTGGTTATGCTTATATGCATGCATACAAACCTTTGGTTGATCTCTTATCTCCCCCACCTCTCAGTAACTTTCCCCCTGTAATTTGACAGTATCTTTGATGCTTTACTGCTTCTGTATCTTTTTGTCCATCAGTTTATAATGTCCTTTATTATCCACAAATGAGTGAGACCATGTGGTATCTTCCATTAATTAACTAGCTTATTTCATTAGCATAATACTCTCCAGTACCATCCAGGTTGCTGCAAATGATAAGAATGTCTTCTTTTTATGTCAGCATAGTATTCCATTGTGTAGACGTATCATGGTTTTCTGATCCAGTCATCTGCTGATGGGCACCTAGGCTGTTTCCAAATCTTAGCTATTGCAACTTGTGCTGCTATGAACATAAGGGTGCATATATCCTTTCTAATTGGTCTTTCTAGTTTCCTAGCATGTATTTCTAGGGTGGGATTATTTCGTCAAATGGTAGTTTCATTTTTAATTTTTTTAGGAAACTCCATACTGTTCTCCACAGTGGCTGCACCAGTCTGCATTCCCACCAGCAGTGCACAAAGGTTCCTTTTTCTACCCATCCTCACCAGCTCTTGTCATTTGTTGATTTGTTGATGATAGCCATTCTGACAGTGTGACATGGTACTTCATTGTCGTTTTGATTTGCATCTCTCAGATAATTAGTGACTTTGGGCATGTTTTCCTATGTCACTTGGCCTTCCGTATTCTTTTGAAAAGATTCTATTTAAGTCTGTTGCCCATTTTTTATTGGATCTTTTATTTTCCTTTTATTAAGTTGAACAAGTTCCCTGTAGATGTTGGAGATTTAACCTTTATCGTTGATAACGTTTGTAAATATATTCTTCCATATAGTGGGTGTTCTTGTTGTTTCATTGATGCTTTCTTTTGCTATGCAAAAGCTTTTTATTTTGAAATAGTCCCATTTGTTTAATTTCTTTTTAGCTTCCATTGCCCTAAGAGTGATATCAGTGAAGAAATTGCTTCAGCATATGTCTGAGATTTTGCTGCCTGTGGATTCTTCTAGTATTTTTATGGTTTCCCATCTTATGTTTAAGTCCTTGATACATTTTGAGTTTATTTTTGTGTGTGCTATAAGTGGGTGGTCTAATTTCATTTTTTTTGCATGTATCTGTACAATTTTCCCAACACCATTTATTGAAGAGACTGTCTTGACTCCATTGTATGTTGATGCCTCCTTTGTCAAATATTAATTGAGTATAGTGGTTTGAGTCAATATCTGAGTTCTCTATTCTATACCATTTATCTATATGTCTGTTCTTGTGCCAGTACCAGGCTGTTTTGAGAACAGTGGCTTTGTAATACAGCCTGAAATCTGGTATTGAGATCACTCTTACTTTGTTCTTCTCTCTCAGGATTGCTATGGCTATTCAAGGACTTTTTTTACTCCAGATGAATTTTTGGAGAGTTCTTTCTAGGTCTGGGAAATATGCTGTTAGTATGGTATTTTTATGGATGGAGAGTAAATTGAATCTATAGATTGCTTTGAGTAATATGGATATTTTAATGATATTGATTCTACCAATGCATGAACACTGTATGCTCTTCCATCTATTTATGACTTCCTCTATCTCTTTTTTCAATGTCTTCTTGTTTTCAGAGTAGAGGTCTTTTACCTCCTTAGTTAAGTTTATTCCTAGGAATCTTAATTTTTTTTGCTGTGATGATAAATGGCATTGTTTTCTTAGTCTCTCTTTCTGTGAGTTCACTGTTGGTGTAAGAAATGCCATAGATATCTTGGCATTAATTTTGCATTCTGCTACATTGCCAAATTCACTCATTAAGCCTAATAATTTTTAATGCAGTCTTTAAGGTTTTCTATGTACAGTGTCATGTCATCTGTGAATAAGGACAGTTTTAATTCTTCTTTTCCAATTTGGATGCCATTTATTTCTTCTTCTTGTCTGATCGCAATGGCTAGTACATCCAGTACTATGTTGAACAGAAGTGGATACAAGGGCCATCTCTGTCTTGTTCCCGCTCTTAGGGAAATAGTTTTAGTTTTTGAGTATAATGTTTGTTGTGGGTTTGTCAGATATGGCTTTTATTCTGTTGAGGTATGATCCTTCTATTCCCACCTTGGTGAGAGTTTTTATCAAAAAATGGTGTTGGATTTTGTCAAATGCTTTTTCTGCATCAGTTGATATATCTTTTTGGGTTTTATCTCTCAATGTCTTTTTTATCGTTATTGTTCAGTTTATTAATTATATTGTTCCCTTTTTTCCCCCTATAGCTCCCCTCCACAAGTTACCCATCCCACCCTCCGCCCTCACCCACCCCCTACTGTCCTCTCCCATAGTTGCATGATTTTTGTCCAGTCTCTTGCTGCACTTCCCATACCCCTTTTCTCCCCAAGAATTGTCAGTCCATTCCCTCTCTATGTCCGTTATTCTGTTACATTCACAAGTTTATCCTGTTCATCAGATTATTAATTCACTTGAATTTTAGATTAATTTGTTGATAGATGTGTATTTGTCGTTCATAATTTACACTTTTATCTTTTTCTTCTTCCTCTTCTTAAAGAATATCTTTCAGCATTTCATATAATATTGGTTTGGTGGTGATGAACTCCTTTAGCTTATTCTTATCTGTGAAGCACTTTATCTGACCTTCAATTCTGAATGATAGCTTTGCTGGATAGAGTAATCTTGGTTGTAGATTCTTGCTATTCATCACTTTGAATATTTCTTGCCACTCCCGTCTGGCCTGTATTGTTTCTGTTGAGAAATCCGCTGACAATCATATGGGTGCTCCCTTATAGGTAACAATCTGTTTTTCTCCTATTGTTTTTAATATTCTCTCTTTGTCTTTTGCTCTTGGCATTTTAATTATAATGTGCCTTGGTGTGGTCCTCTTAGGGTTCCTATATATTGGGGTTGGGTCCGCTTCTTGGACTCCTAAGTCAATTTCTTTCACCAGGTATGGGAAATTTTCAGTCACTATTTCTTCAAATAGGTTTTCGTTGTCTTGCTCTCTCTCTTTTTCTGCCATCCCTATAATTCGGATGTTGGTATGGTTGAGGTTGTCCCAGAGGCCCCTTACACTATCTTCAATTTTTTTATTCTTTTGGTTTCTTGCTTTTCCAGCTGAGTGGATTTTACCTCTTTGTATTTCAAATCTATAACTTGGTTCTTGGGGTACTCTAGAGTACTTTTAGGTCTTTGTATAATATTTTTTATTTCAGTCAGTGTATGCTTAATTTCTGGTTGGTCCTTTTTCATATCCTTGAGGGTCTCGTTCATATCCTCGTACGTCTTGTTCATTTCCTTGTAGGTCTTGTTCATTTCCTCACAGGTCTTGTTTATTTCCTTATATTTCTCAGCCTTTTCTAGGAGCCTCTTGAAAAGCCCTATAACTGTGGTTTTGAATTCCATGTCCAGTCGTTTTTTTTCCTCTATTTCTTTCACATCTGATTTCTTTCCATGTCTCTGCATGGTGGCTGCTTCCCTGAGTAGGTCAATTAGCTTTGTGTGGTAGGTTTCCTACAAGGGACAGTGGCTCAGCCTCCCCAGTTACCTGAGGTGTATATGGGTTGCAAAGTCTTGTTGAAGTTAAGCTCAGGTTAATCGTTGTTAGCACTTGGAGGGGTTGACCTCCAGGCCAATTGTCTGTGACGTTCAGCTGTGCTCAGGTTGAATGGGCGGATTCTCTGGACCAAGCAGACAGCATTAGCTCTGCCCTGTGTGGCCCCAGGGACTCTGTGCTTGTGGCAACAGCTGCCAGCACCTCTTGAGAGAAAGCCACTGCCGAGCTCCACCAGCTGCTGGAGAATTCAGCCTCTCCCCAAATGAGTCTGCACACCCAATGTCTCACCCAGGGTCGCAAAACAATGCAATCTGATGGTTTCCCGATCTAGAGAGCAAGTCACGAGTGCTCTCTGCACGGTCACGCAGCTGCGCTGTTCCCAAGTTCACACGCACTCCGCACAAGCTCGCCTTCTCCACAAGCCAGCAGACCCCTGCAGCACCCGAGCTTTGGCGTGCCCTCCCACTGTCCAGTTTTTACCCCGTATGATAGTGGGTTCCCTGGACTTCACCCAGAGCTGGGGAATCAGTCCAGTGGGATGTCTTTGTCTCCCCCCATTCAAGAAAACCAGCTGGGTTTTCAGCCGCCAGCCCTATCTGCTGGTGCGCACTCCAAACCTCTCTCCACGCATATCTTCAACGCTGTCCTCAGCCGCTCCTCTGAGTCACAGTGGCCTATCTTCTCTTTTATTTGTGGAATTTTCACTCGGTCAGCTTTCCGGTGATTCTGGATGTGTTTGTTCTTTCATTAAGTTGTAGTTTTGAAATTGCTGTGTGGGGCAGTAAGATAGGTGTTTACCTATGTCGCCATCTGGTTCTCTCTATATCTCAATTTCTTTATGTGCAGTATCACGTTTATTGATGTGCAGATATTGTACTATCCTTGCTTCCCTGGGGTAAATCCTAGTTGATCATGGTGTATGACCTTTCTGATGTACTGCTGGATCCAATTTGCTAGTATTTTGTTAAGGATTTTGGCATCTATGCTCACGAGGGCTATTGTTTCTAATTCTCTTCCATTGTTTTGTCTTTATCTGATTTTGGTATTAGGGTGATGCTGGCTTCATAGAATGATCTTGAAAGTGTTCCTTCCACTTGAGTTTTTTTAAATAGTCTGAGGAGGATAGATTTCAGATCTTCCTTCAATTTTTGGTAAACTCCCCTGTGTAGATGTCTGGCCTGGGCTTTTATTTGCTGGAAGTTTTTCAATGACTGCTTCAATTTCTTCCATAGTTATATTGGCCTATTGAGATTTTTAGATTCTTCCTGATTGAATTTTGGAAAATTGTACTTTTCTTGGAATATGTCCATTTCCTCCATGTTGTTTACTTTGTTGGAATAGCCCTGCTTGCACTGGGCTTTTCTTGTTGCTCTCCTTCTAATTCTTTGAGTTGTAGGGTTAGATATTTTATCAGCATTTTTTCTTAATTTTTTGGTTATTTTGTTTGTTTGTTTGTTTTTGTGATAGGATTTTAGAGCTATGAACTTCCCACTCAAGGCTAGTTTTGCTGTGTCCCATAGATTTTGGATTGTTGTGTTACATTGCCATTTTTTTTGCCATGATGCTTTATTTTTCTTCTTTGATCTATCTGGTAACACATTCATTGTTTAATAGCATGCTATTTAGTGTTTTATTTTTTGGATTGTTTTTATTGTAGTTGATTTCCAGTTTTATGTCAGTGTGATCTGAGAAGATGCTTGATATGATTTCTATCTTTTTGAATTTGAAGAGACTTTGCCTGTGTCCTAATATGTGGTCTATCCTTGAAAATGTTCCATGTGCACTGGAGGAGAATGTATATTCTGTATCTTTGGGGTCGAATGTTCTAAACTTGCCAATTACATCCATCTGATCTAGTGTGTCATTTAGGATTGCTGTTTCTTTGCTGATTTTTTGTTTGGTTGATTTATCCAGTGGTGTCAGTGGGGTATTAAATTCCCCTACTGTGACTGTATTGTTATCAATCTGTCCCTTGATATATTCCAGAAGTTTTTTTATCCATTTGGGTGTTCCTGTATTGGGTGCATTTCGTTTACAAGAGTTATATATTCTTGTTGAATTGCTCCCTTTAGTATTATGTAGTGGCCTTCCTTATCTCTTGTTATGGCCTTTACTTTGAAGTCTATTTTATCAGATATAGGTATCACAACCCCAGCTTTTTTTTCATGTCCATGTTCTTGAAAAATGTTTTTCCATCCCTTCACTCTCTGTCTGTGTGAATTTTTCTGAGGTGGATCTCTTGCAGACAGGAAATATATGGGTCATCTTTTCTTATCCAATCAGCTACCTTACGTCTTTTGATAGGTGCATTTAATCCATTTACGTTTAATGTTATTATTCACAAATACATGTTTGTTGTCATATTTTTCCTTAATGTTTGTGTTTCTTCTTGCTTTTCTCTTTCTTCTTTTTTACAGCAGTCCCTTTAGTTTTTCTTGCATTGATGGCTTGGTAGTGATAAACTGTCTTAGTCCTTTTTTGTCTGTGAAGCTTCTGGTTCCACCTTCAATTTTGAATGATAGCCTTGCTGGGTATAGTTTTCTTGGGTTCAGTCCCTTGTTTTGCATCACTTTGTAAATTTCATTCCAATCCCTTCTGGGCTGGTGTGTTTCAGTTGAGAAGTCCATTGATATTCTAATAGAACTCCTGTAGGTAACTTTCTGTCTCTCTCTGGCAGCCTCTAAGATTCCTACTTCGTCGTTGGTGTTTGCCAATTTAATTATCATGTGTCTTGGTGTTGTTCTTTTAGGGTGCGTATTGTTTGGGACTCTACATGCTTCTTGGACATGCATGGTTTTTTTCTTGCCAGTATCAGGGAAGTTTTCTGTCATCTTTCTTCAAACAGGTTTTCTATTCCTTGCTTCTCTTCCTCTCCTTCCAGTATCTCAATTATGTAAATATTGTTTAGTTTTGTGTTGTCCCAAAGCTCCCTTAGGCTCTCCTCTTGCTTTTTAAGCCTTCTTTCCAGTTGCTGCTGTGTTTGTGTGTTTTCCTACCTTGTTTTCTAATTTGCTGATGCGATCCTCAGCCTCTTCTACTGTTTAAGTCTTCCATTGTGTTCTTTCTTGCAGCTATGTCGTTCTTCATCTCCTCTTGGTTCTTCTTCATGTTGGTGACATTCTCATTCAGCGCCTTATAATTCTCACTGAGTTGCGTGTATTTGTCATCTGGCCATTGAAACATTCTTATGACCATTGCTTTGAATTCTTTCTCCATTCAGCTGCTAGCCTCAATTTCATTTAACTCTTTTTCTGGTGATTCCTCTTTTTCTTTCCTTTGGGGTTCCTTTTTTGTCTTCTCATATCTTTCTGTAATGTTTTAATTGTAGACCCAATTGCTTTGCTACCCAGTTTATTTTGGGGATGGTGCTAGCAGTGTAATCTTTCAGTTCTCCTGGCTTGGTAGTCTAGTGTAGCTCCCTACTTGAGCTGTTTAGGTTCTCTTGATGTAGGCCTGCGAACTTGAGATGCACATCTGCGGTGTCTAGAAGTCAGCAGGTATGGATAGGAGAGTACTAATTTTTTCTGTCTTGCACCCTTAGTTGAAATCATGCATGACCAGTGGGGACTCACAGTGGTACCCAGATACCATCAGTTGGGGTGATGAGTGATGGGGGCCTGCACTCTGGAAAGGCATGACTGTGGTGCCCAGAATTCTATAATTATGGAGTGGGCAGACTCAGCTATTGCTGCTGTACCAGTGGTGGATAGGCGTTCACTCGCAGTGGCAGCTCACAGGGGGACCCACAGCACGTTTGCCTGTAAGGCACACTGAAGCTCTCTGAAGGGCCGTGGCAGTGTAGCCATGTGATTTAAGCTCCTGTGGGCAGGTCTCAAGGATGTGTGAATTCAGAATTTCTACTGCCAGTGATGGGGTGGGGGGAAGAGGATGGGGAAAGTGTGCCCCTGTTTGTCCTAGATCACATCCAGGAAGAGTTCTCAGTGGCTCCCACTAGTGCCCTGTGGGTAGATGAACTAAGTTTGCCTCCCAAGTGGGAATTCACATCTGTGGAGCTACGTTTGCCATCACAGAGATCTGATGCACTCTGAGGGGTCCTGGCACTGGGGTTGAGCACCTGGGGTGAATGTGGGCAGTTAATCAGGAAGAGGGAGTTCAGAATTTCTACTATGGGGCAGCGTGTTTTTGTCTGTACAGAATCACATCCAGCAGAGGCTCAGAGCAGCTCCCCAGAGGACCCTGTGGATATATGGGCTCAGGGTGCCTTCCCTTGTCTGTGGCGGTGAGTTTGCCTGTGCACAGCTCTGACGCACTCTGAGGGCTCCAGGCACTGAAGTTGCACAGCTGTGGTGTCCGTGGGCGGTTTTTCAGGAACAGGGAGTTTAGGATTCCTACTGCAGGGCCACGTGCCCTTGTCTGTACAAAACCACACCTGTGGGGACTCCCAGTGTCTCCCAGGTGCCGCCTATGGAGTGGAGTGCCCTAGCTGCCTGTGCACTGGAAACGGGCAAATGGTTTTTCAGGAGTTCTGCCACTGGGGATTAGGAGGTTGCATTTACTGCTATGGAACATTGCACCTTTGCAGGTGGAGGTCTCAAGATCTGCTGGTCTGCAGGTGGGGCAGCAGGATTTTGGCTGGAGTGGCTGCTGGGTCACAGGGCAGTTCCAAGGCCTGTCTGGTTGGTGCTGCTGAGTTCCTAAAAAAAAGGCCATCCTCCCCTTCAAGTTGGTGTGGGCTCCATGTCTGAGTCCCGCAGTCCAGGGAGTGCCTAAGTCGGTGGTAGTCTCTCCTTGTCCAAGAGCACCTGTCTGCCAGCCCCTGCTGTTCCTGTGAGATTTAACTGTCCCTCATTCACACACACACACACACACACACACACACACACACACACACACACACCACACATCCACACACTCTCCTTCCATACCCTCAATTACTCATTTCCTCTCCCTCACCTCCATCCTGCCAGCAGCCACCTTCTTCTCCCTCTTTGCCCATTTTTGAAAATATATTTTATTGATTTCAGAGAGGAAGGGAGATGGAGAAAGAGATAGAAACATCAATGTTGAGAAAGAATCATTGATCTGGTGCCCCCTGCACACCCCAAACTGGGGATGTGCCCCCAACCTGGGCATGAGCCCTGACTGGGAATCCAACCTTGACCATCTGATTCATAGGTGGACACTCAACCACGCCGGCTGGGTTCCTTTTTAAAGTGTATTGTTTGTCTTCCTTTTGTTAACTTGTACGAGTTCTTTATGTATTTTAGAAATTAAGCCCTTAACAAATGTATATATTGACAAATATGAATGTGTATAGGTTGATGGTTTGCTTTGTTGTGAAAAAACTACATTTATTATGCCAGCAGGTGTCTACTCCTTTATATATGGTCACCTATATTGGATACAAGCTCTTCATTGTTTTCATAGGCCTCATGGATTTTTAGAATGCTAATGTTCTGAAAATGTTCTTTATACCAAACTCATGCTTACATGGAGAATTCTGCTATTTGCCAGAGCATTGGTGTGGAATTAGCAGGAAGCCAAGTGTTTTAGTCCTCAAAACACCCTCATTTAGGCCATTCCTCTTCCTTCTAACTGCCCAGGTTCCTCACCATTAAGGTGTCTGTCATAGAATCCCCTAGAGTTGTAGAGAATGTTCATTAAAATACTGCACATGAAGACAATATAGTCTTTAAGCACCAGAGAAATGCCTCTGATAGTGTTTCTATGTGACCCTCACATGATAAAGGTGAAGCCTGTGAAAAAAGCACCTCCAGTAACACCAGACTCAGAGCCAGCTCCGAAACAGCTCTGCTCCCCAGAAAAATGGACGACCTCTCGTCAGCTGAGGAAGAGGCCCGGTAAGGGGGTAGGGGGAACAACTCCTCTGGCTTCACTGGCATGGAAGCTAAGTCCTCAACAGGCCGATGTCCAGGTTGGACTTTACAGCGTGTTCCCCTCCAACTGAGACCTGAAAACAGGACTTCCAAAGTCACAGGTTGAATTATGGGCGTGACACTTGTGTTGCTGTGGGCAAGTCATCCAATTCCCTGAATGCCAGATTCTTATCTCATAAAATGGAAATAATCAAATCTCATTAATTGTTTGAAAACATAAATAAAATCTGTAAGACTTACAATAAGAAAGGAGCTCAGCTAATTCTACCTGTGCAACGTGGGGCACATGTCTTCCTCAAAGTTGAATCCACCATCCTCAGCTCAATGTCTGACATATAATATGTCCTTAACAGCATGTGCTGAAAGGTCTAAATGAATGTTGTGATAATAAAGACATTGGGAATCTAACCAATTGGAGGGACCAGGAGCTAAAACTCAACCTGGCATTAAGTTGTGTACTGATTCGATTCTACAATCCCAATAACGCTGAGCTAGAGGATATGGACAACAGACCAAGGCCCAGGCTTTTGGGCCATTTGGGAGAGGGGAGAATCCTTCTTATATGACAAAATAAGGCCCAACAATGCTTTGTCCATGTTCACCAATGCCTCTGTATCACAGTACCCAGGAAAGAAGAGAATAAATTCTGGCGTGGCAGGCTGAGGGAAAGAAAGAACAATGTGGTCTACAGTGAGATCAGTGACCCAGAGGAAGATGACTAAGTATGTAAGTGGCCTTTCCTCCCCCTCCGCACCGCTGCAAAATACACTGTTCTCATAGTCCCAACTGGTGATTCCTTCCCAAAATCATTCCTTTGCTAAGACCCTTGGAGTGCAGCATTGAAACTAAATGACCAGGCTTCCCTCCCTCTTTCTACTCCCTGCTCTGTGTAGCCAGGGATCGCCTTACCCAGGATGCCCTGGGCCTCCACCCCCTGGTCAGGTCCTGAACTGTAGGGCTCAGCTGCCTCTAGCCTAGGAACTCATGCAACAGGTGAGAGGCCCTGTGGCATGAGCAGAAGATTTGCTTTGAGGAGCAGTGAGTGTTGCGTGCACAGAATGAGGTGGGGAGGAATCTGAGTACTCAGGGGCCTGCAGTTAGATGAGGGGTTGGGCATTAACGATCAGGCAAGGGGAGCTGACTGCCACTTATTTTCCTTCTCTCTCCTTGTCTCCACCTCAGAGATGTGCCAAGTGCCCATGAAAGGAAGCAGAACCTGGTGGCTCTTCATGACCGTGGGCACGACTGTGAATTACTGGCCATCAGGGGAGCAGCAATTAAAAGTTGACAGTAGTATAATTTTGTTTCTTAATGTGTCACAAATTCTCTGTTATATGTTAGTTTATAAATTGTAATAATACCTGTACTTAATGCAAGTTTCTGTCCCTGTCTCCATGCACATACCTGGGGAAACAGCACTGGCTGCTGTCTCTGCACAGAGGAGCACTCCCTCCCTCTCCCAGATGTGACTTGTAAGGCATTCCAGGAGTTGGATTCCAGATGCTTTTCTCTGCATTTATACACACACATCCAGGCATGCACACACATGCGCGCGCACGCGCACACACACACACAAACACACACAGGCACACACACACATTAACTGTTTGACTATAAGCATCATCTATTTGCTTTCTGTACTAAGTGTTGGGGCATGTTTTTCTTGCTCTGTTCCCTGTTCTGCAGTTGTTCTGTGTTGCAAACCCCGACTACTCATTTACCCTGTATCAGTTACTGTTAATAAAAGTTGTTTTCAGTTGGTTGCTCTTTTTCTTATGCAAAAACCTTGTTCACATGTGTGAGTAGTTCATTGTACACATAAATAGAAGTGGAATTGCTGCAATAGCCAATTTTGCTTAGCAGATAGAGCATCGGCCTACAGACCACAGGTTCCTGGGTTTGATTCTGCCAAGGGCCTGAACCTTACTAGCAGGCTCATCCCTGGCCCAGGCCTTGGTTGGGCCTTGAGCAGGCGGCAACCAGTCGATCTGTTTCCCTAACACCATGATTTCTCTCTGTCTTTTTCCTCTCTCTTCCACTTCTCCAAAAACAACACAGAAATATTCTCAGGTGGGGATTTTCTTAAAGCAGAAGTGGAGCCGAGACCAGTTTGGCTCAGTGGATAGAGCGTCGGACTGCGGACTGAAGGGTCCCAGGTTTGATTCCGGCAAGGGCATGTACCTTGGCTGCGGGCACATCCCCAGTAGCGGGTGTGCAAGAGGCAGCTGATCAATGTTTCTCTCTCATCGATGTTTCTGACTTTCTATCCCTCTCCCTTCCGCTCTGTAAAAAATCAATAAAATATATTTTTTAAAAAATAAATAAATAAAGTAGAAGTGGAGTTGCTACTTCAAAGGTTTCATTCATTCAACAAACACATGCAGGCCCTTGACAGAGAACTGAATGCTGTCTCTGGTGCTGAGCAGGCATCAGGGAATAAGAAAATCATGTTGTTCAATGCTTCTTTACCACTGTATCAATCTTTTCCCCCCATTTCTTTTCTTAAAAAAAAATCTTATATCTGCATACTGGAAATAAATATATAAGAACAAAAAAATGTTTGAGTCTCAGTTTCAATGTCCTACAGTTCTGAGTTCCAGTTTCAATGTCAAGTAGTTCCTTATGTGTACATGTCAGCAATGTCAAACTACAGTGGGAAAACTGTGGGGGGGGAGGGCCTGTAAGAGATCAACAGAAGGACTTGTATGCATGCATATAAGCATAACCAATGGATACAAGACACTGGGGCGGGGGGTGGCAGGTGAGGGAAGGTGCTGGGGGGTAGGGAGGCTGGGGGGAGGTCAATGGGAGGAAAAAAAGGAAACATGTACTACTATTGGTAATACTTTAAAGAATAAAAAAAATTTTTTTTAAGAAAATCATGTTCTCCATATCAGCCTGACGTTCTTCTGGGGGATATTTCCAGTTTTTCGAGTTGAAACCCTTGTCTTCCCAGCTGTCTGATCTCATGCTCACGGGCTGGGCTAGTCCATTGTGGAATGTGTGCATTGAGACAGAGGTGCTCTGGACTCCCCCAGAACTCAGGGGAGAAGATGTGGAATCATTTTCAAAAGACTGGAACCTTCAGGTCAGTACATGCAGAGAGGGAGGGGCAGTGTCCTGGTGATAGTGGGGCAGGGGGAGGACACAGATGCACAGGGTGCAAGGGAGAGTGCCTGGTGTACAGGCAAGGGAGACCCAGGACTCAGTGTGTGCTAGCACACCATTGGAAGGAGAGCGTGCCAGGAAGAACGGGTGAGGGGTCAGTAAATCCAAGACTGAGGGCCCCCAAAACTGGCTCAGCAGTGAGAGGGGAGTCCTACCTGAGTCAGTGAGGATGCTGCTCCACCTCTGCCTCAGCAGAAGCAAATTCTCCTTTACCCTAACATAGCGCTGCGTTCCTCAAATTCAATATTCCGATATTAGACATCGGGCACACTGTTGTCCATGTGAAAACAGAAAAGAGTCCCCAAAATAGATCCTGAAAGATTTCATTTCTCTTCCCCCCTGTGAAGATGGGACCCACCCACTGGGTGCCCAGCAAGGGAGACAAGTGCAAGAAAGGACAACCTAAAACACTTTGCAGTCATGAGAGGGAATATCTTGCCTTTGGTCCCAAGGTAGATAATGCTTTCCTCCTCCCCCTCCTCCAGGAGGCAGATCCGGATTTGGAGATGTCAGACTCGAGTTTTGCCAAACCCAGAAATCACCCTGTACATGGCTCCAAGCCCCAGCCCCCATTAGCCTTCTCCCCCACAAAGCCTGATTCCCCATGTGGATGCATATGCTCTTCTGATGACATCCTAAATGACAGTTTATGCCGCCCTTTCTGTTTCATTTGTGTTTCAATCACTTTTAGGCTGGGTCTATAGCTAAACCGTATTCCTTGCAGGGAATTGGAAAAGGCAGGGATGTGTGACAAACAGCAGTCTGAGCCTTCTGAGATTTCTTCACCAAGACCCACAATACACAACACATTTTGCAGTGACTCTAAGCCAAATGCTCCATGAAACCATACTGACCCTGTGCACATGCGATACAGCCTGGTATTTTCTATTCTGTTCTGTGATGCCCCATGTTATTCCATTGTTATTCACTAAAGACATGAAATTCTGGTCCAGTGACATACAGCATTCCATTCCTGTTCATGAGTTGTGGCCTGCAGCTTGGAAAGCCCTTCTACATGGTCCCTGTGTGTGTGTACCAGGGGACCCCTGCTCTGAGTCATGTACAGAAGGTGAAAGGAAGCCTCATGATGCTTTCTCAGGCCTGGGTCTCCTGGCAGATAAAGATTGTGGACTCAGGGCCTCCAGAGTGGACAGCACGATGTTCAGGCTTCACAGAACCCTGTTGGTCCTGCTGGAGAGATGTCCAGGTCTGGCTGCCCAGTGTGAGTGCCCAGTATGGCACCTTGTGGTTCTAATTGTCTGTGTCTGGAGCAGGCTGTGAGTGGTTACTCGGTTCATTGTATAGCAACTTGTTGGTCCCACAAGAATGAACTCCAGCAAGGTGACATGGTTCAAGTGCAGCAGCCTTACAGTAGAGACAGGGCTCCCTCCACCACTGTCCATACCCAATGGTCCTCCAAGAAGTCTTGATTCCAGAGAGTTCCCTCAAACCACAGAGAACTCTCCAGATTTCACAGACTTCTCTATGTGGTCTCACATTTGCTTGTTTTTATCAAAGCTGGTCTAGTGGCACAACATTGCATTTTAGGTATTAATGGCTCTAAATAAAGGATATATTCCATTTCCTTGTGAAAAGCAGCAAGTTCAGCATCCTCCTACCTCTCCTTGCTGGACCATCAGCTATCCAAGACAGTCTTTTTTAAAATATATATATTTTATTGATTTTTTACAGAGCGGAAGGGAGAGGGATAGAAAGTCAGAAACATCGATGAGAGAGAAACATTGATCAGCTGCCTCTTGCACACCCTTTACTGGGGATGTGCCCACAGCCAAGGTACATGCCCTTGACCGAACTTGAACCCAGGACCCTTCAGTCCGCAGTCTGACGCTCTACCCATTGAGCCAAACTGGTCTCAGCAAGACAGTCTTTATGATTGCTATATTGCCCTGGCTGGGTTGTGTGTGTGTGTGGTTTTTTTTAGTGGATAGAGCATCGGCCTTTTAAACTGAAGGGTCCCGTGTTCAATTCCGGTAAAGGGCACATGCCCAGGTTTCAGGCTCATTCCCCAGTAGGGGGCATAAAAATGTAGCCAATCAATGATTCTCTTTCATGATTGATGTTTCTATCTCTCTCTCCCTCTAACTTCCTCTCTGAAATCAATAAAATAAAAATATGTCACAAATGAAAGAGCAGAAGAAATCTCCAGAAAGAGAAATACATGTAATGGAAGTAAGTAAACTACTAGATACAGAATTTAAAACAATACTTATAATGTTGCTCAATGATCTTAATGAGTGCTTCAAGGGGCTCAAAGAAAGCTTTAAGGGACTTGGTAAGACTTTCAAGGATCTTAGTAAAAAATACAAAGACATTAAAAAGAACTAATCAATTTTTAAACATACACTAGCTGAAATGAATGATTTACAGGGAATCAACTGTAGAGTACAGGATTCTGAGAATGAAATCAACAAGTTGGAATATGGGGAAGAAAAAGAATAGGAAGCACACAGAAGCCCAAACAAAAGGAATCTAAAGAGGACCACACCAAGACACTTCATAATTAAAATGCCAAGAGCAAAAGATAAAGAGAGAATATTAAAAGCAGCAACAGAAAAACAATTATCTACAAGGGTCACCCATATGATTTTCCACTGATTTCTCAACAGAAACTATGAAGACCAGACGTGAGTGGCAAGAAATATTCCAAGTGATGAATAGGAAGAACCTATAACCAAGATAACTCTACCCAGCAGAATGGAAGTCAGATAAAGAGTGTCACAGATAAGAAAAACTAAAGGAGTTCATCACTGCCAAACCAGTATTATATGAAATGCTGAAAGGTATTCTGTAAGAAGCAGAAAAATAAGAAAAAGGTAAGGATAAAAATTATGAACAACAAATACATGTCTATCAACAAGTGAATCTAAAAATCAAGTGAATAAAAAATCTGATAAACAGAATAAACTGGTGAATATAAGAGAATCAGGGGCATAGAAAAGGAGTTGACTGACAATTCTCAGGGGGAAAGGAGTGTGGTTGGTGTGATAAGAGACTGTACAAAAACCTACAGGTATGCATGAGAACAACTGGGGGGGAGAAAAGGTCAGAGGGTGGGGTGGAACCCGTATGTAGGGGAGTTATGGGGAGGGGAAAGAGGAACAATTGTAATAATCTGAACAATAAAGATTTATTAAATTTTAAAAAATAAAATCTATTTGAAGCAATAATGACAGAAAACTCCCCCTACCTGTTGAAAAAAAAATAGACCTACAAATCCAAGAAGTCCAGAGAGTCCCAAACAAGAGGAATCCAAAGAGGCTCACACCAAATGGCATTATAATTAAAATGTCAAGGGTTAAAGAAAACAATATTGAGGGAGGAAACAAGATGGTGGCATAGGTAAACACCTATCCTGCTGCCCCACACAACAATTTCAAAACCACAAATAAACTACAGAATGGACATCATTCAGAATCAATGGAAAGCCGGCTGAGTTGAAATTCCACAAATAAAAGTAAAGATAGGACACTGTGACTCAGAGGAGCTGTGGAGGGCAGAGTTGTGGATACGCGCAAAGTCAGAGGTTCAGATCTGTGTGTGAGCGGAAAGGGCAGGTGGCTGCAAACTTGGCTGGTTTTCTCGAATGGGGAGGGAGATAAAGGCATCCCACTGCACTGATTCCCCAGTTTGGGGCGAAGTCTGGGAAACCCACACTCATACAGGGTGAAACTGGACAGTAAGGAGGAAGCACGCTGAAATTCAGGCACTGCAGAGGTCCACGAGCTTGCAGAGAGGGTGTGTAACCTTGGGAACTACAGAAGTGCGTGAGCACACAGAGAGAACTCATGACTCGCTCTCTCATTCAGGAGAAAAAGAAAAGAAAAGAAATAAGGGAAACCACGGGTCTGCATTGTTTTACAACCCTGGGTGAGACTTTGGGTGTGCAGACTCATTTGGGGAGAGACTGAATTGTCCGGCAGTGGGTAAAGCTCTGCATCAGCTTTCTCTCAGAGGTATGTGCAGCCATTACTGCCAGGCACAAAGACCCAGGTGCTGTTTAGGATCGAGTTGATGGGAAATCAAGGCTGCCTGCTCAGCCCTTAGACTTACTCTGCCCATCCAACCTGAGCACAACAGCTCTCACAGCGTAAACACAGCTGATCCTCACAGACAATTGGCTTGGAGGTCAAACCCTGCTAGTGCTAACAACAATAATCTAGGCTTAACTACAACAAGACTGTGCAACCCATAAAGGGCTGCACCAAGAGTATCCACCTCAGGTAACTGGGGAGGCTGAACCACTGTCCCTTAGAGGACATCTACCACACAAAGCTAATCAACCAACTCAGGGAAGCAGCCAAAATGAAGAGACATGGAAAGAAACCACATTTGAAAGAAATGATGGGGGAAAAACGACTGGACATAGAGTTCAAAACCACGGTTATAAGAGGCTCCTAGAAAAGGCCGATGAACTTAATGAGACCTTTGAGGATATGAACGAGGCCTTCGAGAATATGGGAAAGGACCAACTAGAAATTAAGCATACACTGACTGAAATAAAAAATATTATAAAAAGACCTAAAAGCAGTCTAGAGGACCATGAGAATCAAGTCAAAGATTTGAAATACAAAGAAGAAAATCCACTCATCCAGAAAAGCAAGAAGAAAAAAAAATCCAAAAAATTGAAGATAGTGTAAGGAGCCTCTGGGACAACCTCAAGCATACCAACATCTGAATTATAAGGATGCCAGAAAAAGAGGGAAAGCAAGATAATGAAAACCTATTTGAAGAAATAGTGACCGAAAACTTCCCATACCTGGTGAAAGAAATAGACTGACAAGTACAGGAAGTGCACAGAACCCCAAACTATAGGAATCCAAAGAGGACCACACCAGGACACATCATAATTAAAATGTCAAGAGCAAAAGACAAAGAGAGAATATTAAAAGCAACAAGAGAAAAACAGTTAGTTACCTATAAGGGAGCACCCATACAATTATCAGCGGATTTCTCAACAGAAACGGTGCAGGCCAGATGGAAGTGGCAAGAAATACTCAAAGTGATGAATAGCAAGAATCTACAACCAAGATTACTCTACCCAGCAAAGCTATCATTCAGAATTGAAGGTCAGATAAAGTGCTTTGCAGATAAGAAAAGGCTAAAGGAGTTCATCACCACCAAGCCAGTATTATATGAACTGCTGAAAGGTATTCTTTAAGAGGAGGAAGAAGAAAAAGGTAAAAATATAAATTATGAACAACAAATACACATCTATCAACAAATGAATCTAAAAATCAAGTGAATTAAAAATCTGATGAACAGGATAAACTGGTGAATATAGCAGAATCATGGGCATAGAGAAGGAATGGAGTAACAATTCTTGGGGAGAAAAAGGGTGTGGGGAGGGCAGCAAGAGACTAGACAAAAATCTTACACCTATGGGAGAGGACATTGGGGGGGAGGTAAGAGCAGAGGGTGGGATGGGTACTGGGTTGAGGGGAGCTCTAAGGAGGAAAAAGGGGTAACATTGTAATCAATAAACTGAACAATAAAGATTAAAATATTTTTTTTAAAAAACAATGTTAAAAGAAGCAGAAGTTAGTTACCTACAAGAAAGTTTCCATACTACTGTCCACTGGTTTTTCAACAAAAACTTTGTAGGCCACAAGGGAGTGGCAAGAAATATTCTAAATAATGAATAAATAGCAAGGACCTACAACCAACATTACTCTACTCAGCAAAGCCACCACTTAGAATTAAAGGGCATTCTGAAGAAGAAGAAGAAGAAGAAGAAGAAGAAGAAGAAGAAGAAGAAGAAGAAGAAGAAGAAGAAGAAGAAGGAGGAGGAGGAGGAGGAGGAGGAGGAGGAGGAGGAGGAGGAGGAGGAGGAGGAGGAGGAGGAGGAGGAGGAGGAGGAGAAGAAGGAGGAGGAAAGTAGTTGCAGGAGAAAAAAGAGGATACATTTGACCAATAAAATAACTATAAATACATATGTATGAACACATGAATCTAAAAACCAAATTAAATGAAAATGGAATCGAATGAACAAAATAAACTGATGAAACAAATAGACCCAGAGGCATGGAAATACGTTAACACACTGATGAATCTCAGAGGTAAGTGGTTGGTGGAGCAAAGGGAGAGATTAACCAAAGGTCTTATATGTATATATGCGTGACCTATGGACACAGACAATTGGGAATTGAAGGTCTGGAGTGAGGCTGGACCTGGGTGGAAGGGACAAAGGGGAGAAAACAGGGACATCAGTAATACTATTAACAGTAAAGATTTTTTTAGAAAACTAAACAGCACTATCTGAATGGTTCCCTTGAATGGAGGATTGTTCTGTACATGCATAATGGTTGCGGATCTGATCCCTGGACCGGCACACACAAATGGACACCGCTTGATGTTACTCAATCACATTGATGTTTCTCTCTCCCTCCCAACCTCCTATCACTCTCTATCTCCCATCCTGTCTGTATAAAAAATCAATAAGTATATCTTTGGGTGAGGATTTTGAAAAAAAGGAACACACATTTAAAAATTTTAATTATAAAACTAAAATGAAATACATATAAAAAGCGAAACAGCTCACAAGTACACATGGAAGAGAGTTGGACACATGGACACGATTGAGCGTGTGACCTATGGACACAGACAATTGGGAATTGAAGGTCTGGAGTGAGGCTGGACCTGGGTGGAAGGGACAATGGGGAGAAAACAGGGACATCAGTAATACTATTAACAGTAAAGATTTTTTTAGAAAACTAAACAGCACTATCTGAATGGTTCCCTTGAATGGAGGATTGTTCTGTACATGCATAATGGTTGCGGATCTGATCCCTGGACCGGCACACACAAATGGACACCGCTTAATGTTACTCAATCACATGGGTAACGATGGGCATGGGAACGACTGAGCATGCCCAAGGACGGACCTCCGAGTAGCCAACTGCGGCTGCGCCAGGCCACCTTGCTGCAGGTGGGAAATCGTGGTCGGCAGCCATCTTGGAAGACGGTCCAGACTCCGTTGCCTGGCATCATCTGTTCTCTCCGGCCTCCGTGACCACGGTACCAGTCTGACTCCCGAACCGAACCGGTAAGGCAGTCGGGGGTCCTCGCGATGGCTGGCGCGGTTCCTGTCCCCGGACCGGGCCTCACAGCCGCTTCCTCCGCGGTACCGTCTCTCAGGCCGGACCCGGGCGGAGGAAGGGGGGCGGCACGGGGAACCGGGAGCCTCTAGATGCCCGGCGGGCGGGTCTCTGTGTGCCCCCATCATGGGACCGAGGGATAGTAACGGCTCTGGCGGTCCCTTCCGGGCAGAGCGGACCCAACACTGCCGTTGTCCCCCAGACGCCATGACTGCCCCTCCTCCGGGAAGCCAGGCCTCCGCAGCCTGAGCGGCCCCGAGGGGGACAAGGCCTCGGTCCTCACTAGACACCGGGCCTCCGCACACAGGCTCCCTTCTGGCCTCCCGGACAACCAGCGGTGTCTTCCCTTTCCTAGTTTGTATGGTGGAGACGGGGTTCACACGCAGTGTTCCTGCTGGTGGGGTCAGGTGCACGAACGGCCGTGGGAGACAGAACTCACAGGGGGAGGGGGGCCGCATGTCTCCACCCGTCCCGTCCCCCATAGTTACCACCACGTCACCGACTGCTCCGTGTGCGGTGCCTCCGTCCCGTGGCTGCTTCAGTCTGACTTCTTTCTCCTGCGTCTCCTCCCCCACCACCTCCCTCTGGCCACCACCCGTCTGTCCGCTGTGCCCACGGGGGGTGTGTATGCCCTTTACTACTTACTGGTTCCAACAACCCTCCCTCTAGACACCACCCGTCTGTCCTCTGTGCCTACAGGGGGTGTGTATGCCCTTTACCACTTACTGGTTCCAACAACCCTCCCTCTGGACACCACCCATCTGTCCGCTGTGCCCACGGGGGGTGTGTATGCCCTTTACCACTTACTGGTTCCAACAACCCTCCCTCTGACCACCCATCTGTCCTCTGTGCCCACAAGCTGTATGCATTTCCTTTGTCACTTACTGGTTCCAGACAACCCTCCCTCTGGCCACCCATCTGTCTGTCCTCTCTGCCCACAAGTGTGTGCATTTCCTTTGTCAGTTACTGGTTCCAACAACCCCCCATCTGGCCACCTCCAATCTGTCCTCTGTGCCCAGGAGGCTGTGTGTATACCCTTTGTCACTTACTGGTTCCAACAACCCTCCTTCTGGCCACCACCTGTCTGTCCTCTGTGCCCTCGAGGCTGTCTGTATTTCCTTTGTCACTTATTGGTTCCAACAACCCTCCCTCTGACCACCACCCATCTGTCCTCTGTGCCCATGAGGCTATGTGCTTTTCCTTTGTCACTCTCTGGTTCCAGACATCCCTCCCTCTGGCCACCACCAGTCTGTACTCTCTGCCCATGAGGCTGTGTGCACTAACTTTTTCACTTACTGGTTCCAACAACCCTCCCTCTGGCCACCCACCCGTCTGTCCTCTGTGCCCACGGGGTGTGTGCACTAACTTTTTCACTTACTGGTTCCAACAACCCTCCCTCTGGCCCCCACCAGTCTGTCCTCTGTGCCCAGGAGGCTGTGTGTATGCCCTTTGTCACTTACTGGTTCCAGACAAACGACCGTCCCCCAAGAGTAACCAAGCCCCCTCAAAGCTGCAGCTTCCTGGATCATGCCAATAGGAAACCTTCGCCCCCACCAGTTACACTTCCTTTTCTCTTCTGACCACCCCATGTCCTCCCTCAGGGACCAATAAGGCAGGATGGAGAACAAAAAATATATTTTTTATTGCTCACTTTATTACTGATGTCCCACATTTTCCTCACTATTTCCCCCTCCACCCAGTCCCCCCCCCTCGCTGCTACCCTGACCTTCACAACACTGATGCCCGTGACCATGTGGCATGCATGTACTTTCCTTGATTTCTCTCTTCACCTTCTTTATCCAGTCCCAATGGTCCCACCTCCCCTCTGGCCTTTGTTAATATTTCCCATATATCCATGCTTCTGCTTCTAAGTTGGTCATCAGTTTATTTTGTACATTAGATTCCACATGTAAGTGAGATCATGTGGAATTTGTCTCTCTCTGATAGGCTTATTCTGCTTACCTTAATAATCACCAGTCCATCCATGCTGTTGCAAAGGGTAAGAGTTCCTTCTTTTTCACAGACATGAAGTATTTAAGTTTGTAAATGTACTACAGCTTTATTATTATTTCTTTCATCATTGATTAAGGTATTACATATATGTCCTTATTCACCCATTATCCCCACCTCTCTTTCATGCCCCCACCCCACTCTTATCTGTGTCCATTGCTTAGGCTTATATGCATACATATAATTCCTTTGGTTGATTACTTCCGCTTACCCCCCTACCTTCCCTGAGGTTTGACTTTCTTTTTGATGTTTCTCTCTCTCTGGATCTATTTTTGTTCATCAGCTTATGTTGTTCATTATATTCCACAAATGAGTGAGATCATGTGATATTTATCTATCTTGGCCATGCTTATTTCATTTAGCAAAATACTCTCCAACTCCATCCATGTTGTTGCAAATTGTAAGATCTTTACAGAAGCATAGTATTCTATTGTATAGATGTACCACGGTTTTTCAATCCACTCATCTGCCGATGGGCACTCAGGCTGTTTCCAAATCTTAGCTATGGTGAATTGTGCCGCTCTGAACATAGGGGTGCTTATATCCTTTCTTAGTCATGTTTCTAGTTTCTTGGGATATATTCCTAGAAGTGGGACCATTGGGTCAAAAGGGAGTTCCATTTTTAGCTTTTTCAGGAAACTCCATACTGTTCTCCTCAGTAGCTGCACCAGTCTGCATTCCTTCCAGCAGTGCATGAGGGTTCCTTTTTCTCTGCATCCTCACCAGAACTTGTCCTTTGTTGATTTGTTGTTAATAGCCATTCTCACATGTGTGAGATGTTACCTCATTGTTGTTTTGATTTTCATCTCTTGGATAATTAGTCACTCTGTGCTTGTTTGCATATTTTTCTTGGCCTTCCTTCTGTCTTCTTTCAAAAAGGGTCTATTTAGATCAGTTGCCCATTTTTTGATAGGGTTGTTTATCTTCTTTTTGTTAAGCTGTATGAGGTCCCTGTAAATATTAGAGATTAAACCCTTATCAGAGATAACATTGGTAAATATGTTCTCCCATGCAGTGGGCTTTCTTGTTGTTTTATTGATGGTCTCCTTTGCTGTGCAAAAGCTTTTTATTTTCATGTAGTCTCATGTGTATATTTTCTCTTTAGTTTCCATTGCCCTAGGAACAGTATCAGTGAAGAAAGTCCATCGGCATATGTCAGACATTTTTCTGCCTGTGGATTCCAATAGTATTTTTATGGTATCTCGTCTTATGTTTAAGTCCTTAATCTATTTTGAATTTATTTTTTGTATGATGTAAGTTGTGGTCTAGTTTCATGTTTTTTGCATGTATCTGTTCAATTTTCCTAACACTATTTATTGAAGAGACTATCTTGATTCTATTGTATGTTTATGCTTCCTTTGACAAATATTAATTGAGCAATTTGGGTCAATTAATTTGGGTCAATTTCTGGGTTATCTATTCTATTCCATTGGTCTATATGTCTGTTCTTGTGCCAGTACCAGGCAGTTTTGAGAACAGTGGTTTTGTAATACAGCTTGAAGTCTGGTATTAAGATCTCACCTACTTTGTTGTTCTTTCTCAGGATTGCTGTGGATATCCGGGGCCTTTTTTTATTCCAGATGAATTTTGGAGAGTTCTTTCTAAGTCTGGGAAATATGCTGTTGGTATTTTAATAGGGAGTGCATTGAAACTATGGATTTCTTTGGGTAGTATGCACACTTTAATGATGTTGATTCTCCCAGTACATAAACATGGTATGTTCTTCCATCTGTTTAAGTCTTCCTCTATCTCTTTTTTCAGTGTCCTGTAGTTTTCCGCGAATAGGTCTTTTACCTCCTTGGTTAAGTTTATTCCTAGGTATCTTAATTTTTTTTTTGGTGCGATTGTAAATGGGATTGCTTTTTTATTCTCTCTTTCTCTAAGTTCACTATTGGTATATAGAAATGCCATATATTTCTTGATGTTCATTTTGTATCCTGCTACATTGCCAAATTCGTTTATTAAGTCTATTACTTTTTGATGGAGTCTTTCGGGTTTTTTATGTACAATATCATGTCACCTGCAAATAAGGACAGCCTTACTTCTTCTTTTCCAATTTGGATGCCTTTTATTTCTTCTTCTTGTCTAATTGCAATGGCTAATACTTCCAGTACTCTATTGTACAGGATTGGTAAGAGTGGGCATCCCTGTCTTATTCTTGTTCTTAGGGGAAATTGTTTTAGATTTTGCCCATTGGGTATGATGTTAGCCATGGGTTTATCATACATAGCTTTTATTATATTGAGGTATGAGCCTTCTATTCCGACTTTTTAGAGGGTTTTTATCAAGAAAGGGTGTTGTATTTTTTCAAATGTTTTTCTTCATCAATTTATATGACTGTGATTTTTGTCTCTCAATTTGTTGATGTGATGTATCACATTTATTGATTTGCAGATATAGTACCAAACTTGTATTCCTGGGATAATCTTACTTGGTGATAGCATATCATCTTTCTGATGCAGTGCTGGATCCGATTTGCTAGAATTTTGTTGAGGATTTTGGCATCTATTTTCATGAGGGATATTGGCCTGTAATTTCTCTTTCATTGTATTGTCTTTATCTGGTTTTGGTATTAGAGTGATTCTGGCTTCACAGAAGGAGCTTGGAAAGTGTTCCTTCCTCTTGAATTTTTTGGAACAGTCTAAAGAGGATATGTTTTAGTTCTTCCTTGAATGTTTGGTAACACTCCCCTGTGAAGCCATCTGGCCCCGGGCTTTTGTTTGTTGGAAGCTTTTTGATGACTGCTTCAATTTCTTCCATAATTATTGCTCTATTGAGATGTTTAGATTCTTTCTGATTGAGTTTGGAAGATTATATTTTTCTACGAATATGTCCATTTCCTCCAGATTGTCCCATTTGTTGGAATAGAGTTGTTCATACTGTTTTTTAACAATCCTTTGTATTTCGGTGGGGTCTGTTGTTATTTCACCTTTTTCTGATTTTGTTTATTTTGGTCCTCTCTCTTTGCTTCTTGGTGAGCCTGGCTAGAGGTTCATCAATCTTGTTTATCCTTTCAAAGAACCAGCTCTTGAGTTTGTTGATCTTTTTTATTCTTTTTTGTCTCAATATCGTTTATTTCCACTCTGATCTTTATTATTCCCTTCTTTCTGCTTACACAGGGCTTTTCTTGTTTCTCTCTTACTAAGTCTTTAAGTTGTAAGGTTAGGTACTTAATTTCTATTGTTTTTTGCAGTAAGCTTGTAGAAGTATGAATTTGCCTCTCAAGACTGCTTTTCCTGAGTCCCATAGATTTTGGATTGTTGTGTTTTCATTGTCATTTTTTGCCAGGATGTTTTTAATTTCTTCTTTGATCTCTCTGGTAACCCAGTCATCCTATCTAATAAAAGAGTAACATGCAAATGTGACCGTATCTTGGCTCCTGATTGGCTATGCTACCAGCCAATTGGAGCAGGGGGCAGGGCAGGGAGCATGGCCAGCACACATTAGGCAAGACCAGCAGGGGCATGGTCGCAGTGCAGTGAAAGCAACCACCACCTTATAAGTATGGCCCACAAGGTACTTAAGGGCCGGCCCTCCTTACACTTACAGTGCCTGAATCACATGCAAATGAGCACCCGGGGTCCCTGCATGTCCCCCAGCCCAGCACCCACGATGGGAGGGGGGACTGCTGCCAGTCTCTGGGGTGTGCGGAGATGCCAGTGGCCACCACCTGGTGGAGAAAAATCACGGTGCTCTTGGTTCGTGCAGGGTATGGGCACCAGGAATTCTGAGAAATGTAGTTCTGTTGACAGACCCACTGTAGGAGTGAGTTTGAAGTACTGAGCAGGGGAACGTGGAAGCGGCGGGGCAGCTGAGCGGGGGCTTTAGGCCTTGGGCTGGTAGGGGGCTCCCTGGGGCGGGGGGCCATGCGCGGGGTGCAAACCTGCTGGGAGGCTGGCACCCAAGAGCCCCTGGATCAGAGACACAAACCCACAGGGGGCCAGTACCCAGCAGCCACAAGCTCTGCCACCCAGGTGCTGGAGCTGCAAAGGCCGAATCAGAGACATAAACGTGCAGGGAGGCCAGCATCCAGCAGCTCCCAGATTAGCGATACAAACCAGTAGGGAGGCTGGCACCCAGTAGCTGCAAGCCCCTCCATGGGGGCGCTGGGGCTGCAAGGGGATGGATCTGAGACACAAACCAGCAGGGAGTCCAGCACTCAGCAGACCCAAGCCCGGCCAACGAAGACCTGGGGCTGGGGGGGCGGGAGGGGCATGGACTGGAGATACAAACCCGCAGGCCTGGCACCCAGCAGCCCCAAGGCCCGATGCATAGGCGCTGGGGCTGCTGGGGGGAGGGGGGTGCGCAGCAGGCGGGGGCAGCTGAGACACAAACCCACAAGCAACCTGTGGAAAGGGAGATAAACTATTATAACTTTATCTCCCTTTCCTCAAGATGAGAAAACTGTCCCTGGATTTAGTGATGTGGCCCACACCTTTCTACATACACAGGGTATGTAATGACCACTCCCGGAACGCCGTCTCCAGGGAATAACCTACTGTGGCAAATCATCTGAGAGAGGAAACAAGCTTTTGTTGGGTTTATTCTGAAGGTCAGAGAACATGCCACCCCCAACATATGCTTTATTGTTATATTGATGATCTTGAGCTGCAGATTCTTGAAAAACTGCAAGTGCATGCAGAGGATTTCTCTGAAGTCTCCTGATCTGTCTAAAATTGGACCCCCCTAAAGGAGCTTAAATGTCATAGGTCCCCTTGATGGGTGGAGTGTCATCAGGCAAAGAAGACTGACTCCTGTCACAGGACATAACACCCAAACTTTGTTACAAACTATTTCTCTCCACCCCCATTCATCTTTCCTAAAAATCATTTACTCTTCTCTAGGAGGCCTACATCTCCCGTTCCATTTCCCTAGGAAGAAAGTATTTAAATCTGCATTCTAAGCCAGCTTGGGGAGTTATTCATTTTTCCCTGAGATCTCCCACATATACACGAGGTACACATGTTAATGAACTTTTGTTTTTCTCTTGGCAGAAAAACAAAATGTAGTTCTGTCAGATCTGTCAGATCTGTCTTTCATTACAAAATGTAGTTCTGTCAGATCTGTCAGATCTGTCTTTCATTACAAAATGTAGTTCTGTCAGATCTGACAGATCTGTCTTTCATTACAAGGGCCTCCACTAAGAACTCAGAAAGGTTGAGGAAAAATATTTTTCTTCCTCCATAATTCTATCTCAGGAAATCAAGTCCCCAGCTGAACAATGAGGTTGGCTCAATTACCAAGCATTCCCAGGTGACAGGAGGGAAGTTTTTAGGGAGAAATCAATGATATTGGCATCAAAGTGGGATGGAGGGCACACGCATGGTTGATGGTGGGAGTTTAGAGTGGTTTGACATTTTTGGAGGATGACTTGGCAAATTTGATAGAAATGTACAAGGTATATCCAAGAGTCTTCTTCTAGGAATCACATCTGCTGAGATAAAGCACAAGCACTTAAGCCCTGGTCAGAACCCAGGATGCTACTGCAGGCTCCCCTTCCACGACAGGAAAACCTGGGAACAACCTGCATTTTTAGGACAAGGTAGCATCTGTGCTAATAAAAGGGTAATATGCTAATTAGACTGAACATCTTCCTGGCGACCTTCCAGATGTCATTCCAGACATCCTTCCCAACAAAGCTATGTTGGCGGGGCCAATGCAGAGGAGGTTAGAGACAATCGGGCAAGCAGGGGAGAGCAGTCAGGGGGACCAGGCCAGCAGAAGAGAGCAGTTAAGGCAAACAGCCTGTCAGGGGAGAGTGGCTGGCAGGCAGGTGAGCGGTTAGGAGGCAGAGACCTGAGGGGTCCCAGATTGGAGAGGGTGAAGGCTGGGCTGAGGGAATCCCCCGAGCTCCCTCCCCTGTGCACGAATTTCATGCACCGGGCCACTAGTTGTTTAATAACATGCTGTCAGGCTTCATGTGCTTGATTTTTTTGGATCGTTTTTATTGTAGTTGATTTTCGCTTTTATGCCACTGTGATCTGAGGAAATGCTCGATATGATTTCTATATTCTTGAATTTGAAGACACTTTGTCTATGACCCAGCATATGGTCTACCTTTGAAAATAACCCATGTGGGACTGGAAGGGCTCCTAATGGACGCCATCCCTTCTCACGGCCTGAGCACCCGGCCCGACCCTGGTCATGGGGTGCTGCTACAGCAGCAAGAACGAGGACTCGGACCAGGACTGAGAGGAGCAGAAGCTGCTGCTGGACCCTAGCAACGCCCCCCCACCAAAGCCCTCAATGGAGCCAAGCCCAATTAACACAACCTGCCTTCAGCTCGCACAGATGAGCAGGCCCTGCTCTCCTTCATTCTTGCCAAGACAGCCAGCAACATCATTGGCATGTCTGCTGCAAACTCCCAGGGCATGGAGCAACATGAGTACATGGACCGGGCAAGGCAGTACAGCACCCGCTTGGCTGTGCTGAGCAGCAGCCTGACCCACTGGAAGAAGCTGCCACCACTGCCATCTCTCACCAGTCAGCCCCACCAAGAGCTGGCCAGCGAACCCATCCCCTTCTCCGACCTGCAGCAGGTCTCCAGGATAGCTGCTTATGCCTACAGCGCACTTTCTCAGATCCGTGTGGACGCAAGAGAGGAGCTGGTTGTACAATTTGGGATCCCATGAAGACAGTGGTCCTTAGACAGCTCTTTTCCTCTCTTCATCCTGCCTCCCCTGACTCCAGCCTTACTATGGCTTATACAGTACCCTGACCTGCTACTAATCACAAAGAAGAATGTGAAGAGGAGAAGAGCGAGGCTAGAAGCCTGGAAAAGTGAGGATGGAGCAAGAGAGGGTACAACCATTTGGGATTGGCCTTAGAAGCCCTGGCCAGGGGTGGGGTGGGGGTCAAAAGAACAGGGCCTAGTAGGTCTTCATTGTCACTGGGAAGAGATGGAGGCAAAACTGTGAAAGTGATAACTAGGGGGCCTATGAAGGCCCCTTTCCCACTCTTTCTCTTGGCCTCACTCCTTGCCCCTCTCTGACTTGGTGCTTACAGGCACCTCACTAGGGTTGTGACCAGTGTCTGGACGAGATTGAATTTGAATGAATCGAGTTTGTATTTCTAGCACCTGGGTTTTTACATGTTTGGGGTTTGGGGGTTTTTTTTGGGGGGGGGCAAGTTATCTCCCTTGATAAAGGAAATGTATTCATCTGTGTGCTGAAAAAAAAAGAAGAAAATAACCATGTGCACTTGAGAAGAATGTGGCTTTGGGGTGCAATGTTCTGAAGATGTCAATTCCATCTGGTCTAGTGAGTATTTAAGATTTTCGGGGGTTTTTGCTGATTTTTGTTTGTTTGTTTAAAGGATTTGTCCAATGGTGATAGTGGAGTACTAAATTCTCCTACTATGATTGTATTGCTATCAATCTCTACCTTGATATCCTCCATGACTTTTTCTTTATTTATTTGTGTGCTCCTGTATTGGGTGTGTATATTTTTCAGAGTTATTTCTTCTTGTTGGATTGCTCCCTTTAGTATTATGAAGTGGCCTTCCTTATCTCTCTTTCCATGCCCTTCACTTTGAGGTCTAATTTGTCAGATATAAGTATTGCTACCCCAGCTTTTTTTATTTCATTGCCATTCTCCTGAAAAAACTTTTTCCATCCCTTTGCTCTCAGTCTGTGTGCATCTTTTTTTCTGAGGTGGGTTTCTTGTAGACAGCAGATATATGGGTCATGTTTTCTTATCCAATCTAAGACCCTATGTCTTTTGATTGGGGCATTAAATCCATTTACATTTAAAGTTATTATTAATAGGTACTTATTCATCTCCATTTTTATTCTTTAATCCTGTGTTCTTTATTAGCTTTTTTTTTCCAGCAGACCCTTTAGCATTTCTTGCATTGTTGGTCTTGTGGTAATAAGTTACGTCAGTCCTTTTTTGTCTGTGAAGCCCCTGATTTCACCTTCAATTTGGTTGATAGCCTTGCTTGGTACAGTATTCCTGGATTCAGACCACCTTTGCATCACTTTGTATATTTCCTTTCATTCCCTTCTGGCCTGATGAGTTTCTATTGAGAAATCAGTTGCTAGTCTGATGAGGGTTCCTTTGTAGGTAACTTTCTGTCTCTCTCTCTCTGGCCACTTTTAAAATTCTTACTTTGTCATTGGAGTTTGCCAATTTAATTATAATGTGCCTTGGTATCGGTCTTTTGGGGATCATTTTCCTTGGGACTCTGTGAGCTTCGTGGATTTTTTCTTCCCTATATCATGCAAGTTTTCTGTTATTATTTCTTCAAACAGGTTATCTATTCCTTGTTCAGTTTCCTTTCCTTCTGGAATCCCTATTATGTCAATGTTCTTTTGTTTCGTGTTGTCCCAAAGTTCCCTTACTCTCATCTCCTGCTTTTTAATTCTTTTTCTAGAAGCTGCTTTACTTGGGTATTTTTCCTACCTTGTCTTCTAGCTCACTTATGCAGTTCTCTGCTTCTTCTAGTCTACTCTTGATGCTTTCTATTAAGTTCTATACAGCAGCGATGTCATTTTTTAATTTCTTCTTGGTTCTTTTTCGTTTCCTCTTGGTTCGTACTCATATTGTCAAATTTGTCTTCCATTTCAGCCACCTTATGACCATTTCTCTGAATTCTTTCTCTGACAGGTTGCTTGCATCCATTACATTTAATTCCTTTTCTGCTGATGACTGCTTTTCTTTCATTTGTGGGCTATCTTTTGTCTCCCCATAGTCACTCTTCTCCAGGTGTCTAGTTATGTATTTCTCTCTCTCCACTTCTATTCAGAATGTATCAGTAGTATGAACGAGCTTTCTGAATCTTGGACAAAGTAAATCAACTCTAGCACTGTTACTTCATCTTCTCAAACAGAGAAACATGAAATCTACAGCTTTGAACATCTTTCTATTTCCTTCAGTTACCATGGGTGATTTTCACAGTGTTTCCATAGTGTTTATTACACCTAGCTGTGGGTCTGCCACCTAGTACTCTTTCTGGAAAGGTACTTTCAGATATACCTCAGATTTTTAATCCACAAATTTACTGGTGAGCACTTGGGCTGTTTCCCCATCTTGTCTATTGTAAGGAATGGTGCTATAAACACAGGGCTGCAAATACTCCTTCTGATTGCTGTTTCTGTATTCAAGTATATAATCCAAAAAGTCAGATCACTGAGTCAAATGGCAGGTTCACTTTTAAGGTTTTGAGGACTTCCACACTGTTCTCCACAGTGGCTAAACTAGTCTGCATTCCGACCTGCTATGCAGTAGGGTTACTTTTTCTCCACATCCTCACCAGATCTTTTTGTAGTGTTACTGATAGCAGGCATTTTGGTAGGAATGCAGTGATACCTCATTGTAGCAAAGGCAGAACCTTAATTCCAGGACACTCTGAGTTTGACCAGCCTCAGGGCCTCATCCTCACTGGACCTTGGGCTGGGTGACCTCAGAGACTCTGTTGTATCCCTTCAAGATCACAGCACGGCCAGAGGCATGAGCAGAGACAGCTCCTTAGATAACAACCCCATGGAGGACTCCCAGGATTCAGAGGAGACATTCGAGGTGAGGAGACTGGGGCGTACCAAGAAGTGACTGGGGCACAGGACAGGGTGACTACATTTCTAGGGGCATGAGGTCAGAGGCAGTGAGGACAGCGAGCAACATTCCAGGGTGGGGGGAGACCCCGAGCCTCAGGAGCTTCTCATCCTCACACAGAACTTGCCTAGCATTCCCGAAGAAAACAAGGCCTGTGACCTTGGCTGCACTTGGTGACTCTCAGTCCATTCTGCAAGGTGGGAGGAGAGCCCATCAGCAGCATGAAACACCTGCTGCATGCAGGGGAGGGGCTGAGCCTTGTTACCTGTGTTCTCTCAGTTCCCTGGGACATCAACCAGGAGGATCTCAGCTTCAGTTTCCAGGTCCAACACAGAGGTTCTGCAGCACAGGAAGAGGGCAAACATTTTCACCTGAGCAGCTGCCGGCATTCATTTATTTCTTCTTTTCCTAGCAATTCGAGGAGCTTCACCAATGCTTCACAGAGGAGGAGGGGACAAAAATGGAAAGTACAGGTAAATTAAGCTATGTGTACATCACGAATAGATACAACTTCAAGACTGCTCTAGGTAACAACAGACTCACCTCGGGACACAAGACCATCCGTCTTTCCCTTCACATATCATGGCTTCCTCTGAGGCTCAACAAAATCTACCACATTTCATTTGTGCAGGTAGAAATCCCTGAGCAGCTTCAGAACCTTCTTTTTCATTGTATCCTAAACAGGGCTCAAAGTCAGCAGTGGACACAGAATGCTCAGACCTGGACCCTGCATTTTCACTCCCACTGGCCGTTTTTCCATCCCTGCACCTCATGACCTTCACTGTCCCTGCTGTCTCCCTTCTCCCTCCCTCCTCTCGAGTTGTCTCTTCAGCGACAAATATTTTCCTTCTCCTAGGTCTCGTGGACATCGACCCAAGTAGCATACATCCAAGTGATAGAAACATAAAATCTCCTGACCATGGTTTAGATGACACTCAGAACCCTGAGAATGATGGTAAGTCATAGGAGAGTCGTGGAAATTATCCCTAATGGCAAATTTATTATGTCCGGCTGCGCAGAAAAGGTTCTCAGAGGGTTCTTGCCTAAACGGATTGCTGGGGAGTAAAGAATGTTGGCTGCAGAAGGTAAAGTACAGTAAGTTCAGTGGTGATCCATATAAAATCCTAAAACATCCAAAAGAACAATATATGTTTTATAGATAATAGGTCACTGGGAAATGTATCAAAACCTGAATGTGAATAAAATTCATCAAATTCAGGAGTCAACAAGTACAGAAATAGGAACAGCAGGAATCGGTGAGGGCTGCATGTATGCATCAGCTGTGACGTGCTCCCCATGTTTTGTTGTGTTGTGGATGAAGGATCTCAGAACCATGTGCAGCAGATGTGCAATCATGTTGTCATCTGACTGCGCTCGGTGGCAGATGGGCACATGTTTCCCATAAAGTCCTTAGTGGTTTGCTGGAGTTTGAAACATTTCTTTATTTAAAGGACTTAATATTCTTATATACTTCCTGCACACCCTCATGAGGCACAGGAAATTTTTTAAAACATATTTTATTGATCTTTCACAGATAGGAAGAGAGCGAGATAAAGAGCAACATCAGTGACAGAGAAACATTGATCAGCTGCCTCAAGCACACTCCCTAGTGGGTATGTGCCTGCAAGCACGGTACGTGCCCTTGTCTGAATTGAACCTGGCACCCTTGAGCCCCTAGGCCCCTTTGGCAATTGAGCCAAACTGGTCAGGCCATAGAAAAAATTTTATTAAAGTCTAAATGCTACAAAACATCCCAAGACAATTATAGAACGGCATCGGGATAGCTTAAGATAAACATCTTAGGAGACAAAATGATTAAGGTATTTTGTAATGACACTCACCTATTTTCCTGAGCTTTACCAAACAGAATGGTCTTCTCATTCCTAATTGAACCTGATTCTATAAATTGACTTTGGGAGAGCGTTTGAGATAGCAATGCCACACACACACTGCGGTTTCCAATGGTCAGTGACCACATGTGGTGAAAGAATACACAAATTTAAAAAAAATCTCAGCCTATGTGAGCAGTGTGCTTGCTCATTGTGTAAAGCAGGGCTATGTTCACTTGCTCTTCTGCTTGGACAGCCTTGTTGAAGAAGACAGGCTCAGAACGCTCGCACTGTCTCCAGTAGTCCTATGACTCCCAGCTGCACAGGCCCTATTCCACAAGCTCCCAAAATCAATGTCGGGGCTGAAAATCCAGTACACAGGTTTTGCATATGGTACTGGTCTTTCTGTGACTAATCTCACTCAGCATGATCCCTCTACATCCTTCCTACTGACTCAAATGGTAAGAGTTCCTTCTTTTTGTCGCCAAATAAGTTCCCTGGCAAATGGGCACACTGTGTTTCATCCACGGTCCATTGATGTGCACGTGGTTAGAGAGGTCATCCTCTGGGCCTGGGAAACCCTCCTAAGAGACACCCAGTGTCCTCACTCAGGGGAGCACGAGATCACTACAGTGAACCCCTCTCTCCTCGGCAGGGTGACGCCTGGTCCTGTGGTCTGAGAGTCCAGCCCCTTTGGCCCTCACCATTTCCAAAGCACCAGGGATGAGCCTTCCACTCACTCACAGGAGCAGTCTTCATTTACTTTCAGCAGGAAAACCCCACTTCCCTTTGCCTCAGTGTCCACGCCACATGGTCACAGGGCTGACCTCCCCAGGCCTTTTGGTGCAAACACACCCTCAGTAACACAGCAGGGGCTTGTTATCTTTCCTTCAGGAAGCACATTCCAGACAAGGGACCATCCAGCAACAGTAACCAAGCCCCCTCAAAGCCGGGGCTCCTTGGATTATTCTAGCAGGAAACCTGTCCTCCCCACCAGTTCCTCTTCCTTTTCTGCTCTGACCACCCCAAGTCCTACCTCAGGGACCAATAAGGCAGGAGGGAAGAATAGAGAATATATTTTTTATTGCTCACCCTATTACTGATGTCTCACATTTCCCCCACTATGTCTCCCTCCACCCAATCCCCCACCCTCTGCTCCCCTGGCCTTCACCATTCTGATGTCTGTGACCACGTGCTATGCATGTATGTATCTTCATTACTCTCTTCACCTTCTTTATCCAGCCCCAACCCTACCACCTCCCCTCTGGCCTTTGTTAGTATTTCCCTGGTATCCATTCCTCTGGTTCTATGTTGTTCATCAGTTTATTTTGTACATTAGATTCATCATGTAAGTGAGATCATGTGGAATTTGTCTTTCTCTGACTGGCTTATTTTGCTTACCATAATAATCACCAGGCCATTCCATGCTGTTATAAAGCATAAGAGTTCCTTCTTTTTTTACAGGCATGAAGTATTTAAGTGTGTAAACGTACCACAACTTTTTTCATGCACTCATCTGCTTATTGGCACTTGGGCTGTTTCTCCATATTGGCTATGAACACAGGGGTGCAAATATTCCTTCTGATTGGTGTTTCTGGGTTTGTAGGATATATTCCAAGAAGTCAGACCATTGGGACAAATTGCAGCATTTCACTTGAGGTTTTGAGGAAACTCCACACTGTTCTCCACAGCGGTGGTACGAACTGCATTAGAGCTATGCAGTAGGGTTCCCTTTTCTCACATCCCCGCCAGCTCTTGTATGCTGTGTTACTGATGGCAGCCATTCTGGCAGGAGCGCGGTGATAGGTCATTGTAGCAAAAGCAGAATCTTAATTCCAGGACACTCTGAGTTTGACCCGGCCTCAGGCTCCATCCCCACTGAACTTGGGCTGGGTGACCTCAGAGACTCCGTTGTATCCCTTCAAGATCACAGCACCCCCAAAGGCATCAGCAGAGACAGCTCCTTGGACAACAACCCCATGGAGGACTCCCAGGTTTCAGAGGTGACATGCGAGGTGAGGAGACTTAGGCTTACCAACAAGTAACGGGGGCACGGCACGGTGACCACATTTCTGAGAACATGAGGTCAGAGGCATGAGGACACCGAGCAGCATTCCAGGGTGGGGGTGACCCGGAGCCTCAGGAGCTTTCCACCCTCACGCAGAACTTGCCTAGCATTCCTGAAGAAAACAAGGTCTGTGATCTTGGCTGCACTTGGTGACTCTCAGTCCATTCTGGAAGGTGGGAGGAGAGCCCACCAGCAGCATGAAACACCTGCTGCATGCAGGGGAGGGGCTGAGCCTCGTTACCCTTGTTCTCTGAGTTCCCTGGGACATCAACAAGGAGGAACTCAGCTCCAGTTTCCAGGTCCAACACAGAGGTTCTGCAGTGCAGGAAGAGGGCAGGTTAAGGGCAAACATTTTCACCTGAGTGGTTGCAGGGAGTCATTTATTTCTTCTTCTCCTAGCAATTTGAGGAGGTTCACAAATGATTCACTGAGGAAGAGTCGACAAAAATGGAAAGTACAGGTACATCAAGAATAGATACAACTTCAAGACTGCTCTAGGTAACAACAGACTCACCTCGGAACACAAGACCATCCCATGTTCCCTTTACATACCATGGCTTCCTCTGAAGCTCAACAAAATCTACCACATTTCATTTGTGCAGGTAGAAATCCCTGAGCAGCTTCAGAACCTTCTTTTTCATTGTATCCTGAACAGGGCTCAAAGTCAGCAGTGGCCACAGAGATGCTCAGACCTGGACCCTGCATTTTCACTCCCACTGGCCCTTGTTCCATCCCTGCACCTCATGACCTTTCCTGTCCCGGCTGTCTCCCTTCATCCACCCTCCTCTCAGGTTGTCTCTTCAGCAACAAATATTTTCCTTCTCCTAGGTCTCGTGGACATCGACCCAAAGAGCATGCATCCAAGTGATAGAAACATAAAATCTCCTGACCATGGTTTAGATGACACTCAGAACCCTGAGAATGATGGTAAGTGATAGGAGAGTCGTGGAAATTATCCCTAATGGCAAATTTATTATGTCCAGCTGCTCAGAAAAGGTTCTCAGAGGGTTCTTGCCTAAATGGATTGTTGACAGGTAAAGAATGTTGGCTGCAGAAGGTGAAGTACAGTCAGTTCAGTGGTGATCCATATAAAATCCTAAAACATCCAAAAGAACAATATATGTTTTATAGATAATAGGTCACTGGGAAATGTATCAAAACCTGAATGTGAATAAAACTCATCAAATTCAGGAGTCAACAAGTGCAGAAATAGGAACAGCAGGGATTGGTGAGTGCTGCACGGATGCATCAGCTGTGACGTGCTCCCCATGTTTTATTGTGTTGTGGATGAAGGATCTCAGAACTATGTGAAGCAGATGTGCAATCATGTTGTCATCTGACTGCGCTCGGTGGCAGATGGGCACATGTTTCCCATAAAGTCCTTAGTGGTTTGCTGGAGTTTGAAACATTTCTTTATTTAAAGGACTTAATATTCTTATATACTTCCTGCACACCCTCATGAGGCACAGGAAATTTTTTAAAACATATTTTATTGATCTTTCACAGATAGGAAGAGAGCGAGATAGAGAGCAACATCAGTGACAGAGAAACATTGATCAGCTGCCTCAAGCACACTCCCTAGTGGGTATGTGCCTGCAAGCACGGTACGTGCCCTTGTCTGAATTGAACCTGGCACCCTTGAACCCCTAGACCCATGCTCTGGCTATTGAACCAAACTGGTCAGGCCATAGAAAAATTTTTATTAAAGTCTAAATGCCCCTAAAAACATGCCAAGACAATTATAGAACAGCATTGGGATAGCTTATGATAAACTTCTTAGGAGATAAAATTATTAAGGTATTTTATAATTACACTCACCTATTTTCCTTAGCTTTACCAAGCAGAATGGTCTTCTCATTCCTAATTGAACCTGATTCTATAAATTGACTTTGGGAGAGCGTTTGAGATAGCAATGCCACACACACACTGCGGTTTCTAATGGTCAGTGAGCAGTGGCCACATGTGTTAGAATCCACAGATTCAAAAAATCTCAGCCTATGTGAGCAGTGTGCTTACTCACTGTGAAGATGGGGGATATGTTCATTGCTATTCTGCTTGGACAGCCTTGTTGAAGTAGACAGGTCAGAACGCTCATACCGTCTCCAATAGCCCTATGACTCCCAGCTGCACAGGCCCAATTCCACAAGCTCCTAAAATCAATGTCAGGGCTGAAAATCCAAAACACAGGTTTTGCATGTGGTACTTGTCTTTCTGTGACTAATCTCCCTCAGCATGATCCCTCTACATCCTTCCTACTGACTCAAATGGTAAGAGTTCCTTCTTTTTGTCGCCAAATAAGTTCCCTGGCAAATGGGCACACTGTGTTTCATCCACGGTCCATTGATGTGCACGTGGTTAGAGAGGTCATCCTCTGGGCCTGTGAAACCCTCCTGAGAGACGCCCAGTGTCCTCACTCAGGGGAGGACGAGATCACTACAGTGAACCCCTCCCTCCTGGTCTGTGTGATACCTGGTCCTGTGGCCAGAGAGTCCAGTTCTCTTGGCCCTCACCATTTCCAAAGCACCTGGGACAAGCCTCCCACTCACTCACAGGAGCAGTCTTCATTTACTTTCAGCAGGAAAACCCCACATCCCTTTGCCTCAGAGTCCATGCCACATGATGCCTGAGTTACCTCCCCAGGCCTTTTGGTGCAAACACACCCTCAGTAACACAGCAGGGGCTTGGTATCTTTCCTTCAGGAAGCACATTCCAGACAAGGGACCATCCAGCAACAGTAACCAAGCCTCCTCTCAGCTGCGGCTCCTTGGATCATCCCCACAGGAAACCTGTCTTCCCTCTTCCTTTTCTGCTCTGACCACCCCAAGTCCTCCCTCAGGGACCAATAAGGCAGGAGGGTAGAATAGAGAATATATTTTTTATTGCTCACCTTATTACTGATGTCCCACATTTCCCCTACTATGTTCCCTTCCAGCCAGTCCTCCCCTCTCTGCTCCCCTGTCCTTCACCACAGTAATGTCCGTGACCACGTGCAATGCATGTATGTACCTTCATTACTCTCTTCACCTTCTTTATCTAGTCCCAACCCTACCACCTCCCCTCTGTCCTTTGTCAGTATTTCCATTTATCTAGTTCTAAGTTGTTCATCAGTTTATTTTCTACATTAGATTCATCATGTAAGTGAGATCATGTGGAATTTGTCTTTCTCTGACTGGCTTATTTTGCTTACCATAATAATCACCAGGCCCATCCATGCTGTTATAAAGGGTAAGAGTTCCTTCTTTTTTACAGGCATGTGTATAATGTACCACACGTTTTTTCATCCACTCATCTACTTATTGGCACTTGGGCTGTTCCTCCATATTGGCTATTGTAAGGAATGGTGCTATGAACACATTTGCTTCTGATTGGTGTTTCTGGGTTCGTAGACTATATTCCAAGAAGTCAGATTATTGAGACAAATAGCAGCGTCACTTTTAAGGTTTTGTGGAAACTCGACACTCTTCTCCACAGTGATGATAACAACTGCCTTCCCACCCACTATGCAGTACGGTTCCTTTTTCTTCATATCCCCGCCAGCTCTTGTATGCTGTGTTACTGATGGCAGCCATTCTGGCAGGAGCGTGGTGATAGGTCATTGTAGCAAAAGCAGAATCTTAATTCCAGAACACTTGAGTTTGACCCTGCCTCAGGGCATCATACCCACCGGACCTTGGGCTGCTTGACCTCAGAGGGCTCCGTTGTAACCCTTCAAGGTCACAGCACGCCCAGAGGCATGTGCAGAGACAGCTCCTTGGACAACCCTTTGGAGGACTCCCAGGATTCAGAGGTGACATGCGAGGTGAGGAGACTGGGGCATACCAAGAAGTGACTGGGGCACAGGGCAGGGTGACTACATTTCTGAGGACAGGAGGTCAGAGGCAGTGAGGACAGCGAGCAGCATTCCAGGGTGGAGGATGACCCGGAACCGCAGGAGCTTCCCACCCTCACACAGAACTTGCCTAGCATTCCCGAAGAAAACAAGGCCTGTGACCCTGGCTGCACTTGGTGACTATCTGTCCATTCTGGAAGGTGGGAGGAGAGCCCACCAGTAGCATGAAACACCTGCTGCATGCAGGGAAGGGGCTGAGCCTTGTTACCCGTGTTCTCTCAGTTCCCTGGGACATCAACCAGGAGGATCTCAGCTCCAGTTTCCAGGTCCAACACAGAGGTTCTGCAGCACAGGAAGAGGGCAAACATTTTCACCTGAGCAGCTGCAGGCATTCATTTGTTTCTTCTTTTCCTAGCAATTGGAGGAAGTTCGCAAATGCTTCACAGAGGAAGAGTGGACAAAAATGGGAAATGCTGATAAACGACGCTACGTGAACATGAAAAAAAGAAATGACTTCATGCTTGCTCTAGGTAACAACAGACTCACCTGGGAACACAAGATCATCCTCTTGCCCTTTACATATCATGGCTTCCTCTGAGGCTCAACAAAATCTACCCCATTTCATTTGTGCAGGTAGAAATCCCTGGGCAGCTTCAGAACCTTCTTTTTAACTGTATCCTGAACAGAGCTCAAGGTCAGCAGTGGCCACAGAGATGCTGAGACCTGGACCCTGCATTTTCACTCCCACTGGCCCTTGTTCCATCCCTGCACCTCATGACCTTTCTTGTCTCTGCTGCCTCCCTTCATCCACCCTCCTCTCAGGTTGTCTCTTCAGCAATAAATATTTTCCTTCTCCTAGGTCTCATGCCCATCGACCCAAATAGCATGGATCTGAATATCGGTACCACAAAGTCTTCTGACCGTGGTTTAGGTGACACTCAGAACCCTGAGACTGATGGTGAGTGACAGGAAAGTTGTGGAAATTATCCCTGGAGCCAAATTTACTGGGGTCCAGCTGCTCAGAAAAGGTTCTCAGAGGGTTCTTGCCTAAATGGATCGCTGACAAGTAAAGAATGTTGGCTGCAGAAGGTGAAGTACAGTCAGTTCAGTGGTGATCCATATAAAATCCTAAAACATCCAAAAGAACAATATATGCTTTATAGATAATAGGTCACTGGGAAATGTATCAAAACCTGAACTGAATAAAACTCATCAAATTCAGGAGTCAAGAAGTGCAGGAGGAACAGTAGGGATCGATGAGGGCTGCACGGATGCTGTCAGCTGTGACGTGCTCCCCGTGTTTTGTTGTGTTGTGGATGAAGGATCTCAGAACCATGTGAAGCAGATGTGCAGTCATGTTGTCATCTGACTAGGCCCGGTGGCAGATTGACACGTGTTTCATAAAGTCCTCAGTGATTTTCCGGAGTTTGAAACTTTTCTTTATTTAAAGGACTTAATATTCTTATACTCTTTCTGCACAGCCTCATGAACCACAGGAACATTTACTAAATATATTTTATTGATTTTGTACATATAGGAATGGAGAGGGATAGAGAGCTAGCAACATAGATGAGAGAAACACCCATCTGCTGCCTCCTGCACACTCCCTACTCAGTATGTTCCTGTAAGCAAGGTCTATTCCCTAAACTGAATTGAACATGGGATCCTTGAGCCCGCAGGCCAAAGCTCTAGCCACTGAGGCAAACAAGACAGGTCCATAGAAAAAATTTTATTAAAGTCTAAATCCTCCAAGAACATCCCAAGACAATTTTAGAACAGCATTAGGCTAGCTGAAGATAAACATTCTAAGAGACAAAATGATTAAGGTATTTTAATTACACTCACCTATTTTCTTGAGTTTACCAAACAGAGTGGTCTTCTCATTCTTAACTGAACCTCATTCTATTAGTTGACTTTGAGTGATCATTCGAGATAGCAATGCCACACACACTTAGGTTTTTATTGGTCAGTGGGCAGCGGTCATGTGAGCTGAAAGAATCACAGATTGAAAAATCTAAGCCTATGTGAGCAGTGTGCTTACTCACTGTGAAGAGGGGGATATGTTCACTTCCTCTGCTTGGACAGCCTTGTGGAAGGAGACAGGTCAGAACGCTCACACTGTCTCCAATAGCCCTATGACTCCCAGCTCCTCAGGCCCAATTCAGCAAGCTCCCAAAATCAATGTCGGGGCTGAAAATCCAATACACAGGTTTTGCATGTGGTACTTGTCTTTCTTTGTCTAATCTCCCTCAGCATGATCCCTCTACATCCTCCCTACTGACTCAAATGGTAAGAGTTCCTTCTTTTTGTGGCCAAATAAGTTCCATGGCAGACGGGCACACTGTGTTTAATCCACGGTCTGTTGATGGTCAAATGGGTTAGAGAGGTCATCCTCTTGGCCAGGGAAACCCTCCTGAGAGACTCCCAGTGCCTTCACTCGGGAGCACAGTATCACTACAGTGAACCGCTCTCTCCTCGGCAGGGTGACGCCTGGTCCTGTGGTCTGAGAGTCCAGCTCTCTTGGCCCTCACCATTTCCAAAGCACCTGGGACTAGCCTCCAACTCACTCACAGGAGCAGTCTTCATTTACTTTCAGCAGGAAAACCCCACATCCCTTTGCCTCAGTGTCCACGCCACATGATGCCTGAGCTTATCTCCCCAGGCCTTTTGGTGCAAACACACCCTCAGTAACACAGCAGGGGCTTGGTATCTTTCCTTCAGGAAGCACATTCCAGACAAGGGACCATCCAGCAACAGTAACCAAGCTCCCTCTAAGCTGCGGCTCCTTGGATTATGCCCACAGGATGCCTGTCCTTCCCACCAGTTCCTCTCCCTTTTCTCCTCTGACCACCCCATGTCCTCCCTCAGGGACCAATAAGGCAGGAGGGAAGAATAGAGAATATATTTTTTATTGCTCACCCTATTACTGATGTCCCACATTTCCCCCACTATGTTCCCCTCCACCCACTCCTCCCCTCTCTGTTCTCCTGGCCTTCACCATACTGATGTCTGTGACCACATGCTATGTATGTATGTTCCTTCATTACTCTCTTCACCTTCTTTATCCAGTCCCAACCCTCCCACCGCCCCTATGGCCTTTGTTAGTATTTCCCTGGTACCCATTCCTCTGGTTCTATGTTGTTCATCAGTTTATTTTGTACATTAGATACCACATGTAAGTGAGATCGTGTGGAATTTCTCTTTCTCAGATGGCTTATTTTGCTTACCATAAAAATCACTAGGGTCATCCATGCTGTTCCAAGTGGTGAGAAATCCTTCTTTTTTACTGCTGCATACTATTCCATTGTGTAGATGTGCCCGTTTTCTAATCCACTCATCTGCTGATGGGCACTTAGGCTGTTTCTAAATCTTAGCTATGGTAAATTGTGCCGCTATGAACATAGGAATACATATATCCTTTCTAATTCATGTTTCTAGTTTCTTGGGATATGTTCCTAGAATTGGGATCACTGGGTCAAACAGGAGTTTCGTTTTTACTTTCTGAGGTAACTCCACACTGTTCTCGACAGTGGCTGCACCAGTCTGCATTCCCACCAGCAGTGCAATAGGGTTCCTTTTTTTTTCTGTATCCTCACCAGCACTTGTCTTTTGTTGATATGCCGTCCTGACAGGTGTGAGATGGTACTGCATTGTCCTTTTGATTTCCTTCTCTTGGATAATTAGTCACTTTGTGCTTGTTTTCATGTTTCTGGGCCTGCCTTCTGTCTTCTTTCAAAAAGTATCTATTTACTGCAAATCCGTTTCCCATTTTTGAAATGGATTGTTTATCTTCCTTTTGTTAAGTTGCATAAGTAAACTTTTATGGAGATTAAAACCTTACCAGTGATAACATGGGCAAATATATTCTCCCATGTAGTGGGCTTTCTTGTAATTTTGTGCATGGTTTCTTTTTCCATGCAAGAGCTTTTTATTTTGATGTAGTCCCGTTTGTTTACTTTTTCCTTAGTTTCCATTGCCCTTGAAGCCGTATTGGTGAAGAAATTGCTTCAGCATATGTCTGAGACTTTGCTGCCTGTGGATTCCTCTAATATTTTTATGGTTTCCCATCTTATGTTTAAGTCCTTTATCCCTTCTGAGTTTATTCTTCTGTATGGTGTAACTTGGTGGTCTAGTTCCATTTTTTTTGCATGTATCTGTCCAATATTTCCAACACCATCTATTGAAGTGACTGTCTTGATTTCATTGTATGTTCATGCCTCCTTTGTCAAATATTAATTGAGCATAGTGATTTGGGTCAATTTCTGGGTTCTCTATTTCATTCCATTGATTTATATGTCTGTTCTTGTGCCAGTACCAGACAGTTTTGAGAACAGTGGCTTTGTAATACAGCTTCAAATATGCTATTGAGATCCCACCTACTTTGTGCTTCTTTCTCATAATTGCTATGGCTATTCAGGGTCTTTTTTATTCCAGATGAATTTTTGGAGAGTTCTTTCTATTTCTGTGAAATATGCCGTTGGTATTTTAATGGGGAGTGCATTGAATCTATAGATTGCTTTGGGTAGTAAGGACATTTTAATGATGTTGATTCTCCCAATACATGAAAATGGTATGTTCCCCCATTGGTTTACATCTTCCTCTATCTCTTTTTTCAGTGCCCTGTAATTTTCCACGTATAGGTCTTTTACCTCCTTGGTAAAGTTTATTCCTAGGTATCTTAATTTTTTTTTTTTTGGTGCGTTGGTAATGGGATTTCCTTTTTAGTCTCTCTTTCTGTAAGTTCACTATTGGTGTATAACTTGGCATTAATTTTGTATCCTGCTACATTCCTGAATTAATTTATTAAGTCTGTTTTTTTGATGGAGTCTTTTGGGGTTTTTATGCACAATATCATGTCATCTGCAAATAAGGATAGCTTTACTTCTTCTTTTCCAATTTGGATGCCTTTATTTTTTCTTCTTTTCTAATTGCAATGCCTGATACTTCCAGTACTATGTCGAACAGGAGTGGAGAGAGTGGGCATCCCAGTCTTGTCCTGTTCTTAGGGGAAATAGTTTTATTTTTTGTCCATTTAGTATGATGTTAGCTGTGGGTTTATCAAATATAGCTTTTATTATATTGAGGTTTTATCCTTCTATTCCCACTTCGTTGAGAGTTTTTATCAAGAAAGGGTGTTGGATTTTGTCAAATGCTTTTTCTGCATCAATTGATATGACTATGTGATTTTTTGTTTTTTTAATTTAATAAATCTTTATTGTTCACATTATTACAATGTTGCTCTTCCCCCCCCCCCGCCCCCGCCAATAGCTCCCCTCCCCTGGTACCCACCCCATCCTCTTCCCTTATCTTTCCCCCAATGTCCTCATCCATAGGTGTACGATTTTTGTCCTGTCTCTTCCTGCATCTCCCAAACCCTTTTTCCCCCAATAATTGTCAGTCCATTCCCTTTTTATACCCCTGATTCTGTTATATTCACCAGTTTATCCTGTTCATCAGATTTTTAATTCACTTGATTTTTAGATTCATTTGTTGATGGATATGTATTTGTTGTTCATAATTTTTATCTTTACCTTTTTCTTCTTCTTTCTCTTCTTAAAGAATACCTTTCAGCATTTCATATAATATTGGTTTGGCAGTGATGAACTCCTTTAGCTTTTTTTTTTTTTTTTTTTTTTTTTTTTTTTTTTTTTTTTTTTTTTTTTTTTAGCTACGAAGCACTTTATCTAACCTTCAATTCTGAATGATAGCTTTGCTGGGTAGAGTAATCTTGGTTGTAGATTCTTGTTATTCATCACTTTAAATATTTCTTGCCATTCCTGTCTGGCCTGCATAGTTTCTGTTGAGAAATCTGCTGACAATTGTATGGGTACTCCCTTGTAGGTAACTGTTTTTCTCTTGCTGCTTTTAATATTCCGTCTTTATCTTTTGCTCTGGCATTTTAATTATGATGTGTCTTGGTGTGGTCCTCTTTGGATTCCTTTTATTTGGGGTTCCATGAGCTTCCTGGACTTTTAAGTCTATTTCTTACACCAGGTGGGAAAGTTTTCGGTCACTATTACTTCAAATAGGTTTTCATTGTCTTGCTCTCTCTCTTTTTCTGGAACCCCCATAATTCAGATGTTGGCATGCTTGAGGTTGTCCCAGAGGCTCCTTACACTACCTTCAATTTTTTGGATTCTTTTTGCTTTTTGCTTTTCTGGCTGAGTGATTTTTTCTTCTTTGTATTTCAAATCTTTGACTTGATTCTTGTGGCCCTCTAGTCTGTTTTTAGGTCTTTGTATATTATTTTTTATTTCAGTCAGTGTATGCTTAATTTCTAGTTGGTCCTTTTTCATATCCTCCAGAGTCTCACTCATATCCTCGAGGCTATTGCTCATATCCTCAAGGGTCTCGTTAAATTTAGAGGGCTTTGCTAGGAACCTCTTGAAAAACATTATAACCGTGGTTTTGAAGTCTATGTCCAGTCGTATTTTTTCCTCCATTTCTTTCTAATGTGATTTGTTACCTTGTCTTCACATTTTGACTGCTTCTCTAAGTTGGTTGAGTAGCTTTGTGTGGTAGGTGTCCTCTGGGGGACAGTGGCTCAGCCTCCCCAATTACCTGAGGTGGATACTCTCGGTGCACCCCTTTATGGGCTGCACAGTCTTGTAGTTAAGTCCAGATTTTTGTTCGTATCACTGGGAGGGGTTTACCTCTAGCCATTTGGCTGTGAGAATCAGCTGTGTTTATGCTGTGAGCACCTCTGTGATCAGCTTGGATGGGGCAGATTCTCTGGTCTGAGCAGGCAGCTTTGGTTTCTGGTCAGCCCCACCTTTAATGGCTCCCAGGTCTCCATGCCCCGTGGCAACAGCTGCACGCACCTCTGAGAGAAAGCTGCCCAGATCTCTGCCCACTGCTGGACATTCTAGTTTCTCTCCAAATGAGTCTGGACACCCAAAGACTCACCTGGCACAGGAAAACAAAGCAGTCCTGCCGTTTGTTTGTTTGTTTTCCCTCCTGAACAATAGAGCCAACCACGGGCCCTCTCCGATAGTTCTCGCACCTCTGCATCACCCAAGTTTCAGCGTGCTTCCTCCATACTGTCCAGTTTCACCCTGTATGATTCTGGGTTCCCTGAGACTCACCCAGAACTGGGGCTCAGTGCAATGGAACGCCTTTGTCTCCCTCCTCATTCGAGAAAACCAGCTGGCTATTCAGCCGCCTGCCCTATCCACTCGCACACGGCTCCACACCTCTGACTCTGGACGTATCCACAACTCTGCCCTCCACAGCTCCCCAGAGTCTCAATGTCCTTTTATCTTGCCTTCTGTTTGTGGAATGTCCACTCAGCCAGCCCTCTGGTGGTTCTGGGTAATGTCTGTTTTTTCTTTTAGTTGTAGTTTTGAAATTGTTTTACGGGGCAACAGTATAGGTGTTTACCTATGCCGCCATCTTGGTTCCTCTCCCCTATATGATTTTTATCTCTCAATTTGTTTATGTAATGTATCATGTTTACTGATTTACAGCTATTGTACCATCCTTACATTTCTGGGATAAATCCTACTTGGCCGTGGTGTATGATCTTTCTGATGTAGTGCTGGATCCAATTTGCTAGAATTTTATTGAAATTTTTGGCATCTATATTCATGAGGGATATTGGCCTGTAATTTTCTTTCATTGTGTTGACTTTATCTGGTTTTGGTATTAGGGTGATGCTGGTTTCATAGAAGGAGCTTGGGAAATGTTCCTTCCTCTTGAATTTTTTGGAATAGTCTGAGGAGGATAGGTTTTAGTTCTTCCTTGAATGTTTGGTAACACTCCCCTGTGAAGCCATCTGGCCCCGGGCTTTTGTTTGTTGGAAGCTTTATGATGACTGCTTCAATTTCTTCCATATTTATTGGTCTGTTGAGCTGTTTAGATTCTTCCTGAATGAGTTTTGGGAGGTTATATTTTTCTACGACTATGTCCATTTCCTCCAGGTTGTCCTGTTTGTTGGAATAGAGTTGTTTATAGTATTTTTTAACAATCCTTTGTATTTCGGTGGGGTCTGTTATTATTTCACCTCTTTCATTTCTGATTTTGTTTATTTCTATCCTCTCTCTTTGTTTCTTGGTGAGCCTGGGGAGAGGTTCACCAATCTTGTTTATCCCTTCAAAGAACCAACTCTTGGTTTTGTTGATCTTTTGTGTTGTTGTTTTTTTGGTCTCAATGTCATTGATCTGCACTCTGATCTTTATTATTTCCTTCTTTCTGCTTACACTGGGCTTTTCTTGTTGCTCTCTTCCTAACTCTTTGAGTTGTAGGGTTAGGTAATTTATTTCCATTGTTTCTTGTTTTTTGCAATAGGCTTCTAGAGCTATGAACTTCCCTTTTAAGTCTGCTTTCGCTGTGTCCCATAGATTTTGGATTGTTGAGTTTTCATTGTTAGCATGCTGTTTAGTTCCCATTTGTGTGATTTTTTTTCGATTTTTTTATTGTAGTTGATTTCCAGTTTTATGCTATTGTGAACTGAGAAGATGTTTGATATCATTTCTGTATTCCTGAATTTAAAGAGGCTTTGCCTATGACTTAACATATGGTCTATCTTTGAAAATGACCCATGTGCACTTGAGAAGAATATATATTCTGTGGCTTTGGGTGAAATGTTCTGAAGATGTCAATTAATTCCATTTGATCCAGTGAGTCATTTAATATTGATGTTTCTTTGCTGATTTTTTTGTTTAGAGGATTTGTCCAATGGTGATAGTGGGGTATTAAAGTCTTCTACTATGAATGCATTGCTGTCAATCTCTCCCTTGATATCCTCCAGGAGTATTTTTATGTATTTGGTTGCTCCTGTATTGGGTGCATATATGTTTACCAGAGTTATTTCTTCTTGTTGGATTGTTCCCTTTAGTATTATGAAGTGGCCTTCCTTAACTCTTTTTATGTCCTTCACTTTGAGATCTAATTTGTCAGATTTGAGTATTGCTTGCTACCCCACCTTTTTTTTTCATTTCCATTAACCTGAAAAACCTTTTTCCATCCTTTCACCCTCAGTCAGTGTGAGTCTTTTTTTCTGAGGTGGGTTTCTGGTAAACAGCAGATATATGGGTTGTGTTTTAAAATCCAATCTGTTATCTTATGTCTTTTTATTGGGGCATTTAATCCATTTACATTTAAAGTTATTATTAATAGGAACCAATTTGCCGCCATTTTTATTGTTTACCCCTGTGTTCTTTCTTTGCTTCCTGTTTCTTTTTTTTTCTTTTTTCTTTCTTTCTTCTTTTTTTTTTTTTTACAGGAGACCCTTTAGCATTTCTTGCATTGCTGGTCTGGTGGTAATGAATTCACTTAGTCCTTTTTTGTCTGTGAAGCTCCTGATTTCACTTTCAAGTTTGACTGATAGCCTTGCTGCATACAGTATTCTTGGATTCAGACCCTTCCTTTGCATGACTTTGTATATTTCATTCCATTCCCTTCTGGCTTGATGAATTTCTGTTGAGAAATTAGTTGCTAGTTTGATGGGGGTTCTTTTGTGGGTAACTTTGTGTATCACTCTGGCCACTTTTAAGATTCTTACTTTTTTGTTGGTTTTTGCTAATTTAATTATACTGTGCCTTGGTGACAGTCTTTTGGGGTTCATTTTTCTTGGGACTCTGTGAGCTTCTTGGATTTGTGTGGGATTTTTTCTTCCCTATATCATGGAAGTTTTCTATCATTATTTCTTCATACTGGTTTTCTATTTCTTTCTCAGTTTCCTCTCCTTCTGGAACCCCTATTATGTCGATGTTGTTTTGTTTCATGTCCCAAAGTTCCCTTATGCTCTCCTCCTGCTTTTTAATTTTTTTTGTAGAAGCTGCTCTACTTGGATATTTTTTTCTACCTTGTCTTCTAGCTCACTGATGCAGTCCTCTTCTTCTTCTAGTCTACTCTTGATGCTTTCTATTGAGTTCTTTACAGCAGTGGTTGATTTTTAATTTCTTCTTGGTTCTTCTTCATTTCCTCTTGGCTTGTACTCATATTGTCGAATTTGTCTTCCATTCTTTTTAGCCACCTTATGACCATTTCTCTGAATTCTTTCTCTGACAGGTTGCTTGCTTTCATTTCGCTTGCTTTCTTTTCTAGTGATGCCTACTTTTCTTTTATATGTGACTGTTTCTTTGTCTCCCCATGGTTTCTCTTCTCCAGGTGTCTGGTTATGTAGTTCTCTCTCTCCTGCGTTGATTTAAATGCACAAGATACAAGACAACAAGTTACAATACACAAGGCACTGAACAGAAATGTAGTCACATTATTAATAACCCCAAATAAAAGTTACCACCAGAGATAGGAAAATTAGGGGATAGGAGAGGAAAAGACGAGAGAAAGAAGAGAAAAAAAGAAGAAAGGAGTGCAAAAATGAAACTGAGAAAATGAAAAAAGTAAGAGAGAAAAGAAAGAGAATAAGAAAGAAAGGGGGAACAAACTATTTATATGGGGAGAAAACTCCAATACAGCAGCCACTAATCCCAGCAAATGCCAGCAACAAGTAGCTGGAGATGAATACAAACCACAAAGAACAACTAGTATCAAGCAAGACAAGGGAAAATAGAAGCAAAAAACAAAGCAAGCAAAAAAGCAAAACAAGCATAAAAAATTGATATAATCAACATTCAAGTAAACAACAACAAAAGGACAGAGAGAAAAACAATTTTTTTGGATAGTGAAGGCAGAGAAGAGAGAGGTGTGTATGGAGTCAGAGCAGAAGATTAGAAATTAGATATATACCTAGGGTAAATTTTTAATGGTATAAGAAGAAAGACTAGGGAAAATCTAAAGCAGGGAAAAGGGTAAGAGAAACAGGACAACAAAAAAGTAAAAGTTAGAACGAGAGTGATGGCATAAAGGTAGAGTTGAGATAGAGTAGAAAGATGAAAATAGAATGTAGAACACTAAAGAGAAAACAAAATGACACTTTTAAAAAAAGGTAAAATAGTAGTAATAGTACCAATTGGAAATAAAAATAATTAAACTGGTTAAATCAAGTGAGGAAAAAAGAAAAAAAGTATCTTAAGTAAAAGATGAAGAAAAATTTTAAAAAGAATGAAAAAGTAAAATAAAATAAAAAATAAAAATAAAATGTGCGGTAGTAAAAGTCATTCACTTCCTCTATTGTTCTGTTTGGCTTGCCTTTTTTCCAATCAGGACAGTATTGCAGTTCCCTTTGTTCCACTGTTCCTCAGTGTTGTAAGCCAGTACTGATTTTTAAGCAGGCATTGTGTCTTAATTACTTGTATTCCTTTATTTGTGATTACACAAGAGTCAATTTGTGATTCTACCCCTGGGTGGCAGTGTTTCTGGATTAACTTCTGGGTCAGTAGGTCCTTTCTAACTTGCTTTCCCTGTGGCACTCAATACCAGTTTGTGGGAGTGGGCTGTCCCAGAACTGGTTTTCCGACTGTCACTCCCCACTCTGATCCCCAGGCTCCACAAAAACAACCCTCCCCTGCAGTCTCCTAGGGTGTCCCCACCTGTGCAATCCCATGCACTGGGCTCAGCAATCAGGAGCAATGATTCGAAGAGGAAAACGCACAAGTGTGTGAAATCAGGGTTCGTGTGCAAGTCTACGCAGTTCTTCCTTCCCCCTTGTGTCCAAGCAGCCCCCACACTCCCAAAATTTGTTAAGGCTGTCCTTCTGTGTCAGATCAAAATGGGCGGCTTTCTAGAGATCCCCTCTGTTATCATCTCTGAGGACCCCCTTCCACATTCACATGTCACGCCAGTCCCAACAGCCACGGATTTTTCTAGGTGCATACTCCCCCAGTCTTCCAGCTTCCGAAGTGTGCACATTTCTCTGTCCAGCCGGAACCAGAGACTTCACCTTATCCCAGGCGAAATCTGACCTTTCTGTGGTGGAGTGCAGAGCTCCTCTAAATCCGCGTGTTCTTGCCAATTGGGGACCGGTGCTCTGGGTTTCACAGCTGTTCAGTGGATGCCTCAGTTGTAGATTTTCAGATTTTCTATAATATCATCATCCCCTTCAAGATGGCGCGGTCTCGCATTCAAGCTGGTCTCGCATTCATGGACATTTTAATGATGTTGATTCTACCAATCCACCGTATGTTCTTCCATCTGTTTATGCCTTCCTCTATCTCCTTTTTCAGTGTCCTGCAATTTTCAGAGTATACTTCTTTTACCTCCTTGGTGAAGTTTATTCCTAGGTATCTTTTTGTGTACCACATCTTTTAAAAATTGACATTTATTATTAGAAGTATTACAGATGTCCCTTCCTCCCACCATTGACCCCTTCCACCCTGCTCCCCAATCCCCCAGACCTTCACTGTACTCTATTGTCAGTGTCCATGAGTAGCACATTTTTTATCCACTCATCTATGATGAGCACTTGGGCTGTTTCCAGATCTTGGCTATTGTAACTGACGCTGATATGAACCTCTAGGTGCATATATTCTTTCTGATTGGTGTTTCTGGATTCTTACATTATATTCATAGAAGTAGGATCTCTGAGTCAAATGGCAGTTTCATTTTTTTTAGGAAATTCCACACTGTTCTCCACAGTGGCGGTACCAACTGCATTCCCACCAGCTATGCAGTAGGGTTCCCTTTATTCCATATTCCCGCCAGCTCTTGTATGCTGTGTTACTGATGGTAGCCATTCTGGCAGGAGCGCGGTGATAGCTCATTGTAGCAAAAGCAGAATCTTAATTCCAGGACACTCTGAGCTTGACCCTGCCTCAAGGCTCCATTCCCACTGGACCTTGGGCTGGGTGACCTCAGAGGCTCCGTTGTATCCCTTCAAGATCACAGCACGCCCAGATTCATGAGCAGAGACAGCTCCTTGGATAACAACCCCATGGAGGACTCCCAGGATTCAGAGGAGACAGGCGAGGTGAGACTGGGGGGTACCAAGAAGTGACTGGGGCACAGGGCAGGGTGACTACATTTCTGAGGACACAAGGTCAGAGGCAGTGAGGACAGTGAGCCGCATTCCCGGGTGGGGGGAGACCCCGATCGTCAGGAATTTCCCACCCTCACGCAGAACTTGCCTAGCATTCCCGAAGAAAACAAGGCCTGTGACCTTGGCTGCACTTGGTGACTATCTGTCCATTCTGGAAGGTGGGAGGAGAGCCCACCAGCAGCATGAAACACCTGCTGCATGCAGGGGAGGGGCTGAGCCTCGTTACCTGTGTTCTCTCAGTTCGCGGTGACATCAACCAGGAGGAACTCTTAGCTCCAGTTTCCAGGTCCAACACAGGTTCTGCAGCGCAAGAAGAAGGCAAACATTTTCTCCTGCGTAGCTTCAGGGATTCATTATTTTTTCTTTTCCTAGGCATTCAAGGATATTCGCAAATACTTCTCTGAGGAAGAATGGGCAACGCTGGGAAACAAAGAGAAAAGAACTTTTGTGTGCATGAAAAGAAACTATGAAATCATGACTTGTCTAGGTAACAGGAAATTCTTTGTTCAGAACAAGGCTCAGGGCCAGATGTGGTCAGTGAGATACTCAGACCTGGACCCTGCATGATTCACTTTCAATGGCCTTTGTTCCATCCCCTCTTCTAATGACCTTCACTGTTCCTACTGCCTTCCAGCATCCACCCTCCTCTCAGGTTAAGCATCAATTTTTTTTTCTCCTAGGTTTCATGACCAACTGCCCAGATTTCATGCGTCCTAATAGGACCGCAAAAACTCCTCAGCATTATTCTGATGGAGATCAAAACCCCGGGAATCAGGGTGAGTAATAGAAACAGCCTGAAAATTGTCTGTGAGACCCAAATTCTTCAGGATCCAGTTGCTCAGGAAAAAAAAAATTCATGGGTATCCTTTTTTTGCCACTTGTAAACCATTTTATTTTTTAATTTCTTTTATCATTGAGAGTATTACAGATTTCCTCTATTTTACCCGCCTTTCCCTCCCTCCACCCATCTGCTCCCCATCCCAAGCCTTCACCTGTCTATTGTCTATGTCAATGGGCTATAACTAATATGTACTTCTAAATCAACTTCATCATTTTCACCATTCTTCCAAACTCGCCTCCCTTCTGGCAGCTGTCAAAATGTTCTCTGTACATGGGAGTGTATTTCTATTCTGCTTGTTCATTTATTTTGATTTTTAGATTCAATCATTGATAGATGTGTATTAATTGCTATTTTATTGTATTATTCTTGATGTTCTTTTTTCTTCTTCATAAAGAATACCCTTCAAAGTTTCATATAATACTGGTTTGGTGGTGATGAACTCCTTTAGCTTTACCTTGCCTGAGAAACTCTTTATCTAACATTCAGTTCCAAATGATAAATGTGCTGAGTTGGGTAATCTTGGTTGTAGCTCCTTGATTTTCATCAATTTGAATATTTCTTTCCACTCCTAGTTTGCAAAGTTTCTGTTGAGAAATCAGTTGAGAATTGTATGTAGTCTAAGTCAGTTCCTTGAGTATCATTAAAACGGTGGTTTTGAACTCTGCATTCCCACCAGCTATGCAGTAGAGTCTGTTAGTCAGCTTGCTTCCATTTCACTTAGTCCTTTTTCTGGAGATTTCTCCTGTTATTTCATTTGTAAACTGGTTCCTTATCTTCGAATTTAGGCAGTCTCTCTGTGTTTGTGTAAGTATTTGGTAGAGCTCTTATGTCTCCTGTAGAAGATGTCCTGTAGGGTCCAGTGGTTCAGCATCCCAGTCACCTGACCTAGGCACTCAGGATGAGCCACTATGTACACTGTCCTATTGGAATTGAGCCTTGATTGATGACGGCATCACTGGGCATTTTCCCCAGCCAATAGTTTTTTGAGGATCAGCCTCCACAGGATCATGACAGTTGCTGGACAGGAGCCTACCCTATGGAGCAGGCCTTGCTTCAGTGGGGCTTTGATGCTCACTGAGTCTGCCCCTTGAGTGTGTCACTCTTGGAGGTGTTAGGGTTGCACTCTGGCATGGCCAAAACTAACCCTGGATGCACTGGCTCTGGAGCCTCTTTGGAAGTGCCACGTCAGCCACTGCCTGCACCCTGCCTGGGGCCACCCAGAATGAGTGACAAAGTGATCTACGGATGGCTGCTACTAGTGTTGGGTATGGAGGTGCCCAGGAGAGGACATACTCTGATCTCAAGTGGGTTTCTACTAGAGCCTGGCCTGGGGCTACTTATTTAGAGGTTCGGGGCACACTGAAGGCAGTTGCTGCTTGTTTGAGAGATTTTAGTAAAACCCAAAGCTTGAGACAAGAGAGGCCATTTGTATGAAAAAGCCACTGTAACTGGCTTGCATGAGCCTGCAAATAGGGAGGGACAGAGTCTCAGAGGATCACCAGGGTGGATCAGAAAGTGTGAGCCAGGTGATAGAGACTCAGATAAGGTTCCCTGACTGCTGGCTCTGTGGATAGAGGGATCAGAAGAGGAACAATGTCCTCTGCTGGGATTTCTATCTGGGAGAAAGCTACTCCCCCAGCTCTCCTCCTCATTTCAGATAAGTTGCTTTCACCCCAAATTCCCAGGTTCCTTTCAAGATGCTGACCCAGTGGTGGAGCTCACAGGACCCAGGGAAGAAGAGACTAATGTCTGGCGTGGCAGGCTGAGGGAAAGAAAGAACCGTATTATTTATGAAGAGATCAGTGACCCAGAGGAAGATGAATAAGTATGTAAGTGGCCTTTCCTTCCAGCCCACACCGCTGCAAAAATACACTGTTCTCATAGTCTCACCTTGTCATTCCTTCCCAAAATCGTTCCTTTGCCAAGACCCTTGGAGTGCAGCATTGAGACTAAATGACCAGGCTTCCCTCCCTCTTTCTACTCCCTGCTCTGTGTAGCCAGGGATCTCCCTACCCAGGATGCCCTGGGCCTCCACCCCCTGGTCAGGTCCTGAACTGTAGGGCTCAGCTGCCTCTAGCCTAGGAACTCATACAACAGGTGAGAGGCCCTGTGGCATGAGCAGAAGATTTGTTTTGAGGAGCAGTGAGTGTTGCGTGCCCAGCATGAGGTGGGGAGGAATCTGAGTACTCAGGGGCCTGCAGTTAGATGAGATGTTGGGCATTAACAATCAGGCAAGGGGAGCTGACTGCCACTTATTTTCCTTCTCTCTCCTTGTCTCCACCTCAGAGATGTGCCAAGTGCCCATGAAAGGAAGCAGAACCTGGTAGCCCTTCATGACCGTGGGCACGACTGTGAACTACTGGCCATCAGGGGTGCTGCAATTAGAAGAAAAGTTGACAGTAGTATAATTTTGTTTCTTAATGTGTCACAAATTCTCTGTTATATGTTAGTTTATAAATTGTAATAATACCTGTACTTAATGCAAGTTTCTGTCCATGTCTCCATGCACGTACCTGGGGAAACAGCACTGGCTGCTGTCTTTGCACAGAGGAGCACTAGCCTCCCTCTTTGCAGATGTGACTTGTAAGGCCTTCCAGGAGTTGGATTCCAGATGCTTTTCTCTGCATTTATACACACACACCCAGGCACGCACACACACCACACCACACCACACCACACCACACACTAATGGTTTGACTATGTGCATCTCCTATTTGCTTTCTCTACTAAGTGTCCTGGACAAGTTCCTCTTGTTCTGTTGCCTGTTCTGCAGTTGTTCTGTGTTGCAAACCCCGACTACTCATTTACCCTGTGTTAGTTACTGTTGGTTAATAAATAAAAGTTTTTCTTAGATGGCTGCTCCTCTTCTTATGCAGAAACCTTGTTCACATGTGAGTAGTTCATTTGTACACATAAATAGAAGTGGAATTGCTGCACTAGTCAGTTTTGCTAAGTGCATTGGCCTGCATACCAAAGGTTCCTGGGTTCGATTTGGAAAGGGCATGTAACTTGGTCACAAGATCCTCCCCTGCCCAAAACCTTGTTGGGGTTTGTGCAGGAAGCAACCAATCATTGTGTTTCCCTAACATCACTATTTCTCTCTGTCTTTCTCCTCTCTCTTCCACTTTCCTAAAAAGCCATAAAAAATATCCTCGGGTGGGAATTTTATTTAAAAAGTGGAAGTGTATTGCTACTTCAAAGGTTTCATTCATTCAACAAACACATGCAGGCCCTTGACAGAGAACTGAATGCTGTCCCTGGTGCTGAGAAGACATCAGGGAATGAGAAAATCATGTTGTCCACATGAGCCTGATGTTCTCCTGGGAGATATTACCAGTTTTTACGAGTTGAAAGCCTTGTCTTCCCAGCTGTCTGATCTCATGCTCAGGGGCTGGGCTAGTCCATTGTGGAATGTGTGCATTGAGACAGAGGTGCTCTGGACTCCCCCAGAACTCAGGGGAGAAGATGTGGAATCATTTCCCCATGACTGGAACCTTCAGGTCAGTACATGCAGAGAGGGAGGGGCAGTGTCCTGGTGATAGTGGGGCAGGGGAGGACACAGATGCACAGGGTGCAAGGGAGAATGCCTGGTGTACAGGCAAGGGAGACCCAGGACTCAGTGTGTGCTAGCACACCATTGGAAGGAGAGCGTGCCAGGAAGGACGGGTGAGGGTCAGTATATCCAGGACTGAGAGCCCCCAAAACTGGCTCAGCAGTGAGAGGGGAGTCCTACCTGAGTCAGTGAGGATGCTGCTCCACCTCTGCCTCAGCAGAAACAAATTCTCTTTTACCCAAATATGGCGCTGCGTTCCTCAAATTCAATATTCTGATATTAGACATTGGGCACACTGTTGTCCATGTGAAAACAGAAAAGAGTCCCCAAAATAGATCCTGAAAGATTTCATTTCTCTTCTTCCCTGTGAAGATGGGACCCACCCACTGGGTGCCCAGCAAGGGAGACAAGTGCAGGAAAGGACAACCTAAAACAATTTGCAGTCATGAGAGGGAATATCTTGCCTTTGGTCCCAAGGTAGATAATGCTTTCCTCCTCCCCCTCCTCCAGGAGGCAGATCCGGATTTGGAGATGTCAGACTCGAGTTTTGCCAAACCCAGAAATCACCCTGTACATGGCTCCAAGTCTCGCCCCCCATTAGCCTTCTCTCCCACAAAGCCTGATTCCCCATGTGGATGCATATGCTCTTCTGATGACATCCTAAATGACAGTTTATGCCGCCCTTTCTGTTTCATTTGTGTTTCAATCACTTTTAGGCTGGGTCTATAGCTAATCCGTATTCCTTGCAGGGAATTGGAAAAGGCAGGGATGTGTGACAAACAGCAGTCTGAGCCTTCTGAGATTTCTTCACCAAGACCCACAATACACAATATGTTTTGCAGTGACTCTAAGCCAAATGCTCCATGAAGACATACTGACCTTGTGCACATGCGATACAGCCTGGTATTTTCTATTCTGTTCTGTGATGCCTCATGTTATTCCATTATTATTCATTAAAGACATAAAATTCTGCCGAAGCCGGTTTGGCTCAGTGGATAGAGCGTCGGCCTGCGGACTGAAGGGTCCCGGGTTCGATTCCGGTCAAGGGCATGTACCGAGGCTGCGGGCACATCCCTGGCGGGGGGTGTGCAGGAGGCGGCTGATAGATGTTTCTCTCTCGTCGATGTTTCTGACTTCCTATTCCTCTCTCTCTTCCTCTCTGTGAAAAATCAATAAAATATATATATTTTTTAAAACTCATGAAATTCTGCTCCAGTGACACAGCATTCCATTCCTGTTCATGAGTTGTGGCTTGCGGCTTGGAAAGCCCTTCTACATGGTCCCTGTGTGTGTGTACCAGGGGACCCCTGCTCTGAGTCATGTAGAGAAGGTGAAAGGAGGCCTCATGATGCTTTCTTAGGCCTGGGTCTCCTGGCAGATAAAGATTGTTTGTGGACTCAGGGCCTCCAGAGTGGAGAGCACGATGTTCAGGCTTCACAGAACTCTGTTGGTCCTGCTGGAGAGATGTCCAGTTCTGGCTGCCCAGTGTGAGCGCCCAACATGGCACCTTGTGGTTCTAGTTGTCTGTGTCTGGAGCAGGCTGTGAGTGGTTACTCGGTTCATTATATAGCAACTTGTTGGTCCCACGAGAATGAACTCCTGCAGGGTGACCTGTTACAAGTGCAGTAGCCTTACAGGAGAGACAGCTCCCTCCACTACTGTCCATACCCAATGGTCCTTGCAAGAACCCCTGATCCCAGAGAGTTCCCTCAAACCTCAGAGAACTCTCCAGGTTTCACAGACTTCCCTATGTGGTCTTTCACTTGCCTGTTTTACTGAAGCTGTTCTAGTGTACAAAGTTATCTTTCAGGAGTAAATGCTCTAAATGGAGGGATATATTTGGTTTCCTTGTGAGAGGCAGCAAGGTCAGCATCTTCCTACACACCTTGCTGGAACACCAGCTGTACAATCCAGTGTTTAAGAATATTATATTATCAGAAATATTACAAGGTTAATCTGAAAGTAACAGACCAGGGACACAATGCATGAATGCTATCAGATTTTGAATTGTCCCAGGCATGCAATGGACTGAGAAAACTAAAGTGCAAATGTGTAACTACCTTCAAATGAAAGGAAGAATGACTGTGAGGGCTGAGCTGTAAACCCACAGGGCAGCTGCTAATTCCAGAAGCTAATTCCTAGGCCTTGAAACCTATTACAACCTGCCCTGCTAGATTTTTTAAAATATAGTTTTATTGACTTCAGAGAGGAAGGGAGAGGAAGAGTGAGATAAAAATATCAAATGATGAGAGAGAATCATTGGTAGACTGCCTCCTGCACTCCCTGCATGGGAGACTAAACCCACAGTCTATGTACTGGTTAAAAATGACAGACTTTGTAATAAAAGAAAACACAATCATTTAAAGGGAAACATCAAAAGTGCTTTATATAAAGTAATGTCCATCGCTAGCTACACATTTCCCCCATCATTCGGGTAATTTGTGGATACTGTCCCAATAGAACTTTTCTTGTTTTGAGGCAAACCGTTCAGAGACCAAATTTTCCACTTCCTCATATGTTTTGAAGTGCTGCTCAGAAAGTGCATGTGCCATAGATCAGAACAAATGGTAATCTAAAGGAGCAAGGTCTGGCAAAATCTTTTAAGGTGTCTTGAACTGGTTTTGAAGTGTGTGACGGTGCATCACCATGAAGCAAAATCATTTTGCCTTGTCTTCTGAACCATTCTGGTCGTTTCATGATCAAAGCGTGGTTCAAATTAATTATTTGTTGTCGGTAGTGATCAGTATTAATGGTTTCACCTGATTTTAGAGCTCATAATACACCACAATTTCCTGATCCCACCAAATGCAGACCATTCTCTTCTTTCCGAAGCGATATGGCCTTGCAGTGATGTTGATGGTTGACCTGGATGAGTCCACGCTTTTGTACATTAGGGATTCTCAAGACAAACCCACTTTTAAATGCCAGTCATATTTTGATGCAAAAAAGATTTTTTTTCATGCTGTTGAAGCATATGTTGTTTGTTTGTTTTTTAGTTTGACATGCATCTTCATTCAATAATGCTTGTAATTGTTGGTCTTCAAACTTTTTTGGTTGACCTGGGTATTCTTTATCTTTAACATTGAAATCATCACTTTTAAAGTGTTTAAACCAGCATTCAAAAGTACGTTGAGATGGAGCATGTTCATCTTAAGCTTCCCAGAGTATACATAACTTTTTTTTCAAAATAAAGTAATGAATTAAAACTTTCCGCAACTGCTCTTTTTTTTACATGGAATTCCACATTTTTAAGTGTTAAAATATATATGATATTAGTTAGCACCTTCAGAAAATTTGACATTGAAGCTTGCTGTCAATACAACAAAATATCATACATATCAAATCGCATATATATCAACATATGTCTAACTCCATCTATTGAAAAAAGTCCACATTATTAACTGGGACACCTAGTATGTGCTTTGACCAGGAATCAAGCCATTACCTCCTTTTTCATAGATTGATGCTCAACCACTGAGCCACACCAGTTAGACTTTTCTTTTCTTATTTAATTCTCACTGAAGAATATGTTTTTATTGATTTTATTGAGAGAGAGAGAGAGAGAGAGAGAGAGAGAGAGAGAGAGAGAGAGAGAGATTGGTTGCCTCCCATATACTCTGACCATGGATACAATCTGAATCCTAGATATGTGCCCCGACTGCAAATTGAACCAACAACCTTTTGGTATACAGGATGATGCTTCAACCAGTGGAGCTACCAGGATGCTATACAGACACCTTCCCAGGACCAAACTGGAATTACAACACAAAAACAAAAACAAAAAACCACCCTTGAGAAACCAAGATGGCGGCATATGTAAACACCTGAACTTGCTGCCTCGCACAACCACTTCAAAACTACAACTAAAAGACAAAATGGACATCATCCAGAACAACAGGAAGGCTGGATAAGTGGAAATTCTACAACTAGAAGGGAAGAGAAAAGCACACTGACACTCAGAGGAGTGTGGAAGTAAAGTGCAGAGGTATTGAGGCTTGTGCACAAAGAGGACTGGCAACTGAGTACGCGGCTATCTTTTTCTTTTTTTAATATTTTTATTCTTTAAAGTATTATAAATAGTAGTACATATGTTTCCTTTTTTGCCATTGACCTCCCCCTGGCCTCTCCTACCCCCAGCACATTCCCTCACCTTCTCCCCTGCCCCCAGTGTCTTGTATCCATTGGTTATGCTTATGTGCATGCATACAAGTCCTTTGGTTGATCTCTTACAGCCCCCACCCTCAACCTCCCCTGCCTTCCCACTGTAGTTTGACAGTCTGTTCAATTCTTGTTTGCCTCTGTATCTATTTCCCCCCATTTCTTTCCTTTAAAAAATCTTGCATCTGCAGACTAGAAATTCTACATGATAAAAGGCTAATATGCAAATTGTCCCATCGACCAGGAGTTCAAGAGTTCAACCAGCAGGTAAACCAGCCTACCGCCTATGTCCCCTCCTCTGGCCAGGATGGCTGGTCTCTACTCATGCACGAATTCATGCACCAGGCCTCATATATCCTATCTAATAAAAAAGTAATATGCAAATTGACCATACCTTCTATCAAGCTATGCCCACCAGCCACACCCACCAACCAATCAGGAGCTGGGGTGGAGCCAGCCAGCGAGCACATGGCCAAGGGCCAGGGGCAGGGCCAAGGAGGCCAGCACGTGATAGCCAGGGCAAAGACCCAGGCAGTGGGGAGCGGGGCTGAGGCAGCCAGGACTGGGAGGGCAGGGCCAAGGTGGCCAGAGACGGGGGTGCAGGGCTGAGGCAGCCAGGGCCAGGGGGGCATGGCTGAGGCAGCCAGGGATGGGAGGAGGGGCCAGGGCCAAGGTGGCAAGGGCCAGGGGGTGGGGCCGAGGTGGCCAGCACATGCTGTCCAGGGAGAAGGCTTGGGCCAAGGGGTCAGGGCCAAGGCCCATGCTAGCTGGGTAAGAGCTGGCTGTGGTAAAGGCCGGGGCTCACGGCTGGGGGCAGGGCTGGGGCGAAGCCAGCCATTGGCCCCATTGCAGGGCAATGGCTAAGTGCCCAAGGTCTAAGCCTCAGCCTCTGGCTTTAGGCCTTGGGTGGGCTGGGGGTTAGTGGACAGTAGGACATCCCCTGAGGGCTCCCAATATGTATGAGGGGCCAGGTTGGGTTGAGGGATCACCCACCCCCAGTGCACGAATTTTGTGCACCGGGCCCCTAGTAAACATATAAGAACAAAAAATGTTTGAGTCTCAATTTCAATGTCCAACAATTCTGAGTCCCAGTTTCAATGTCAAATAGTTCCTTCTATGTACATGTCAGCAATGGTATCTAGATGGTAGACAAATGGTGGCAATGTAGGTCAAACCCTCTTTGGTTTGGTCCTGAGCAACCTGCAGCAATGCACAGTTGATGACTGCTAGCATGACAAGGTGTCATCAGCATCTTCCATCTCTGGGCCACTTATCCTCTTGTCTTCGTGGTTGGAGCAGACCTGTCAGTTTCTCTTTGTTGCAGGAATCCATATGGTCTTGGAGTTGTTTTCTGAAAATATACAAACATATTATCAACCAAAAGTTAATAAAGGAATCTTTTTTTAATCTTTATTGTTCAGTTTATTAATTACATTGTTTCCCTTTTTTTCCCCTCCACCTGGTACCCGTCCCACCCTCCGCCCTCATCTCCCCCACACTGTCCTCTCCCATAGGTGCATGATTTTTGTCCAGTAACTTGCTGCACCTCCCACACCCCTTTTCTCCTCAAGAATTGTCCATCCATTCCCTCTCTATGTCCATGATTCTGTTATATTCACCAGTTTATCCTGCTCATCAGATTATTAATTCACTTGATTTTTAGATTCATTTGTTGATAGATGTGTATTTGTTGTTCATAATTTATATTTTGACCTTTTTATTCTTCCTCTTCTTATAGAATATCTTTCAGCAATTCATATAATATTGGTTTTGTGGTGATGAACTCCTTTAGCCTTTTCTTATCTGCGAAGAACTTTATCTCACCTTCAATTCTGAATGATAGCTTTACTGGATAGAGTAATCTTGGTTGTAGATTCTTGCTATTCATCACTTTGAATATTTCTTGCCACTCCCATCTGGCCTGCATTGTTTCTGTTGAGAAATCTGCTGACAATTGCAAGGGTGCTAACTTATAGGTAACTAATTGTTTTTCTCTTGCTCCTTTTAATATTCTCTCTTTGTCTTTTGCCCTTGGCATTTTAATTATCATGTATCTTGGTGTGGTCCTCTTTAGATTTCTATATTTTGGGGTTCTGTGCACTTCTTGGGCTTTTAAGTTAATTTCTTTTGCCAGGTGGGGGAAGTTTTCGGTCACTATTTCTTCAAATAGGATTTCATTATCTTGCTCTCTCTCTTTTTCTGGCACCCCTATAATTATGTTGGTATGCTTGAGGTTGTCCCAGAGGCCCCTTACACTATCTTTAATTTTTTGGATTCTTTTTGCTTCTTGCTTTTCCAGCTGAGTGGATTTTGCTTCTTTGTATTTCAAATCTTTGAGTTGGTTCTTGCAGTCGTCTGGACTGCTTTTAGGTCTTTGTATAATATTTTTTATTTCAGTCAGTGTATGCTTAATTTCTAGTTGGTTCTTTTTCATATTCTCATAGGTCTTGTTCATTTTCTTGTAGGGCTTGTTCATTTCCTTGTAGGTCTCGGCTTTTTCTAGGAACCTCTTGAAAAGCCTTATAACCGTGGTTTTGAACTCTATGTCCAGTCGGTTTTTTCCCCTCCATTTCTTTCATATCTGATTTCTTTCCATTTCTCTGCATTGTGGCTGCTTTCCTGAGTTGGTCCATTAGTGTGGTAGATGTCCTCTAAGGGACAGTGGCTCAGCCTCCCCAGTTATCTGAGGTGGATACTCTTGCTGCAGCCCTTTATGGGTTGTACAGAATTGTTGAAGTTAAGCCCAGCTTATTGTTGTTAACACTAGGAGGGTTTGACCTTCAGGCCACTTGATTGTGAGGGTAAGCTGTGTTTAGGTTGGATGGGCAGAATCTCCGGGCTGAGCAGGCAGAGTCAGCTCTGCCCTATGTGGCACCAGGGTCTCTGTGCCAGGTGGTAATGGCTGCACACGCCTCCAAGAGAAAGCCGCCACCAATCTCCACCCGCTGCCAGACAACTCAGCCTCTCCCCAAATGAGTCTGCACCCCCAAAGTCTCACCCAGGGTTGCAACAGAATGCAGTCCGGTGGTCTCCCGAACGAGGGAGCAAGTCATGAGTCCTCTCAGCACGGTCGCATACTTCTGTTCCCAAGTTTACGTGCAAACTGCTCTTCCAAGTTTACACACACTATCCAAAAGCTCACAGACCTCTGCCACGCCGAGCTTCAGCGTGCTTTCCCACTGCCCAGTTCTACCCCGTATGAGTGTGGGCTCCCCGACCTTGGCCAGAACTGGGGAATCAGTGCATTGGGATGCCTCTGCCCTCCCCGTTGGAGAAAACCAGCCAGGTTTGCAGCTGCCTGCCCCCTCCACTGGTGCATGCAGGATGCCAAATGTCTCTCTGCACATATCTTCAACTCTGTGCTCTGCCGCTCTTCTGAGTCACAGTGTCCTATCTTTACTTTTATTTGTGGAATTTTCACTCAGCCAGATTTCCAGTGATTCTGGATAATGTTTGTTCTGTCGTTAAGTTGTAGTTTTGGAATTGTTGTGTGGGGCAGCAAGATAGGTGTTTACCTATGCCGCCATCTTGGTTCTTCCTCAATAAAGGAATCTTTTCTATAAATTTGACTTGGGATCCTTTTTATTTTTGCCCAAATGATTTTCCTTTGGCTTATTTTGACACTGTGTGTGTTTTTCATGAGTATCTTGCTGTTAGCATTACAAATGGAAATTAATTTTCTGAAGTAAAAATTTTCTCGATGTAATTTACTTACAGGATATTTTTTCTTACATGATATGACCCTACTAGCCGCCCCCCTTTTTATTAATGGAGGCTTTTGGAAATTTTACAGTGCAGTCTTGGTAACTTCACAAATTTTAATTTTTGCACAAATATATGACCGCTTTAGGTTCATTGCATGTTAAGCAATTTTACGATGAGGTGAACTACCACTAGAAATTTTAGTTAATATTTTAGAAACAGTTTTTGCCCAGTACAATTAAATTTCCTTGAGTATTCACTTACTTCAATTAGCCAATTTAAATTAATATGAAAACTTGATTGCTATTTTGCTGTCAAATTTAATACTCAAACAATAATCTTAATTTACCCTGTAAATATTAGTGGAAAGGATTATTTGCATTCTTGAGTAGGAACTGAAAATTTCTGGTGCTAGGCTGGATTTAGAGATAGGGCAGTTGCTGCCACCCAAGTCTCTGTGTGTTACCTGGGTCTCAATCTGAGGTGGGCATGGGAGGCAAAGCAGCCATGGGGGCAGGAGACCTCCCTCAGAAGGAGTGAGAGTTCAGGCCCCTGCAAGGTTAGGGGGGTGAGGGTCTGTGCCCCACTCCTGTTGACCTTTGAGTTCCCTCCTGATGGCCCCTCTGCCACTGTGCCTGTCTTAGGTTGTTCATTCCCTGAGGAATCTTACCCATCTCTGGCTAATCAGTCATCATATGAGGGCAAGCAGGGTGATGTGAAGTTCAGTTCTCCTTGGTAGTGTATGCCCCTGTGACCTCCATGCCCAGTACCTGCCTTGGGATCTCCTCACCTGGTGGGGATCACATATCTCAGGGAGACTCAGGTTTCTTCTCCAGGGAGGGCGTGGTAAGCTCCTGGCTGGTCTGAGCTCCAGTTCCAGGTGCAACTCTGGAGGTCCAGACTCACGGGGAGAAACTTGACTGTCGCTTCAGGTGGAAATTGAGGGCTGCTTTCTCTCAGATGTGTTTGTAGCAATTACTGAGGGACACTGAGACCTACGGGCCTCTCAGGGCAGGGCTGACAGAAAGCCATTGCTGTTTGCTCCAGCCTGAGACTCTGCCCCATCCAAGCTGTGTGCAGAAGCTTTTGTATTGGAATGGCCTGGTCCTTTACAATCTAAACATACTTAACAAACTTCAGCTGAGTCAGAAAGACCCAGAACATCCAAAAGAAGGCCCAAGGCCCCACAGCAGCTTTCATTGCTTCACAGGTTGGCCTCATCTGGGTACTTCCAAACCCCAAACAAAGAAGAGTAATCTGCAGATCTCTCTGTAGCTACTGTTGGGTGACCCCAGGCAGTGTCTAAAGTAGCACCTCCTTGAAGATCCAAGAGCCAGGGATCAGAGTAGGGCCATACAGATTACAACTCCTCAGATTCATAAGACACATACTCAGGGGACAGACTCAGTTAGCACCAAAGCCCCACTGAAGCAAGTCTTTCCCCATAAGGGTATCTCCAGCACAGAAGTTCTCCCATCGTAGACACAATGATCATCATACCCAATTGGCCTGGAGGTCAACTCCTCCCAGTGATACCAACAACAATCAAGGTTTAACTATAACAAGACTGTACACAGAGACCAGAAAGGGGTGTACCAAGAATGTCCACCTCAGGTGATTGGGAAGGCTGAGCTACTGGGCTCTATAGGACACCTAGTACACAAAGCCACTCTATCAACTCAGGAAAGCAGCCAAAATGCAGAGACAAAGACACAAGTCACAAATGAAAGAAATGAAGGAAAGCAAACTAATGGATTTAGAGTTCAAAACCATAGTTATAAGGTTTTTCAAGAATTTTCTAGAAAAGGCCAATAAATTGAGCAAGACCCTCAAAGATATGAAAAAGAACCAACTAGAAATTAAACATACACTAACTGAAATAAAAAAAACAATACACAAAGATCCAACAGCAGACTAGAGGATCACAAGAATCAAGTCTAAGATTTGAAATACAAAAAAGCAAAAAACACACAACTGGAAAAGCAAAAAGCAAAAAGAAACCATAGTGTAAGGAGTCTCTGGGACAACTTCAAGCATACCAACATCTGAATTATGGGGGTGCCAGAAGAAGAGAGAGATCAAGATATTGAAAGCCTATAAAAAGAAATGACTGAAAACGTCCCCCACCTATTGAAACAAATAGACTTACAAGTCCAGGAAGCACAGAGAACCCCAGACAAAATGAATCCAAAAAGGACCACACCAAGACACATCAGGATTAAAATGCCAAGAGCAAAAGACAATGAGAGAATCTTGAAAGCAGCAAGATAAAAAAAAAGTTAGTTACCTACAAAGGAGTACCCATATGACTGTCATCTGATTTCTCAACAGAAACTATGCAGGCCAAAAAAAAAAAAAAACAAGATGGCAGCAAAAGGTATACACCTGTATGTGTGCCTCTCACAACCACACCAAAACAACAACTAAAAGACAAAACTTCTATCACCCAGAACCATGGTAAAGCTGGCTGAATAGAAGTTCTACAACTAGAAGAAAAGAGAAAAGATCATTGAGACTGGGTAGGATGTGCACAAGTGCAGAAAAGCAGAGGTAAAGAGGCACATGAATTGGGCTGACAACTGGGTGTGGTGTTTGTTTGTTTCAATCTGAAGGGAGACAAATCTCCCGACTGCTCTGAACTCCAGTTTCTGGTGAAACTTTGGGGACCAAGACTCCTACAGGGAGAAGCAGGACTGTCTGCCCTCAAGTTGGAAAGTGAGGGTGGCTTTCTTGCAGAGTTGTGCACAGGAATCATTGCTTACAGCACTAGGGTGCATGACACGGGGACGCAGAAACCCAGAGACACAGACAGGGGTGACTGGCAGCCATTGCTATTTGCCATGCCCTAGTGAATCAGTGAGACACTGCCCTGCTCAATTTACAAACCCACCCAAACTGTGTGCAGTGGCTTTTGCATGTGAATGACCTGTCCCATCACAGCTTAATCTAACAAATTGCAGCTGTGCCAGCTCCAAAACTTCCCAAACCACAAACAAAGAGGAGAAGTCTGCAGATATTGTTGTAGCACTTGCTGGGTGGCCTCAGACAGGAGCTAACCTGCACCCCATTGGAGACCCAGGAGCCAGTGTGCCTAGTGGTCAGTATGAGACAACACCAGATTTCAGCTCTTCACATCCGTAAATAAGACACTCAAAAGGCAGACTCAGTGAGCACAAAAGCCCCACTGAAGCAAGTGGAGTGTCCCAAGCACAGCAGTTCTTCCATTATAGACACAGCTGATCCTCACAGCCAATTGCCTGGAGGTCAATTCCTCCCAGCGTACCAACAGCAATCAAGGGTTAACTAACACAAGACTGTGAACTAAGCCCACAAAGGGGTGCACCAAGAATGTTCACCTCAGTTTATTGGGGAGGCTGAGACACTGGGCCCTATACATCACCTACCACACAAAGCCACTCCATCAACCCACAGATGCAGCCAAAATGTAGAGACAAAGAAACATGTCAGGAATGAAAGAAATGGGGGAAAGCAAGCTATTGGATATAGAGTGCAAAAACACAGTTATAAGTTTAGTCAAGAATCTTCTAGAAACCTCCAAGGAACTTAGTGAGACGTTTAAGGATATTAATGAGAATGCAAAAAAAATGGAAAAGGACCAGTCAGAAATTAAGCATACACTGTCTGAAATAAACAATAATATCCAGAAATTTAACAGTAGACTGAGGACTGCAAGATTCAAACGAAAGATTTGAAATATGAGGAAGCAAAAAAGACCCAACCAGAAAAACAAAAAGAAAAAAGAATTAAAAAAATATTAAGATAGTGTAAGGAGCCTCTGGGACAACTTCAAGTGTTCCAACATCAGAATTATGGGTTTGCCAGAAAAAGAAAGAGAGCAAGATATTGAAAACCAATTAGAAAAAATAACAATGGAAAACTTTCCCTACCTGGAGAAAGAAATAGACTTACAAGTCCAAAAACCACAGAGAACCCCAAACAAAAGGAATCAAAACAGGACCACACCAAGACACATCATAATTAAAATGTCAAAGGCAAAAGACAAGGAGAGAATCTTGAAAAGAAGCAAGAGAAAAACAGTTAGTTACATACAAGAAAGAACCCATAAGATTGTCAGCTGATTCCTCAACAGTAACTATGCAGGCCAAAAGGGAGTGGCAAGAAATATTCAAAGTGATGAACAGCAAGAACCTACAACCAAGATTACTCTACCCAGCAAAGCTATCATTTAGAATTGAAGGTCAAATGGAGGAACCAAGATGGCAGCATAGGTAAACACCTATCATGCCACCCCACACAACAATTTCTAAACTCCAACTTAATGACAGAACAAACATCATCCAGAATCACCGGAAAGCTGGTTCAGTGGAAATTCCACAAATAAAAGTAAATATAGGACACTGTGACTCAGAGGAGCGGTGGAGAGCAGAGTTGAGGATATACACGGAGTCAGAGGTTTGGAGCTGTGTGCGCGAGAGGACAGAGAATGGGTGGCTGGATACCGAGTTACATTTCTCGAATGGGGAGGGAGACAAAGGCGTCCCACTGCACTGATTCCCCAGTTCTGGTTAGGGTCCGGGGAACCCACATTCATACGGGGTGAAACTGGAAAGTAAGAAGGAAGCATGCTGAAACTCAGGTGCTGCAGAGGTCTGCGAGCTTGCGGAGAGGTTGAGTAAACTAAGAATTGCAGAAGCATGTGAGCAGGCACAGAGGACTTGTGACTTGCTCTCTCATTCAGGAAACCACCGGACTGCATTGTTTTACAACCCTGGGTGAGACTTTGGGTGTGCAGACTCATTTGGGGAGAGGATGAATTGTCCAGCAGGGGGTAGAGCTCGGTGGCAGCTTTCTCTCAGAGGTGTGTGCAGCCATTACCACCAGGCACAGAGACCCAGGTGCCACATAGGGCGGAGCTGATGGGAAATCAAGGCTGCCGGCTCAGCCCGGAGACTCCACCCATCCAACCTGAGCACAGCTGATCCCCACAGCCAATTGGCCTGGAGGTCAAACCGTCCTAGTGCTAACATCAATAATATAGGCTTAACTTCAACAAGACTGTGCAACCCATAAAGGGCTGTACCAAGAGTATCCACCTCAGGTAACTGGGGAGGCTGAACCACTGTCCCTTAGAGGATATCTACCACATAAAGTTAATCGACCAACTCAGGGAAGCAGCCAAAATGCAAAGATATGGAAATAAATCAGATGTGAAAGAAATGGAGGAAATAAACGACTAGACATAGAGCTCAAAACCATAGTTATAAGGTTTTTCAAGAGGATCCTAGAAAAGGCCAGTGAACTTAATGAGACTTTCAAGGAAATGAACGAGACCTTCAAGGATATGAACAAGACCCTCGAGGACATGAACAAGACCCTCGAGGATATGAAAAAGGACTACCTAGAAATTAAGCATACACTGACTGAAATAAAAAATATTATACAAAGAACTAAAAGCAGTCTAAAGGACCGAAATAATCAAGTCAAAGATTTGAAATACAAAGAAGAAAAAATCACTCAGCCGAAAAAGCAAGAAGCAAAAAGAATCCAAAAAATTGAAGATAGTGTAAGGAGCCTCTGGCACAATCTCAAGCATACCAACATCCGAATTATAGGGGTGCCAGAAAAACAGAGAGAGCAAGATAATGAAAACCTATTTGAAGAAATAGTGTCCAAAAACTTCCCACACCTGGTGAAAGAAATTGATTTAAATATTTAAGAAGTGCATAGAACCCCAAACTATAGGAATCCAAATAGGAACAAAACAAGACACATCATAATTAAAATGCCAAGAGCAAAAGACAAAGAGAGAATATTAAAAGCAGCAAGAGAAAAACAGTTAGTTACCTATAAGGGAGCACCCATACTATTGTCAGTGGATTTCTCAACAGAAACGATGCAGGCCAGATGGGAGTGGCAAGAAATATTCAAAGTGATGAATAGCAAGAATCTACAACCAAGATTACTCTACCCAGCAAAGCTATCATGCAGAATTGAAGGTGAGATAAAGTGCTTCGCAGATAAGAAAAAGCTAAAGGAGTTCATCACCACCTAACAGGTATTATATGAAATGCTGAAGGGTATTCTTTAAAGAAGAGGAAGAAGAAGAAAAAGTTATATTAAAATTATGAACAACAAATACATATCTATCAACAAATGAATCTAAAAATCAAGTTCATTAAAAATATGATGATCAGAATAAACAGGTGAATATATAATAGAATCAGGGGCATAGAAAGGCAGTGGCGTGACAATTATCAAGAGGAAGAGTGTGTGAGGAGTGTGGGAAGAGACTGGACAAAAAGTGTACACCTATGGATAAGGAATGAAGGGGGGACGTAAGGCAGAAGGTGGAGTGGGAACCAGGCAGAAGGCAGGTATGGGGGAGGGGGAAATGAGGAACAATTTTAATAATCTGGACAATAAAGATTTATTAAATTTAAAAAAAATAAAAATAAAGTTATTATTGATAGGTACAAACAAAAACAAAACAGTTCTAGCAAGAAGGCTCAGTTAGTTGGAGGGTTGTACTAACACCCGAAATGGTAGCAGGTATGATCTTCCTCCTGGCACAAAGGGACTGACAGAGTTCTCTCTCTCTCTCTCTCTCTCTCTCTCTCTCTCTCTCTCTCTCTCTCTCTCTCCTGACAAGTAAATAAGCATATGTTCAGGTGAGATAAAAAACACAGTAACAAAAGATTTTTTAGATTTTTTATTTTAAAAAATAGAATTAAATACATACTGTAAAGCAAAAAAAAAAAAAAAAACAGCTTATACGTAGGAGAGAGTTGGACACAAGCCAAGGGAGCATCTGAGCATGCGCTAGGACGGAACTCCGAGTAGCCCACTGCGGCTGCGCCAGACCACCTTGCTGCAGGCGGGAATCCGTGGTCTGCAGCCATTTTGCAAGACAGTCCGGACTCCATAGCCTGGCCTCATCCGCTCTCTCCGGCCTCCGTGACCAAGTTACCAGCCAGACTCGGAGCCCGGGTCACGCTCAGGAACTGAACCGGTAAGGCAGTCGGGGGTGCTCGCGATGGCTGGCACCATTCCTGTCCCCGGACCGGGCCTCACAGCCGCTTGCTCCGCGGTGCCGTCTCTCAGGCCGGACCCGGGTGGAGGAAGGGAGGCGGCACGGGGAACCGGGAGCCTCTAGATGCCTGGCGGGCGGGTCTCTGTGTGCCCCCATCATGGGACCGAGGGATAGTAACGGCTCTGGCGGTCCCTTCCGGGCAGAGCGGACCCAACACTGCCGTCGTCCCCCAGACGCCATGACTGCCCCTCCTCCGGGAAGCCAGGCCTCCGCAGCCTGAGCAGCCCCGAGGGGGACAAGGCCTCGGTCCTCACTAGACACCGGGCCTCCGCACACAGGCTCCCTTCTGGCCTCCCGGACAACCAGCGGTATCTTCCCTTTCCTAGTTTGTATGGTAGAGACGGGGTTCACACGCAGTGCTCCTGCTGGTGGGGGCAAGTGCACGAACGGCCGTGGGAGACACTCAGAGAACTCACAGGGGGAGGGGGGCCGCATGTCTCCACCCGGCCCGTCCCCCATAGTTACCACCACGTGACCGACTGCTCCGTGTGCGGTGCCTCCGTCCCGTGGCTGCTTCAGTCTGACTTCTTTCTCCTGCGTCTCCTCCCCCCCCCACCTCCCTCTGGCCACCACTCGTCTGTCCGCTGTGCCCACGGGGGGTGTGTATGCCTTTACCACACTTACTGGTTCCAACAACCCTCCCTCTGGCCACCGTATGTGTATGCCCTTTATCACTTACTGGTTCCAACAACCCTCCCTCTGGGCACCACCCGTCTGTCCGCTGTGCCCACGGGGTGTGTGTATGCCTTTACCACTTACTGGTTCCAACAACCCTCCCTCTGGCCACCACCTGTCTGTCCGCTGTGCCCACGGGGTGTGTGTATGCCTTTACCACTTACTGGTTCCAACAACCCTCCCTCTGGACACCACCCGTCTGTCCGCTGTGCCCACGGGGTGTGTGCACTTCCTTTGTCACTTACTGATTCCAAAAACCCTCCCTCTGGACACCACCTGTCTGTGCTCTGTGCTCACGGGGTGTGTGCATTTCCTTTGTCACTTACTGGTTCTATGCAGTTCATGTGCCCCTGACAGCATGTGGTGCTTGTGTTTCACTGACTAATCTCACCCTTTCTCTTATGACCGCCCCATGACCTCCCTCAGGGACCAGTAAGGCAGAACAGAAAACCGAGAATATATATATAATCTTTATTGTTCAGTTTATTAATAACATTATTCCCTTTTTTTCCCCTATAGCTCCCCTCCACCTAGTACCCATCCCACCATCCGCCCTCACCCTCCTCCACTGTCCTCTCCCATAGTTGCATGATTTTTGGCCAGTCTCTTGCTGCACCTCCCACACCCTTTTTCTCCCCAAGAATTGTCAGTCCATTCCCTCTCTATGTCCTTGATTCTGTTACATTCACCAATTTATCCTGTTCATCAGCTTATTAATTCACTTGATTTTTAGATTCATTTGCTGACACATGTGTATTTGTTGTTCATAATTTACACTTTCATCTTTTTCTTCTTCCTCTTTTTAAAGAATATCTCAGCATTTCATATAATATTGGTTTTGTGGGGATTAACTCCTTTAGCTTTTTCTTATCTGCAAAGCACTTTATCTGACCTTCAATTCTGCATAATAGCTTTGCTGGATAGAGTAAGCTTGGTTGTAGATTCTTGCTGTTCATCACTTTGAATATTTCTTGCCACTCCCATCTGGCCTGCATCGTTTCTGTTGAGAAATCCACTGACAATCGTATGGGTGCTCCCTTATAGGTAACTAACTGTTTTTCTCTTGCTGCTTTTAATATTCTCTCTTTGTCTTTTGCTCTTGGCATTTTAATTATGATGTGCCTTGGTGTGTTCCTCTTAGGGTTCCTATATATTGGGATTTGGTGTGCTTCTTGGACTCCTAAGTCAATTTATTTCACCAGGTATGGGAAGTTTTCGGTCACTATTTCTTCAAATAGGTTTTCATTGTCTTGCTCTCTTTTTCTGGCACCCCAGTAATTCGGATGTTGGTATGCTTGAGGTTGTCCCAGAGGCCCCTTACACTATCTTCAATTTTTTGGATTCTTTTGGTTTCTTGCTTTTTCAGCTGAGTGGATTTTACCTCTTTGTATTTCAAATCTTTAACTTGGTTCTTGGGGTGCTCTAGAGTACTTTTAGGTCTTTGTATAATATTTTTTATTTCAGTCAGTGTATGCTTAATTTCTGGTTGGTTCTTTTTCATATCCTTGAGAGTCTCCTTCGTATCCTTGTTGGTCTCCTTCATTTCCTTGTAGGACTCATTCATTTCCACGTTGGTATTGTTCATTTCCTTGCAGGTCTCGTTCATATCCTTGAGGGTCTCCTTCATTTCCTTGTAGGTCTTGCTTATTTCCTCATAGGTCTCGACCTTTTCTAGGAGCCTTTTGAGAAGCCCTGTAACCCTGGTTTTGAATTCCATGTCCAGTCGTTTTTTCTTCCTCCATTTCTTTCACATCTGATTTCTTTCCATGTCTCTGCATGGTGGCTGCTTCCCTGAGGTGGTCGATTAGCTTTGTGTGGTAGACATCCTACAAGAGACAGTGGCTCAGCCTCCCCAGTTACCTGAGGTGGATATGGGCTGCACAGTCTTGCTGAAGTTAAGCTCAGGTTAATCATTGTTAGCACTTGGAGGGGTTGACCTCCAGGCCAGTTGTCTGTGACGTTCAGCTCTGCTCAGGTTGGATGATCGGAGTCTCTGGGCCAAGCAGAGAGCGTTAGCTCCGCCCTATGTGGCCCCAGGGACTCTGTGCCAGATGGCAACGGCCGCCAGCACCTCTGAGAGAGAGCCGCTGCCGAGCTCCACCGCTGTCTCCCGGAGAATTCAGACTCTCCCCAAATGAGTCTGCACACCCAACGTCTCACCCAGGTTCACAATACAATGCAGTCTAACGGTTTCCCGAATGAAAAAGCAAGTCAGAAGTGTTCTCTGTGTGGTCAGGCAGCTGCGCTGTTCCCAAGCTCAAGTGCACTCCTAAGAAGCTCGCCTTTTCCACAAGCCAGCAGACCCCTGCAGCACCCGAGCTTTGGCGTGCCCTCCCACTGTCCAGTTTTTACCCCGTATGATAGTGGGTTCCCTGCACTTTGCCCAGAGCTGGAGAATCAATCCAGTGGGATGTCTTAGTCTCACCTGTTCGAGAAAACTGGCTGGTTTTCAGCCGCCTGCCCTATCCGCTGGCACACGCACTCCTCCAAACCTCTCTCCGCGCGTATCTTCAATGCTGTCCGTCACCGCTCCTCTGAGTCACAGTATCTTGTCTTCACTTTTATTTGTGGAATTTTCACTCAGCCAGCTTTCTGGTGATTCTGGATGGTGTTTGTTCTTTGGTTAAGTTGTAGTTTTAAACTTGCTGTGTATGGCGGCAAGATAGGTTTTTACCTATGCCGCCATCTTGGATCTCTGTCCGAGAATATATTTTTTATTGCTCACCCTATTACTGATTTCCCACATCCCCCACCCACCCACACACAAAATCTCCCCTTTCAGCACATTTTTTTTGTCTATAGCTATGTATTTATGCATGAATTTTCTTTAACTAATCTCTTCCAGTCCCCTCCATCCTCATTGCCTCTGAGTTCTTTCAGTCCATTTCACATATTTATGCCTCTGATCCTATTTTGTTCATTAGTTTAGTTTGTTTATTATTATATATATATATATATATATAGAGAGAGAGAGAGAGAGAGAGAGAGAGAGAGAGAGAGAGAGAGAAAGAGAGAGAGAGTCATTTGATATTTGTCTTTCTCTCACTCTTTTTTTCTTACCATAATATTCTCCAGGTCCACAAAGGATAAGAGAGTCTTCTTTTTTCCACCTGTATAGTGTTGCACTGTGTAAATGTACCACAGCTTTTTTATCCACTCATCATCTGCTGGGCACTTGGGTAGTTTCCCCCAATCTTGGCTATAGTAACCAGCGCTGATAAGAACATAGAGATGCATATATCCCTTCTTATTGGTGTTTCAGAATTTTTATTTATTTTTTTAATATTTTCATTTTTATTGTTCAGTTTATTAATTACATTGTTCCCCTTTTTTCCCCTATAGCTCCCCTCCGCCCGGTACCCATCCCACCCTCTGTCCTTACCTCCCCCACACTCTCCTCTCCCATAGGTGTATTATTTTTGTCCAGTCTCTTACTGCACCTCCCACACCTCTTTCCTCCCCAAGAATTGTTAGTCCATTCCCTCTCTATGCCCATGATTCTGTTATATTCACCAGTTTATCCTGTTCATTAGATTTTTAACTCACTTGATTTTTATATTCATTTGTTGATAGATGTGTATTTGTTCTTCATAATTTTTATTTTTACTTTTTTCTTCTTCGTCTTCTTAAAGAATATCTTTCATCATTTCATATAATATTGGTTTGGCAGCGATGAATTCCTTTAGCTTTTTCTTATCTGCGAAGCACTTTATCTGACCTTCAATTCTGAATGATAGCTTTGCTGGATAGAGTAATCTTGGTTGTAGATTCTTGCTATTCATCACTTTGAATATTTCTTGCCACTCCCATCTGGCCTGCATCGTTTCTGTTGAGAAATCCGCTGACAATTGTATGGGTGCTCCCTTATAGGTAACTAACTGTTTTTCTCTTGCTGCTTTTAATATTCTCTCTTTGTCTTTTGCTCTTGGCATTTTAATTATGATGTGCCTTGTTGTGTTCCTCTTTGGATTCCTATAGTTTGGGGTTCTGTGCACTTCTTGGACATTTAAGTCAATTTCTTTCACCAGGTGGGGGAAGTTTTCGTTCACTATTTCTTCAAATAGATTTTCATTATCTTGCTCTCTCTCTTTTTCTGGCACCCCTATAATTACAGATGTTGGTATGCTTGAGGTTGTCCCAGAGGCCCCTTACACTATCTTCAATTTTTTTTTATTCTTTTTGCTTCTTGCTTTTCCAGCTGAGTGGATTTTGCCTCTTTCTATTTCAAAACTTTAACTTGCTTCTTGCATTCCTCTAGACTGCTTTTAGGTCTTTTTGTAATATTTTTTATTTCAGTCATTATAGGCTTACTTTCTAGTTGCTCCTTTTTCATATCCTTGAAGGTCTTGTTCATATCCTCGAGGGTCTCATTCATTTCCTCATAGGTCTTGTTCATTTCCTCGAAGGTCTCTTTAAGTTTACCAACCTTTTCTAGGAGCATCTTTAAAAATATAATAACCCTGGTTTTGAACTCTATGTCCAGTTGTTGCTTTTTCCTTCATTTCTTTCACATCTGATTTCTTTCCATGTCTCTGCATTGTGGCTGTTTCCCTGAGTTGGTTGATTAGCTTTGTGTGGAATATGTCCTCTAAGGGACAGTGGCTCAGCCTCCCTAGTTACCTGAGGTGGATAGTCTTGGTGCAGCCCTTCGTGGATTGCACAGTCTTGTTAAAGTTAAGCCTAGGTTATTGTTGTTAGTACTAGGAGGGTTTTACCTCCAGGCCAATTGGCTGTGAGGGTCAGCTGTGCTCAGGTTGGATAGGTGGAGTCTCAGGACTGAGCAGGCAGCCTTGATTTCCCATCAGCTCCTCCCTATGTGGCACCTGGGTCTCTGTGCCTGGTGGTAATGGCTGCATGCACCTCTGAGAGAAAGCTGTTGCCAACCTCTACCCACTGCCGGGCAATTCAGCCTCTCCCCAAATGAGTCTGCACACCCAAAGTCTCACCCAGGGTTGTAAAACAATGCAGTCCAGTGGTTTCCTGAATGAGAGAGCAAGTCACAAGCCCTCTCTGCACACTCACGTGCTTCTGCAGTTCCCAAATTTATGTGCACTCTCCACAAGCTCGCAGACCTCTGCAGCGCTGAGTTTCAGCGTGCTTCCTTCTTACTGTCCAGTTTCACCCCATATGAGTGTGGGTTCCCAGACCTCGCCAGGAACTGGGGAGTCAGTGCAGTGGGATGCCTTTGTCTCCCTCCCTGTTCGAGAAAACCAGCTAGGTTTTCAGCCTCCAGCCATATCCGCTCGCGCTCACACACAAGACTCCAAACCTCTGACTCCAGGAGTATCCTCAACTCTGGCCTCCGCTTCTCCTCTGAGTCAGTGGCCTATTTTTACTTTTATTTGTGGAATTTCCACTCAGCCAGGTTTCAGGTGATTCTGGATGATGTTTGTTCTGTCGTTAAGTTGTAGTTTTGACATTGTTGTTTGGGGCAGCAATATAGGTCTTTACCTATGCCGCCATCTTGGTCTATTTCAGTATTGTTAGAATATTTTCCTGGAAGTCAGATCACTGGTTCAAATGATGGCTTCACTTCTAAGTTTTTAAGGAAAGTCCACACTGTTCTCCACAGTGGCTGTACCAGTCTGAATTCCCACCAACTGTGCAGTAGGGTTCCCTTTTCTCCACATCCCCACCAGCTCTTGTATGCTGTGTTACTGATGGCAGCCGTTCTGGCAGGAGCGCCGTGATAGCTCATTGTAGCAAAAGCAGAATCTTAATTCCAGGACACTCTGAGTTTGACCCGGCCTCAGGCTCCATCCCCACTGAACTTGGGCTAGGTGACCTCAGAGGCTCTGTTGTATCCCTTCAAGATCACAGCTCTCCCAGAGGCATGAGCAGAGACAGCTCCTTAGACAACAACCCCATGGAGGACTTCCAGGATTCAGAGGAGACATGCGAGGTGAGGACACTGGGATGTGCCAGGAAGTCACTGGGGCACAGGGCATGGTGACTACATTTTTGAGGATATGAGGTCACAGGGTGTGAAGATAGCAAGCAGTGATCCAGGGTGGGGGCTGACCCCGAGCCTCAGGAGCTTCCTACCCTCAAGCAGAACTTGCCTAGCATTCCCAAAGAAAACAAGGCCTGTCACCTTGGCTGCACTTGGTGACTATCTGTCCATTCTGGAAGGTGGGAGGAGAGCCCAGCAGCAGCATGAAACACCTGCTACATGCAGGGGAGGGGCTGAGCCTTGTTACCCTTGTTCTCTGAGTTCCCTGGGACATCAACAAGGAGGAACTCAGCTCCAGTATCCAGGTCCAACACAGAGGTTCTGCAGCAAAGAAACAGGGCAGGTTAAGGGCAAACATTTTCACCTGAATAGCTTCAGGGAATCATTTATTTCTTCTTTTCCTAGCAATTTGAGGAGGGTCCCAAATGCTTCATGGAGGAAGAGTGGACAAAAATGGAAAATGCAGGTAAATTAAGCTACGTGATATCAAGAATAGATACGACTTTAAGAACGCTCTAGGTAACAGCAGACTCACGTACACAAGACAATCTATCTTGCTTATGCTCAGCAAATCTACCCCATTTTATTTGTACAGGCAGAAACCCCAGGGAAGCTTCTGAACCTACTGTTCTATTGTATCCAAGTCAGAACTCAAGGGCAGCAGTGGCCACAGAGATACTCAGAACTGTACCCTGCATTTTCACTCCCACTGGCCCTTGTTCCATCCCTGCACTTCATTACTTTCCTGTCCCTGCAGCCTCCCTTCACCCACCCTCCTCTCAGGTTGTCTCTTCAGCAACAAATATTTTCCTTCTCCTAGGTCTCATGCCCATCGACCCAAACAGCATACATGAGAATAACAGAAACACAAAATCTTCTGACCATGGTTTATATGACATTCAGATCCCTGAGAATGATGGTAAGTGATAGGAAAGTCGTGGAAATTATCCCTGATGGTAAATTTATTGTGTCCAGCTGCTCAGAAAAGGTTCTCAGAGGGTTCTTGCCTAAATGGATCGCTGACAGGTAAAGAATGTTGGCTGCAGAAGGTGAAGTACAGTCAGTTCAGTGGTGATCCATATAAAATCCTAAAACATGCAAAAGAACAATATATGTTTTTATAGATAATAGGTCACTGGGAAATGTATCAAAACCTGAATGTGAATAAAATTCATCAAATTCAGGAGTCAACAAGTGCAGAAATAGGAACAGCAGGAATCGGTGAGGGTTGCATGGATGCATCAGCTGTGACGCGCTCCCCATGTTTTGTTGTGTTGTGGATGAAGGATCTCAGAACCATGTGCAGCAGATGTGCAATCATGTCATCTGACTGCGCTCGGTGGCAGATGGGCACATGTTTTCCATAAAGTCCTTAGTGGTTTGTTGGCACTTGAAACATTTCTTTATTTAAAGGACATAATATTCTTGCTACACACTCTCATGAGTCACAGTAAAATTTTTGAAAAATATGTTTCATTGATATTTAACAGATAAGAAGGGAACAGGATAGAGAGCAACATCAATGACAGAGAAACATCGATCACCTGCCTCCTGCTGGTATGTGCCAGCAAGCAAGGTACATGCCCTTGACTGGAATTCAACCCAGGAATGTTTAGCCCAGTCCGCAGGCCAGTGCTCTGGCCACTGAGCCACACTGGTCAGGGCCACAGGAAGATTTTTATTAAAATGTAAATCCTCCAAAAATATCCCTAAAGTATTTTAGAACAGCATTGGGCTAGCTTAAGATAAATATGTTAAGAGACAAAATGATTAAAGTATCTTGTAATGACACTCACCTATCTTCCTGAACTTTACCAAACAGAGTGGTCTTCTCATTCCTAACTGAACCTGATTGTATAAGTTGACTTGGGGAGAACGTTTGAGATAGCAATGCAACCCACACACTGAGATTTCCAGTGGTCAGTGGGCTGAAAGAATCCACAGATTCAAAAATGTAAGCCTATGTGAACAGTGTGCTTACTCACTTGAAGATAGGGATATGTACACTTGCTCTTCTGCTTGGACAGCCTTGTTGAAGAAGACAGGGTCAGAACGCTCATACCGTCTCCAATAGCCCTAGGACTCCCAGCTGCACAGGCCCTATTCCACAAGCTCCCAAAATCAATGTCGGGGCTGAAAATCCAGTACACAGGTTTTGAATGTGGTACTTGTCTTTCTGTGTCTAATCTCCCTCAGCATGATCCCTCTACATCCTTCCTACTGACTCAAATGGTAAGAGTTCCTTCTTTTTGCCGCCAAATAAGTTCCCTGGCAAATGGGCACACTGTGTTTAATCCACGGTCCATTGATGTGCACGTGGTTAGAGTGGTCATCCTCTGGGCCTGTGAAACCCTCCTGAGAGACACCCAGTGTCCTCACTCAGGGGAGCACGAGATCACTACAGTGAAACCCTCTCTCCTCGGCAGGGTGACGCCTGGTCCTGTGGTCTGAGAGTCCAGCCCTCTTGGCCCTCACCATTTCCAAAGCACCTGGGACTAGCCTCCCACTCACTCACAGGAGCAGTCTTCATTTACTTTCAGCAGGAAAACCCCACATCCCTTTGCCTCAGTGTCCATGCCACATGATGCCTGAGTTACCTCCCCAGGCCTTTTGGTGCAAACACACCCTCAGTAACACAGCAGGGGCTTGGTATCTTTCCTTCAGGAAGCACATTCCAGACAAGGGACCATCCAGCAACAGTAACCAAGCCTCTTCTCAGCTGCGGCTCCTTGAATTATTCCCACAGGAAACCTGTGCTCCCCACCAGTTCCTCTTTCTTTTGTCCTCTGACCACCCCATGTCCTCCCTCAGGGACCAATAAGGCAGGAGGGAAGAATAGAGAATATATTTTTTATTGCTCACCCTATTACTGATGTCCCACATTTCCCCCACTATGTCCCCCTCCACCCAGTCCCCCCCCTCTCTGCTCCACTGGCCTTCACCACACTAATGTCCGTGACCGCGTGCTATGCATGTATGTTCCTTCATTACTCTCTTCACCTTCTTTATCTAGTCCCAACCCTACCACCGCCCCTATGGCCTTTGTTAGTATTTCCCTGGTATCCATTCCTCTGGTTCTATGTTGTTCATCAGTTTATTTTGTACATTAGATTCCACATGTAAGTGAGATCGTGTGGAAATTGTCTTTCTCTGACTGGCATACCAAAATAAACACCAAGTCAGCCGTGCTTTTGCAAAGAGTTCCTTGTTTTTCACAGACATGAAGTATTTTAAGTGTGTAAACGTACCACAGCTTTTTTTATCCACTCATCTACTGATGGGCACTTGAGCTGTTTCCCCATCTTGCCTATTGTAAGGAATGGGGCCATAAACACAAGGCTGTGAATATTCCTTCTACTGGTGTTTCTTGGTTTGTAGGCTATATTCCAAGAAGTGGGACCACTGAGTCAAGTGGCAGGTTCACTTTTAAGGTTTTTAGGACTTCCACACTGTTCTCCACAGTGGCTAAACTAGTCTGCATTCCTACCCGCTGTGCAGTAGGGTTCCCTTTTCTCCACATCCTCGCCAACTCTTGTATGCTGTGTTACTGATGGCAGCCGTTCTGGCAGGAGCGCGGTGATAGCTCATTGTAGCAAATGCAGAATCTTAATTCCAGGACACTCTGAGTTTGATCCTGCCTCAGGCTCCATTCCGACTGAACTTGGGCTGGGTGACCTCAGAGACTTCATTGTATCCCTTCAAGATCACAACTTGCCCAGAGGCATGAGCAGAGACAGCTCCTTGGACAACATCCCCATGGAGGACTCCCAGGATTCACAGGAGACAGACGAGGTGAGGACACTGGGGAGTGCCAAGAAGTGACTGGGGCACAGAGCAGGGTGACTACATTTCTGAGGACATCAGGTCAGAGGCAGTGAGGACAGCGAGCAGCATTCTGGGAAGAGGGGAGACCCTAAGCGTCAGGAGCTTCCCGTCCTCACGCAGAACTTGCCTATTATCCCTGAAGAAAACAAGGCCTGTGACCTTGGCTGCACTTGGTGACTCTCAGTCCATTCTGGAAGGTGGGAGGAGAGCCCAGCAGCAGCATGAAACACCTGCTGCATGCAGGGGAGGGGCTGAGCCTTGTTACCCTTGTTCTCTCAGTTCCCTGGAACATCATCAACCAGGAGGATCTCAGCTCCAGTTTCCAGGTCCAACACAGAGGTTGTGCTGTAGAGCAAAAGGGAAAACATTTTCACCTGAGCAGTTGCAGAGATTCATTTATTGTTTCTTTTCCTAGGAATTCGATGACGTTTGCGACTTCTTCTCTGAAGAAGAGTGTGCAAAACTGGGACGTTTAGGCCAACAAATCTGTGTGTACATGAAGAAAAACTATGAGTACCTGATTGCACAAGGTAACAGGAACTTCTGGGTTTAGACTGGCCTTGGAACACTAGACCATTCCTCTTTCCCTTCATTTATTTTTATTTTCATCAATCTCTTTTTTTAAATTCTTTTTTGATTAAGGTATTACATATGTGTCCTTATTCCTCCACTAACCCCCCACCTCCCATTCATGCCTTTACCCCCCTGTTGTCTGTGTCCATTGAATGGGCTTATATGCATGCATATCAGTCCTTTGATTGGTCTTTCCCCCTTACTCCCACTGTCCCCTACCTTCCCAAGGTTTGTCGTTCTGATTGATGTTTCTCTGTCTCTGGATCTGTTTTTGCTCATCGGTTTATGTTGTTTATTATATTCCATAAATGGGTGAGATCATGTGATACTTATTTTTCTCTCTGACTGGCTTATTTCACTTAGCATAATACTCTCGAGCTCCATCCATGTTGTTGCAAATGGTAAGAATTCCTCCTTTTTATAGCAGCATAGTATTCCACTGTGTAGACATACCACAGTTTTCTAATCCACCCATCTGTTCATGGCCACTTAGGCTGTTTCCAAATCTTAGCTATGGTGAATTGTGCCCTATGAATATAGGGGTGCATATATCCTTTCTGATTCGTGTTTCTAGTTTCTTGAGATATATTCCTAGAAGTGGGACCACTGGGTCAAATGGTAGTTCCATTTTTAGATTTTTGAAGAAACTCCATACTGTTCTCCACAGTGGCTGCCCCAGTCTGCATTCCCACCAGCAGTGCAGGAGAGTTCCTTTTTCTCCGCTTCCTTGCCAGCACTTGTCATTTATTGATTTGTTGATGATAGCCATTCTGACAGGTGTGAGATGGTATCGCATTGTCATTTTGATTTGCATCTCTTGTATGATTAGTGACTTTGAGCAGGTTTTCATATGTCTCTTGGCCTTCCTTCTGTCTTCTTTCAAAAAGTATCTATTGCCCATTTTTTGATTGGGTTGTTTTTTAAAATATATTTTTATTGATTTCTGAGAGGATGAGAGATGGGTAGAAAATATAAGCATCAATGATGAGGGAGAATTACTGGTCAGATGCCTCCTGCACGCCACACACTCGGGCTTGAGCCCACAACGCTGTCATGCACCCACACCAGGAATCAAATTGTGACTTCCTGTTTCTTAGGTCAGAGCTCAACCACGAGTCATGCTGGCTGGCACCTCTTTCCCTTTACATGGCTTCTTAGGCTCAGCAAAATTTATCCTATTTCATTTGTGCAGGGAGAAATCCTTGGGCAGCTTCAGAACCTTCTTTTTAACTGTATCCTGAACAGAGCTCAAGGTCAGCAGTGGCCACAGAGATACTGAGTCCTGGACCCTGCATTTTCACTCCCACTGACTCTTGTTCCATCTTTGCACGTCATGAGCTTTTCTGTCCCTGCTGCCTCCCTTCATACACCCTCCTCTCAGGTTTTCTCTTCAGCAACAAATATTTTGCTTCTCCTAGGTCTCATCAACACCGTTCCAGTTTCCATACATCCAAATAATCAGACCACAGAAGCTCGAAAACATGATTCTGATGAAGCTCAGGAACCCGGCAATCACAGTTAGTATCAGGAAAGGCCTGGAAATAGTTCCTGAATACAAAGTTCTTTGAGGTTCAGCTGCTCAGAAAAGATTTTCAGGGGTGCTTCTTTGGCCACTTATAAGCCCTTTTATTTTACTTTTAATTTATTTTATTGTTGAGAGTATTACAGATGTCCCCCATCTCATCCCCTTTGCCTCTCTCCACCCCTCTCCCACCATCACAGTCCTTCACTTGTCTATTGTCTGGGTGCATGAGCTATGGCTTACTTGTACTTCTATATCCCTTTACCTTTTTCAACCAGCCCTGCAAACATCTAGGAACTGTCAAAAAATTCCCTGTATCTATGAATCTGTTTCTGTTCTTGTTCATTCAACTTTGTTTTTAGATCCCATTGTCTCCCTTTGTTATGCTTATATGCATGCATACAAATCCTTTGGTTGATCTCTTACCCCCACACACACATTTCGCTGCCTTCCCACTGTAATTTGACAGTCTGTTTGGTCTGATGCTTCTTTGTCTCTGTACCTATGTTTGTTCATAAATTTATGATGTTCTTTATATTCCACAAATGAGTGAGATCATGTGATGTTTATCTTTCTCTGACTTATTTTGTTTAGCATAATGCTCTCCAGTGCCATCCATGCTGTTACAAATGATAAGAAGTCCTTTTTTATAGCAGCATAATATTCCATTGTGTAGACAGTTTTTTAATCCACTCATCTGCTGATGGGCACTTATGCTGTTTCCAAATCTTAGCTATGATGTATTGTATTGCTATGAACATAGGGGGGCATATATCCTTTCTGATTGGTGTTTCTAGTTTCTTGGGATATATTCCTGGAAGTGGTATTACTGGGTGAAATGGCAGTTCCATTTTTAAATTTTTGAACAAATGCCATATGTCTCCACAGTTGCTGCACCAGCCTCCATTCCCACCAGCAGTGCATCTTTTTTTCTCCGCATCCTGGCCAACACTTGTCATTTGTTGATAATAGCCATTCTGGCACGTGACAGATGGTACCTCATTGTTGTTTTGATTTCCATCTCTAAGTTGATTAGTAACTTTGAGCATGTTTTCATATGTCCCCTGGTCTTCTATATGTCCTCTTTCAAAAAGTGTCTATTTAGGTCCTTTGTCCATTTTTGGTTGGATTGTTTATCTTCCTTTTGTTAAGTTTTTTTTTTTGCTTTTGTTCTTTTTTATCTTTATTATTCAGTTTATTAATTACATTGTTCCCTTTTTTTACCCTATAGCTCCCCTCCACCTGGTACCCATCCCACCCTCAGCTCTCACCCCCCACCACTGTCCTCTCACATAGTTGCATGATTTTTGTCCAGTCTCTTGCTGCACTTCCCACACCCCTTTTCTCCTCAAGAATTGTCAGTCCATTCCCTCTCTATGTCCGTGATTCTGTTATATTCACCAGTTTATCCTGTTCATCAGCTTATTAATTCACTTGATTTTTAGATTCACTTGTTGATAGATGTGTATTTGTTGTTCATAATTTACACTTTTATCTTTTTCTTATTCCTCTTCTTAAAGAATATCTTTCAGCATTTCATACAATATTGGTTTGGTGGTGATGAACGCCTTTGGCTTTTTCTTATCTGCGAAGCACTTTATCTGACCTTCAATTCTGAATGATAGCTTTGCTGGATAGAGTAATCTTGGTTATAGATTCTTGCTATTCATCACTTTGAATATTTCTTGCCACTCCCGTCTGGCCTGCATCGTTTCTGTTGAGAAATCTGCTGACAATCGTATGGGTGCTCCCTTATAGGTAACTAACTGTTTTTCTCTTGCTGCTTTTAATATTCTCTCTTTGTCTTTTGCTCTTGGCATTTTAATTATGATGTGCCTTGGTGTGTTCCTCTTAGGGTTCCTATATATTGGGGTTTGGTGTGCTTATTGGACTCCTAAGTCAATTTCTTTCACCAGGTATGGGAAGTTTTCAGTCACTATTTCTTCAAATAGGTTTTCATTGTCTTGCTGTCTCTTTTTTTCTGGCACCCCAGTAATTCGGATGTTGGTATGCTTGAGGTTGTCCCAGAGGCCTCTTACACTATCTTCAATTTTTTGGATTCTTTTGGTTTCTTGCTTTTTCAGCTGAGTGGATTTTACCTCTTTGTATTTCAAATCTTTAACTTGGTTCTTGGGGTGCCCTAGAGTACTTTTAGGTCTTTGTATAATATTTTATATTTCAGACAGTGTATGCTTAATTTCTGGTTGGTCCTTTTTCATATCCTTGAGAGTCTCCTTCATATCCTTGTAGGTCTCATTCATTTCCTTATAGGACTCATTCATTTCCACGTTGGTCTTGTTCATTTCTTTGCAGGTCTTGTTCATATCCTTGAGGGTCTCATTCATTTCCTTGTATGTCTTGCTTATTTCCTTATAGGTCTCGACCTTTTCTAGGAGCCTCTTGAGAAGCCTTATAACAGTGGTTTTGAATTCCATGTCCAGTCGTTTTTTTTTTCCTCCATTTCTTTCACATCTGATTTCTTTCCATGTCTCTGCATGGTGGCTGCTTCCCTGAGTTGGTCGATTAGCTTTGTGTGGTAGACGTCCTACAAGGGACAGTGGCTCAGCCTCCCCAGTTACCTGAGGTGTATATGGGTTGCACAGTCTTGCTGAAGTTAAGCTCAGGTTAATCGTTGTTAGCACTTGGAGGGGTTGACCTCCAGGCCAATTGTCTGTGACATTCAGCTCTGCCCAGGTTGGATGGGCGGAGTCTCCAGGCCAAGCAGACAGCATTAGCTCCGCCCTATGCGGCCCCAGGGACTCTGTGCCGGGGGCAATGGCCACCAGCATCTCTGAGAGAGAGCCGCTGCTGAGCTCCACCGGTTGCTGGAGAATTCAGACTCGCCCCAAATGAGTCTGCACACCCAATGTCTCACCCAGGGTTGCAAAACAATGCAGTCTGACAGTTTCCCGAATGAAAGAGGAAGTCACAAGTGCTCTCTGTGCAGTCAGGCAGCTGTGCTGTTCCCAAGCTCACATGCACTCCTCACAAGCTCGCCTTTTCCACAAGCCAGCAGACCCCTGCAGCACCCGAGCTTTGGCGTGCCCTCCCACTGTCCAGTTTTTACCCCATATGATAATGGGTTCCCTGGACTTCTCCCAGAGCTGGAGAATCAGTCCAGTGGGACATCTTATTCTCCCCTGTTCGAGAAAACTGGCCGGTTTTCAGCCGCCCGCCCTAACCGCTGGTGCACACGCTCCAAACCTCTCTCCATGTGTATCTTCCAACACTGTCCACCGCCACTCCTCCGAGTCACAGTGTCTTGTCTTCACTTTTATTTCTGGAATTTTCACTCAGCCAGCTTTCCAGTGATTCTGGATGGTGTTTGTTCTTTCGTTAAGTTGTAGTTTTAAACTTGCTGTGTATGGCGACAAGATAGGTGTTTTACCTATGCCGCCATCTTGGTTCCCTTCTTAGCTCCGGTCCCAACACCATTTCTTAAAGAAAATGTCTTAACTCCATTGTATGGTCATGGTTCCTTTGTCAAATATTAATTGAGCATAGTGGTTTGGGTCGATAACTGGGTTCTTTATTCTATCTCATTGGTCTATATATCTGTTATTGTGCCAGTACCAGGCTGTTTTGAGAACAATGGCTTTGTAATACAGCTTGAAATCTGGTATTCCGATCCCACCTACTTTGTTCTTCTTTCCCAGTATTGCTGTGGCTATTTTGGGTCTTTTTATATTCCAGTTGAATTTTTGGAGAGGTCTTTCTAGGTCTTTGAAAAATGCTATTGGTATTTTAATGGGGAGTGTGCATTGAATCTATAGATTGCTTTGGGTAATATGGACATTTTAATGATGTTGATTCTACCAATCCATGGACGTGGTATGTTCTTCCATCTGTGTACATTTCCCTCTATCTCTTTTTTTCAGTGTCCTGTAGTTACCTGCGTATAGGTCTTTTACCTACTTAGTTAAGTTTATTCCTAGGTATCTTAATTTTTTTGGTGTGATGGTAAATGTGATTGCTTTTTTAGTCTCTCTTTCTGTAAGTTCATTATTGGTGTATAGAAATGTCATACATTTCTTGGTATTAATTTTGTATCCTGCTATATTGCCAAATTCATTTATTAAGTGTAATAATTTTTATGGAGTTTTTCGGGAATTTTATGTACAAAATCATGTCATCTGCAAATAAGGATAGCTTTACTTCTTATTTACCAATTTGGATGCCTTTTATTTCTTGTTCTTGTCTAATTGCAATGGCTAATACTTCCAGTACTATGTTGAACAGGAGTGGTGAGAGTGGGCAACCCTGTCTTGTTCCTGTTCTTAGGGGAAATGGTTTTAGTTTTTGCCCAATGATTATGATGTTAGCTGTGGGTTTATCATATATGGCTTTTATTATGTTGAGGTATGATCCTTCTATTCCCACATTGTTGAGAGTTTTTATAAAGAAAGGGTGTTCGATTTTGTCAAATGCTTTTTCTGCATCAAATGATATGACTATGTGATTTTTGTCTCTCAGTTTGTTTATGTGATGTATCACATTTATTGATTTGTGGATATTGTACCATCCTTGCATTCCTGGGATAAATCCTACTTGGTCATGGTGTATGATCTTTCTGATGTACTGCTGGATCCGATTTGCTAGAATTTTTTTTTAGGATTTTAGCATGTTGTCTTTATCTGGTTTTGGTATTAGGGTGATGCTTGCTTCATATAATTAGATTTGAAGTATCCCTTCCTCTTGAATTTTTGGAATAGTCTGAGGAGGATAGGTTTTAGTTCTTCCTTGAATGTTTGGTAAAACTCCCCTGTGAAGCCCTGGGCTTTTGTTTGCTGGAAGCTTTTTGATGACTGCTTCAATTTCTTCCACAGTTATTAGTCTATTGAGCTGTTTAGATTCTTCCTGATTGAGTTTTGGAAAGTTTTATTTTTCCAGGAATATGTCCATTTCCTCCAGGTTGTCCAGTTTGTTGAAATAGAGTTGTTCATATTATTTTTAAAACACTCCTTTGTGTTTTGTTTTTGTGGGGTCTGTTATTTCTCCTCTTTCGTTTCTGTTTTTGTTTATTTGGGTCCTTTCTCTTTGCTTCTCGGTGAGCCTTGCTAGAGATTCATCAATCTTGTTTATCCTTTCATACTATTTAGTCTCCATGTGTTTGATTTTTTTTGGACTGTTTTTATGGTAGTTGATTTCCAGTTTTATGCCACTGTGATCTGAAAAGATGCTTGTTATGAATTCTATCTTCTTGAATTGGAAGAGACTTTGCTTGTGACCCAATATATGATCTTTCTTTGAAAATGACCCATGTGCACTTGAGAAGAATGTATATTCTGTGGCAAAATGTTCTGAACATGTCAATTAATTCCATCTGGCCTAGTGAGTCTTTTATTTATTTAAATAAATCTTTATTGTTCAGATTATATAGATGTTCTTCTTTTTCTCCCATTACTCCCCTCCACCTGATCTCCCCCCCCCATGCCTTTGCCCCCGACCACTGTCCTCATCCATAGGTGTAAGATTTTTCTCCAATCTTTTCCCGCACCCGTCACACCTCCTTCCCCCTGAGAATTGTCAGTCCACTCCCTTTCTATGCCCTGATTCTGTTATATTCACCAGTTTATCCTGTTCATCAGATTTTTTATTCACTTGATTTTTAGATTCACTTATTGATAGATATGTATTTGTTGTCACTTTGTTGTCCATAATTTTTATCTTTAACTTTTTCTTCTTCTTCCTCTTCTTAAAGAATACCCTTCAGCATTTCATATTCCTGCTTTGGTGGTGATGAGTTCCTTTAGCTTTTTCTTGTCTGTGAAGTTCTTTATCTGACCTTCAATTCTAAATGATAGCTTTGCTGGGTAGAGTAATCTTGGATGTAGGTTCTTGCTATTCATCACTTTGAGTATTTCTTGCCACTCCCTTCTAGCCTGCATAGTTTCTGTTGAGAAATCAGCTGATAGTCATATGGGTACTCCCTTGTAGGTAACTAACTGTTTTTTTCTGTGGCTTTTAATATTCTATCTTTGTCTTTTGTTCTTGGCATTTTAATTATGATGTGTCTTGGTGTGGTCCTCTTTGGATTCCTCTTGTTTAGGGTGCTCTGCACTTCCTGGATTTGTATGTCTATTTCTTTCTCCAGGTAGGGAAAACTTTCTGTCATCATTTCTTCAAATAGGTTTTCAATATCTTGCTTTCTCATTTCTTCTTGCATCCCCATAATTCAGATGTTGGTACATTTGAAGTTGCCCCAGAGGCTCTGTACACTATCTTCATATTTTTGGATTCTTTTTTGTTTTTGTTTTTCTGGTTGGGTCTTTTTTGCTTCCTCATATTTCAAATATTTGATTTGATTCTTGGGGTCCTCTAGTCTACTGTTGTATTTCTGTACATTCTTTTATATCAGACAGTGTATATTTAATTTCTGTCTGGTCCTTTTCCATTTTCTTGGCATTCTCATTAAGACCCTTGAAAGTCTCATTAAGTTTCTCAGCAGTTTCTAGAAGATTCTTGAGTAAACTTATAACTGTGGTTCTGAACTTTATATCTAGTAGCTTGCTTTCACTCATTTCTTTCATTCCTGACATGTTTCTTTGTCTCTGCATTTTGGCTGCTTCCCTGTGTTAATGGAGTGTCCTTGTGTGGTAGGTGACCTATAAGGCCCAGTGGCTTAGCCTCCCCAACCACTTGAGGTGGACACTCTTGGTGCACCCCTTTGTGGGCTGGGTGCACAGTTTTATGGTAGTTAAGCCTTGATTGCTGTTGGTACACTGGGAGGAATTGACCTTAAGGCCAATTGGCTTTGAGGATCAGCTGTGACTATAATGGAAGAACTGCTGTGCTTGAGATACCCTAATGGGGCAGGACTTGCTATGGGGCTTTGGTGCTCATTGAGTCTGCCTCATGAGTGTGTCACTTATGGATGTGAAGAGTTGAAATCTGGTGTCGTCTCACACTGACCAGTAGGTACACTGGCCCCTGGGTCCTCAAAGAGGTGCAAGTCAGCTCCTTTCTGAAGCCACCCAGAAGGAGCTACAGCAAGAATTTCAGATCTCTCCTCTTTGCTTGGGGTTTGGAAGTTTTGGAGCTGTCCCAGCTGCAGTTCATTAGGTTAACCTTTGATAGGACAGGCCATTCATATGCAAAAGCCACTGCGCACAGTTTGGGTAGATTTGTAAATTGGGTAAGGAGGGGTCTCAGGAAATCACAGGGGTCTGGCAAACAGCGATAGCTGCCGGTCATCCATCTCTGTGTCTCTGCGTCCCCACGTCCTGAGCCCCAGCACAGTAAACAATGATTCCTGTGAGCACCTCTGCAAGAAAGCCACCCTCACTTTCCGAACTGATGCCGGACAGTCCAGTTTCTCCCTGTAAGAGTCTGGGTCCCCAGAGTCTCACCAGAAACTGGAGTTTGGAGTAGTCGGGAGCTTGTATCTACCTCCCGCTTGAAAAAGACAACTGTGTTCTCAGTTGTAGCCTTCTCAGCATGCCTCTGTACCTCCTATACAGTCTCAATGTGCTTTTTACTTTTTTCTGGGTGTAATACTTCCACTCAGCCAGCTTTCCCATGGTTTGGGGTGATAGTCGTTTGTCTTTTAGTTGTAGTTTTGGTGTGGTTGTGAGAGGTAGCACGTACAGGTGCATATCATATGCTGCCATCTTGGTTTCTCTAGTGAGACATTTAGGGTTGATGTTTCTTTGCTGATTTTTTGTTTAGAGGATTTGTCCAGTGGAGAAAGTGGGTTGTTAAAGTCTCCTACTATGATTGTATTGCTGTCAATATTTCCCTTTATATCCTCCAGGAGGTTTTATATGTATTTGGATGCTCCTTATTGGGTGCATATATGTTTACCAGAGTTATTTCTCCTTGTTGGATTGCTCCCTTTAGTAATATGAAGTGGCCTTCCTTATCTCTCTTTCCATGCCCTTCACTTTGAGATCTAATTTGTCAGATATAAGTATTGCTACCCCAGCTTTTTTTATTTCATTGCCATTCTCCTGAAAAAACTTTTTCCATCCCTTTGCTCTCAGTCTGTGTGCATCTTTTTTTCTGAGGTGGGTGTCTTGTAGACAGCAGATATATGGGTCATGTTTTCTTATCCAATCTATTACCCTATGTCTTTTGATTGGGGCATTTAATCCATTTACATTTAAAATTATTATTGATAGGTACTTCATTGTCACCATTTTTTTTGCAGTATAGCTTATATTTAATTGTAGTACATATGTTTTCCTTTCCCCCCCCTATTAACCTCCCCCCAGCACATGTCCCCAACTGCCCCCCTCCCCGCCCCAGTGTCTTTCATTCAATGGTTATGCTCATATTCATGCATATAAGTCTTTCAGTTGATCTCCCCCAGCATCTGCCTCCCATTCACCCCTGCCTTCCCCCTGTAGCTTAACAGCCTGTTCAATGCTTCCCTGCCTCTATATCAATCACTCTCCCCTGTTTCTTTTCTTCAAAAATATCTTGCCTCTGCATACTAGAAATAAATGAATAAGAACAAAAAATGTTTGAGTCTCAGCTTCAATGTCCAACTGTTCTGAGTCCCAGTTTCAATGTCAAATAGTTCTTTACGTGTACATGTCCGCAATGGTAGACACATGGTGGCAATGCAAGATCCAATGCTGCCGCATTGTCACCATTTTTATTCTTTACCCCTGTGTTCCTTTTTTGCTTCCTATTTATTTATTTATTTTTTACATCAGACCCTTTAGCATTTCCTGCATTGTTAGTTTGGTGGTAATAAACTCCCTTAGTCCTTTTTTGTCTGTGAAGCTCCTGATTTCACCTTTAAGTTTGACTGATAGCCTTGCTGAATACAGTATTCTTGGATTCAGACCCTTCCTTTGCATGACTTTGTATATTTCATTCCATTCCCTTCTAGCCTGATGTGTTTTTGTTGAGAAATCAGTCGCTAATCTGATGGGGAATCCTTTGTAGGTAATTTCTGTCTCTCACTGGCCACTTTTAAGATTCTTACTTTGTTGTTGGTGTTTGCCAATTTAATTATAATGTGCCTTGACATCAGTATTTTGGGGTTCATTTTGCTTGGGACTCTGAGTTTCTTGGATTTGTGTGGGGTTTTTCTTCCCTATATCACAGAAGTTTTCTGTCATTATTTCTTCATTTTTTGTTCTGTTTCCTTTCCTTCTGGAACCCCTATTATATGGATAGTTTTACTTGTCCCAAAGTTCTCTTAGTTTCTCCTACTGCTTTTTAATTTTTTTTCTAAAAGCTGCTCTACTTGGGTATTTTTTTCCTACCTTGTCTTCTAGCTCACTGTTGTAATCCTCTGCTTCTTCTAGTCTATTCTTGATGCTTTCTATTGAGTTCTTTACAGCAGCGATGTCATTTTTCATTTCTTCTTGGTTCTTCATTTCCTTCTGGTTCTTACACATGTTGTCAAATTTGTCTTCCATTCTTTTTTCTCCACCTTATGACAATTTCTCTGAATTCTTTCTCTGACAGGTTGCTTGCCTCCATTTTCTTTACTTCCTTTTCTGGTGATGTTTGCTTTTCTTTCATATGCGGGCTGTTTCTTTGTCTCTGGGTGTCTGGTTATGTAGTTCTCTCTCTCCTGCTTCTTCCTTCTTTGTAAGAAACCAAGGAGGTGGTAGAAAACTCAAAGATGCTGTTTTGACTCCTGCTTTGGATTTGTGCAGGGTGTCCATGCATGTGTGTACACTAACAGGATCGGGTGCTGTGTATGTCCTGAAATTTTCTGAGTAGAGGTCCTTTGTCTCCTTGGTTAAGTTTATTCCTAGGTATCTTAATTTTTTTGTTGCAATGGTAAATAGGATTGCTTTTTTAACTTCTCTTTCTGTGAGTTCATTATTGGTGGATAGAAAATCCATAGACTTCTGGGTATTAATTGTGTATCCTGCTACATTGCCGAATTCATTTATTATTTTATTTTATTTTATATTTTATTGATTTTTTATAGGGAGAAAGGGAGAGGGCTAGAGACTTAGAAACATTGATTAGAGAAACATTGATCAGCTGTCTCCTGCACACATCTTACTAGGGATGTGCCCACAACCCAGATGCATGCCCTTGACCAGAATCAAACCTGGGACCTTTCAGTCGGCAGGCCAATGCTCTATCCACTGAGCTAAACTGTTTAGGGCCCGAATTCATTTATTAAGTTTAATAGTTTTTTTAATAGAGTCTTTGGGGCTTATCATATCATCTGTGAATAAGGAAAATTTTACTTCTTTTCTAATGTGGATGCCTTTTATTTCCTCTTGTCTGAGTGCAATGGCTAGTACTTCCAGTACTATGTTGAACAGGAGTGGTGAGAGTGGAGATCCCTGTCTTGTTCCTGTTCTTAGGGGAAATGGGTTTTTTTGTCCATTGAGTATGATATTGGCTGTGGGTTTGATCCTTCTATTCCCACCTTGCTAAGAGTTTTTATTGAGAAAGAGTGTTGGACTTCTCAAATGCTTTTACTGCATCAATTGGCATGATTATATGTTTTATTTCTTTGATCTCTTTGGTAACCAACTCATTTTTATCTCTCAGTTTGTTTATGTGATATACCACATTTATTCATTTGTGGATGTTGAACCATCCTTGCATCCCCAGGATAAATCCCATTTGGTCATGGTGTATAATCTTTCTTTTAATGTAATGTTGGATATGATTTGCTATAATTTTGTGGAGGATTTTGGCGTCTGTGTTCATGAGGGATATTTGCCTGTAATTCTCTTCCTTTGTATTGTCTTTATCTGGTTTTGGGATAGGGGTAATGCTGGTTTCATAGAAAGAGCTTGGAAGTGCTTCCTCCTCTTGAATTTTTTTGAATACTCTGAGGAAGATAGGTTTTATTTCTTCTTTGAATGTTTGATAAAACTCCCCTGTGAAGCTGTCTGGTCAAGGGCTTTTGTTTGTTGGAAATTTGTTTATTATAGCTTCAATTTCCTCCAGAGTTATCAGCCTATTCAGATTTTTTTATTCCTCCTAGTTGAGTTTTGGAGGGTTTTATTTTTTTAGAAATATGTACATTACTTCTAGGTTGACCAGTTTGTTGGAGAAGAGTTACTCATAGTATTTTATAATGATTCTTCATATTTCTGTGGGGTCTGTTGTTATTTAATCTCTTTCATTTCTGATTTTTTTATTTGGGTCCTCTCTCTTTGCTTCTTGGTAAGACTGGCTATTCATCAATCTTGTTTATCGTTTCAAAGAACCAGCTCTTGGCTTCATTGATCTTTTGTAATGTTTTGTTTTGTTTTTGGTCTCTATGGCATTTATTTCCACTCTGATCTTTATTATTTCCTTCCTTCTGCTCACACTGGGCTCTTCTTGTTGCTCTCTTTATAATTCTTCAAGTTGCAGAGTTAGGTGGTTTTTACCAGGTTTTTTTTTTCTTTTTCTTTTTTGAGGTAGGCCTGTAATGTTATGAATTTCCCTCTCATGACTGCTTTCACTGTGTTCCAAAGATCCAAAGATTTTGGATTGTTGTGTTTTCATTGTCATTTGTTTCTAGGATATGTTTTATTTCTTTTTTTATGTTTAGTAACCCACTCATTTTTTTAATAGTGTGCTATTCAACCTCCAAGTGTTTTAATTATTGTGATTGTTTTTACTGTAATTGATTTCAATTTTTATGCTATCATGATATGAGAAGATGCTTGATATGATTTCAATCTTCATGAATTTGGAGTGATTTTGTCTGTGTCCCAATATATAGTCTATCTTTGAAAATGTCATATGTGCACTTGAGAAGAATGTATACTCTGTAGTTTTGGGGTGGAATGTTCTAAAAATGTCAATTAAGTCCATTTGATCTAGAGGGTCATTTAATATTGATATTTCTTTTTAAATTTCTTTGTTGATTAAGGCATTACATATGTGTCCTTACCCCCCATGACCCCTTCCAACCCCCCTCCCTACTCATGTCCTCACCCCTCTTGTGTCCGTGTCCATTGATAAGGCTTATGTGCATGTATACAAGTCCTTTGGTTGATCTCTTACCCTTACCCCCACCTTCCCCTACCTTCCCTCTGAGGTTTAACAGGCAATGCTTCTCTGACTCTGGATCTGTTTTTGTTCATCATTTTATGTTGTTCATTATATTCCATAAATGAGAGAGATCATGTGATACTTATCTTTCTTTGACTGTCTTATTTCACTTAGCAAAGTGCTCTCCACTTACATCAGTGTTCTAGTTTGAAGCAGCCACCTTTTCCTCCTTTTTCTTTTTCTTCCTCTTCCTAAAGAATACCTTTTACACCATTTCATGTAATACTGGTTTGGTGTTAAGGAACTCCTTTAGCTTCTTCTTATCTGTAAAGCTCTTTATCTGACCTTCAATTCTGAATGATAGCTTCACTGGGTAATCTTGATTGTAGGTTCTTGCTATTCATCACTTTGAATATTTCTTGCCACTACCTTCTGGCCTGCATAGTTTCTGTTGAGAAATCCGCTGACAATCGTATGGGTGCTCTTTTTTAGGTAATTAATTGTTTTTCTCTTGCTGCTTTTAATATTCTCTCTTTGTCTTTTGCTCTTGGCATTTTAATTATGATGTGTCTTGGAGTGGTCCTCTTTGGATTCCTCTTGTTTGGGGTTCTGTGTGCTTCCCGGACTTGTAAGTCTATTTCTTTCACCAGGTGGGGGAAGTTTTCTGTCATTTCTTCAAATAGTTTTTCAGTATCTTGCTCTCGCTCTTCTTCTGGCACCCCCATAGTTCTGATGTTCGTATGCTTGAAGTTGTCCCAGAGGCTTCTTACACTATCCTCAAATTTTTGGATTCTTTTTTTCTTTCTGCTTTTCCAGTTGAGTGTTTTTGGCCTCTTGGTATTTCAAAATTTTTATTTGATTTTTGCATTCCTCTTGTCTGCTGTTGGGTCTCTGTAAAATATTTTTTATTTCAGTCAGTGTATGTTTAATTTCTAATTGGTCCTTTTTCATATCCTGGAGGGTCTCGCTGAATTTACCGGCCTTTTCTAGGAACCGAACTCCATATCCGGTCATCTGCTGTCCTCCATTTCTTTAGTTTGTGATCTGTTTCTTTGTCTCCGCATTTTCGCTGCTTCCCTGAGTTGGTAGGGTAGCTTTGTGTGCTAGGTGTCTCGGCCTCCCCTGTTACCTGAGGTGGGCATTCTTGGTGCACCCCTTTGTGGACTGTGTGTACAGCGTTATTGCAGTTAAGTCTTGATTGTTGGAATCACTGGAAGGAATTGGCCTCCAGGCCAATTGGCTGTGAGGATCAGCTTGTCTACGCTGGGAGAAAGCCTTATATAACAAGACTTGGAAAATTGCAAAAGCCTCTGTGCTCAGCTTGGATGGGGCAGAGTTTCAGGGTGGAGCCCACAGCCTTGGCTTCCAGTCAGCTCTGCCTCACGAATTTCCTGTGTCTCCGTGTCCTCAGGCAATCACTGCAAGCACCTCTGAGAGAAAGGTGCCCTCAAGTTTCGTCTGTACCAAACAGTCCAGTCTCTCCCCCAATGAATCTGGACTCCCAGATTTTCGCCCAGCACTGGGGTTCAGTGCAGTCAGAACTGGATTTCAATGCCATCTGGAGCTCCTGTCTCCCTCCCACCAGATAAAGCCAGTGGCACAGTCAACAGTCCATTCTCTCTATGCTCACATGCGCGTGCACCTCTGGACCTCGGCCACTCGCTGTTCCCCTGAGATTCTGCCTTACAGTCCTGATTCCCTCCGTATGAGCCTAGGTCCCCCAGATTTCACCCAGACCTGGGGTTCAGTGCAGTTGGAACTAGGGTTCAGCGCAGTCAGGAGCTTTTGTCCTCTTCCCACTAAAGCACATCAGCCAGGCACTCAGACACCCTGTCCTCTCTGGCCCATCATTTCCGCACACGTGTGTCTCTGTACCTCAGACTTTGCAGCTTTGCACCTCAGACTTTGCAGCTCTGCTGATTCTCCATGTGCCTTTCTCTTTCCTTCTAGTTGTAGAATTTCCAGTCAGCCAACTTTCCTGTGGTTCTGGATGATATCCGTTTTGGATTTTAGTTGTAGTTTTGAAATTGTTGTGCGAGGCAGCAGTTTAGGTGTTCACCTATGCCGTCATCTTGGTTTCTCCCCTAATATTGAAATTTCTTTGCAAACTTTTTGTTAAGAGTATTTATCCAGCGATGTTAATGGAGTATTACAGTCTCCTGCTATGATTGTGTTTCTGTCAGTCTATCCCCTGATATCTTCTAGAAGTTGTTTTATGTATTTGGGTGTTCCTGCACTGGATGCATAAATGTTTATCAGAGTCATGTCCTCTTGTTGTATCGATCCCTATAGAATTATGAAGTGGCCTTTAATGTCTCTTGTTATGGTCTTCTCTCTGAGGTCTATTTTGTCAGATATAAATATTGCTACCCCAAGTGTTTTTTTTATTTTTTTTATTTCCATTCACCTGAGGTATTTTTCCTTCCATTCACTTTCAGTCTGTGGGAGTCCCTTGTTCTGAGGTGGTTCTCCTGTAGACAGCATATATATGGGTCATGTTTTCTTATCCATTCACTCACTCAATGTCTTTTGATTGGAGCATTTAATCCATTTATGTTTAATGTTATTGATAGGTACTTGTTTGTAGCCATTTCTGTACTTTATGCCTGAGTTCCTTCCTCCCTTTGTATTTCCTATTTGTACAGCATTCCCTTTAGCATTTCTTGCATTGCTGGCTTGGTAGTGATAAACTCCTTTAGCCCCATGGCCGGCAAATTGAGGCTCATGAGCCACATGTGGCTCTCTGGCCCCTTGAGTGTGGCTCTTCCACAAAATACCACAGCCTGGGTGAGTCTATTTTGAAGAATTGGTGTTAGAAGAAGTTTAAGTTTTTAAAAATTGACTTTCAAAAGAAATTTCAATCATTGTACTGTTGATACTTGGCTCTGTTTACTAACGAGTTTGCCAACCACTGCTTTAACCTATTTTTGTCTGCAAAGCTCCTGATTTCCCCTTCAATTTTGATTGATAGCCTTGATAGATAGTGTATTCTTAGATTCAGTCCTTTGCTTTGCATCACTTTGTTTTTGTTTGTTTGTTTTTTAATATATTTTATTGATTTTTTTTACAGAGTGGAAGGGAGAGGGATAGAAAGTCAGAAACATCGATGAGAGAGAGACATCAATCAGCTGCCTCTTGCATGCCCCCTACTGGAGATGTGCCCGCAGCCAAGGTACATGCCCTTGACCGAAATCGAACCTGGGACCTTTCAGTCCGCAGCCGATGCTCCATCCACTGAGCCAAACCAGCCGGGCTTTGCATCACTTTGTATACCTCCTTCCATTCCCTTCTAATCTGATGTGTTTCTGTTGAGAAATCATTTGATAATCTAATGGGAGATCCCTTGTACGTAACTCTCTGTCTCTCTCTTGCAGCCTTTAAAATTCTCTCTTTGTGTTAACATTTGCTATTGTAATTATGACGTGTCTTCGTGTGTATCTTTTGGGACTCAAAGATTCTGCCCCCATGTGGACACAAGATGGCCACCACAAGATGGCCAGCTGGGGAGGGTCATTGGGAGGTTCCAGGCCTGCAAGGGAGGGCAGTTGGGGCAATCAAGCCTGCAGGATAGGGCAGTTAGGAGTGACCAGGCTGGCAGAGGAGGGAAGTTGGGGGCAAACAGGCTGACAGGGAGCAGTTAAACATCAATTAGGCTGGCAGGGTAGTGGTTAGGGGGTGATCAGGCTGGCAGGCAGGATCCCAGTAGGATCGGGCCTAAGCGGGCAGTCGGACATCCCTCAAGGGGTCTCAGATTGGAGAGGGTGCAGGCTGGGCTGAGGGACATCCCCTGCCTCCCATGCACAAATTTTGTGCACCAGGCCTCTAGGTGATTATTATAGTCTCTGTTGCTTGGTGTGGCTTTGCACCAAGAATCAGCATCCTTCTGTGTGCATGCGCCAAGAATTGGAGTCACTGGGTTTTAGTGTGAATGCACTGGGAATCAGGGATCCCAGGCACATGAGATGAGAAACAGAGTCAAGTCATTGATGCTCAGTGGTGCCTCTTGCCTGGAGAATCAGGTTACTGGTCAGTTTGGGGGACCAGTTGCACAGTAGTGCTGTGTCGGCAGAAGGTCCACTCCTGTGATCCTGAAAACAGACTTTCATGTGCACTTGCCCAGAATCGAAGTCAGGTGGCACTGCCAACCAGCATGGGGGTGGGGTTTGGTTGCCCAATTGTGTTGTGCGGAACAAATCCCAATGTCTGTACGCTCCAAGTCTCAAATTCCTGTAGCTGTTCTGTGGCCCATGCGAGTGGCAGGTCTAGCAGTTCTTATAGTGCAGCTGCCAGCCTGTGGGGAAGGAGATGGGCTCTGTAACTCACAGAAATCTGTGGCCAGGGTGTCTGGATTCTTGGTGTCTGTGGGTCTGCAGCTATGGTTGCAGGTCTCTGTCCCCAGTGGCTGCAAGGTGCCAGTTTGGGAAGTGCTGAGGCCAGGATCTTAGTCTCAAGCAGCTCTGTTTTTTCAAGATGACAGGCCTCTGTGCCCGCCCTGGCTGCTCCCAGTGTCCAAGGTGGCAGCGGGGCCCCGCCATGTAAGACAGCTCAGTTTGGCAGCCCCTTGGAAGACTTGCGGGATCTGTCTCTAGCTCATACACACACACAGACACACACACACACACACACACACACACACACACACACAAACACACACACACACACACACCACACGTCCACACACTCCTCTATTTCTTCGTCACTCTCTCACACTCTCTCCCTCCCTACCTTCCTGCCGGTCACCATCTTCACTAGGATCCAGAAGTTCTTCCTGTTGTTGTTTTATGTATTTGGATGATTGTGCGTTGGGTACATATATTTACCAGAGTTATATCCTCTTGTTGGATTTCTCCCTTCAGTATTATGAAGTGACCTTCTTTGTCTCTTGTTATAGCCTTCACTTTGAGGTCTGTTTTGTCAGATATAAAGTATTGCTACCTGAACTTTTTTTTCATTTCCAATTGCCTGAAAGATATTTTTCCATCCCTACACTTTCATCTGTGTGAGTCCCTTGTTCTGAGGTAGGTCTCTTATAGACAGCATATATATGTTTCATGTTTTCTTATCCATTCAGTCACTTAGTGTATTTTTATTGGAACATTTAATCCATATACGTTTAATGTTATTATTGATAGGTACTTTGTTTGTAGCCATTTCTATTTTTTAGCCTAAGTTATTTCCTCCTTTTCTATTTCCTATTTTTACAGCATTCCCTTTAGCATTTCTTGCATTGCTGGCTTGGTAGTAATTAACTCCCTTAGCCTATTTTTGGCTGCAAAGCTCCTGATTTTCCCTTCAATTTTGATTGATAGTTTTGCTGGATAAAGTATTATTGCATCAGTCCTTTGCTTTGCATCACTTTGTATATCTCCTTCCATTCCCTTCTAGATTGAGGTGTTTCTGTTGAGAAATCATTTGTAATCTGTTGGGGGATCCTTTGTACATAACTCTGTCTCTTGCAGCCTTTAAGATTCTCTTTGTTGTTAAAATTTCCCGTTGTAATTATGACGTGTCTTGGAGTGGATCTTTTGGGATTGATCTTTCTTGGGACTATCTGTACCTGTGTGACTTTTTATCTTTATTGTTCAGTTTATTAATTACATTGTTCCCCGCTTTTTTCCACCTATAGCTCCCCTCCACACGATATCCATCCCACCCTCTGCTCTCACCCCCCCTCCACTGTCCTCTCCCATAGTTGCAAGATTTTTGCCCAGTCTCTTGCTGCACTTCTCAAACTCCCTTTCTCCCAAGGAATTGTCAGTCCATTCCCTCTCTATGTCCATGATTCTGTTATATTCACCAGTTTATCCTGTTCATCAGATTATTAATTCACTTGATTTTTAGATTCATTTGTTGATAGATATGTATTTGTTGTTCATAATTTATATTTTTACCTTCTCCTCCTCCTCCTCCCCCTCCCCCTCCTCCTCCTCCTCCTCCTCCTCCTCCTCCTCCTCCTCCTCCTCCTTCTTCTTCTTCAAGAATATCTTTCAGCATTTCATATAATATTGGTTTGGCGGTGATGAACTCCTTTAGCTTTTTCTTATCTGTGAAGCACTTTATCTGACCTTCAATTCTGCATGATATCTTTGCTGGATAGAGTAATCTTGGTTGTAGATTCTTGCTATTCATCACTTTGAATATTTCCTGCCACGCCCATCTGGCCTGCATCGTTTCTGTTGAGAAATCCACTGACAATCGTATGGGTGCTCCCTTATAGGTAAGTAACTATTTTTCTCTTGCTGCTTTTAATATTCTCTCTTTATCTTTCGCTCTTGGCATTTTAATTATGATGTGTCTTGGTGTGGTCCTCTTTAGATTCCTATATTTTGGGGTTATGTGCACTTCTTGGGCTTTTAAGTCAATTTCTTTCACCAGGTGGGGGAAGTTTTCAGTCACTATTTCTTCAAGTAGGTTTTCATCATCTTGCTCTCTCTCTTTTTCTGGCACCCCTATAATTCGGATGTTGGTATGCTTGAGGTTGTCCCAGAGGCCCCTTACACTATCTTCAATTATTTGGATTCTTTTTGCTCCTTGCTTTTCCGGCTGAATGGATTTTGCTTCTTTGTATTTCAAATCTTTGACTTGGTTCTTGCAGTCGCCTGGACTGCTTTTAGGTCTTTGTATAATATTTTTTATTTCAGTCAGTGTATGCTTAATTTCTAGTTGGTCCTTTTTCATATCCTCGTAGGTCTTGTTCATTTCCTTGTAGGTCTCGGCCTTTTCTAGGAGCCTTTTTAAAAAATATTTTATTGATTTTTTACAGAGCAGAAGGGAGAGGGATAGAAAGTCAGAAACATCGATGAGAGAGACATCGATCAGCTGCCTCTTGCACGCCCCCTACTGGGGATGTGCCCGCAGCCAAGGTACATGCCCTTACCAGAATCGAACCCGGGACCCTTCAGTCCGCAGTCTGACGCTCTATCCACTGAGCCAAACCGGTCTCGGCTCTAGGAGCCTTTTGATAAATCTAAATAACCGTGGTTTTGAACTCTATCTCTAGTCGTCATTTTTCCTCCATTTCTTTTACATGCGATTTCTTTCCATTTCTTTGCATTGTGACTGCTTTCCTGAGTTGGTCCATTAGCTGTGTGTGGTAGATGTTCTCTAAGGGACAGTGGCTCAGCCTCCCCAGTTACTTGATGCAATCCTTTATGGGTTGTACAGTATTGTTGAAGTTAAGCCCAGCTTATTGTTGTTAGCACTAGGAGGGTTTGACCTCCAGGCCAATTGGCTGTGAAGGTAAGCTGTGTTCAAGTTGGATGGACGGAGTCTCCGGGCTGATCACGCAGCGTCAGCTCCTCCCTATGCGGCACGTGGGTCTCTGTGCCGGGTGGTAACGGCTGCGCACCTCCAAGAGAAAGCCATCGCTGGTCCCCACCCATTGCCAAACAATTCTGCCTCTCCCCAAATGAGTCTGCACACCCAAAGTCTTGCCCAGGGTTGTAACACAAAGCAGTCCGGTGGTCTCCCGAACGAGGGAGCAAGTCATGAGTCCTCTCTGTGCGGTCGCGCACTTCTGTCCCCAAGTTTACGTGCAAACTGCTGTTCCAAGTTTAGCGCACTCTCCACAAACTTACAGACCTCTGCAGTGCCCAGCTTTTAACGTGCATGCCTACCCCGCATCTCGCCTGGAACTGGGGAATCAGTGCAGTGGGATGCCTCCGCCCTCCCCATTGGAGAAAACAAGCCTGGAACTGGGGAATCAGTGCAATGGGACACCTCCGCCCTCCTCGTTGGAGAAAACCAGCAGGGTCGGATGCCGCCCGCCCTTTACTGCTCATGTGCGTGCACACAGCTCCAAACCTCTCTCCGCGTGTATCTTCAAGGCTGTGCTCCGCCACTCTTCTGAGTCACAGTGTCCTATCTTTACTTTTATTTGTGGAATTTTCACTCAGCCAGCTTTCCAGTGATTCTGGATGATGTTTGTTCTGTTTTTAAGTTATAGTTTTGGACTTGTTGTGTGGGGCAGCAAAATGGGTGTTTACCTGTGCTGCCATCTTGGTTCTTCCCTCTGTACTTGTATGACTTTTTTCTTCCCCATATCAGGGAAGTTTTCTGTCATTATTTCTTCAAATAGATTTTCTAGTGCTTGAGCTCCTCTTGTCCTTACAACAGCATTTTGTGTTGTCCCAAAGCTTCCTTTGGCTCTCCTCCTACTTTTTAATTTTTTTCTCCAGTTGCTATTCAGATTGCACTTGTTTCTCTACTTTATCTTCAAATTCAATAGTTCAGTCCTCTGCTTCTCCTAGTCTGCTATTGAAAACTCGGATAGCATTTTTTATTGTAGCTATATCATTTTTTCCCCTTTACTTTTTTAATTTAATAAATCTTTATTTTTCAGATTATTACAATTATTTCTCTTTTTACCTCCCAGGGCTCCCCTCCACCTGGTCCACACCCCACCTTCTGCCGTTTCCTCCCCCCGCCCCCACTGTCCTCATCCATAGGTGTAAGATTTTTGACCAGTCTCTCCCCACACCCGCTAAACCCCATTTCCCTGAGAATTGTCAGTCCACACCCTTTCTATGCCCCTGATTTTACTATATTCATCAGTTTGTTCTGTTCATCAGATTTTTTTATTCACTTGATTTTTTTAACTTTTTTATCTTTATTGTTCAGTTTATTAATTACATTGTTCCCCCTTTTTATCCCCCTGTAGCTTCCCTCCACATGGTACCCATCCTACCCTCCACCCTCACCTCCCCACCCACTGTCCTCTCCCATAGTTGCATGATTTTTGTCCAGTCCCTTGCTGCATTTCCCACAGCCCTGTTCTCCCCAAGAAATGTCAGTCCATTCCCTCTGTATGTCCATGATTCTGTTATATTCACCAGTTTATCCTGTTCATCAGATTATTAATTCACCTGATTTTTAGATTCATTTGTTTATAGATGTGTATTTGTTGTTCATAATTTATATTTTTACCTTTTTCTTTTTCCTCTTCTTAAAGAATATCTTTCATCATTTCATATAATATTGGTTTGGTGGTGATGAACTCCTTTAGCTTTTTCTTATCTGTGAAGCACTTTATCTGACCTTCAATTTTGAATGATAGCTTTGCTGGGTAGAGTAATCTTGGTTGTAGATTCTTGCTATTCATCACTTTGAATATTTCTTGCCACTCCCGTCTGGCCTGCATCATTTCTGTTGAGAAATCTGCTGACAGTCGTATGGGTGCTCCCTTATAGGTAACTAACTGTTTTTCTCTTGCTGCTTTTAATATTCTCTCTTTATCTTTTGCTCTTGGCATTTTAATTATGATGTGTCTTGGTGTGGTCCTCTTTAGATTCCTATATTTTGGGGTTATGTGCACTTCTTGGGCTTTTATGTCAATTTCGTTCACCAGGTGGGGGAAGTTTTCGGTCACTATTTCTTCAAGTAGGTTATCATTACCTTGCTCTCTATATTTTTCTGGCACCCCCATAATTCGGATGTTGGCATGCTTGAGGTTGTCCCAGAGGCCCCTTACACTATCTTCAATTATCTGGATTCTTTTTGCTTCTTGCTTTTCCGGCTGAATGGATTTTGCTTCTTTGTATTTCAAATCTTTGACTTGGATCTTGCAGTCCTCTTTACTGCTTTTAGGACTTTGTGTAATATTTTTTATTTCAGTCAGTATATGCTTAATTTCTAGTTGGTCCTTTTTCATATCCTCATAGGGCTTTTTCATTTCCTGGGAGGTCTTGTTCATTTCCTCATAGTTCTCATTAAGTTCATTGGCCTTTTCTAGGATCCTCTTGAAAAACCTTATTACTGTGATTTTGAACTCTATGTCTAGACGTCTTTTTTCCTCCATTTCTTTCTCACCTGATTTCTTTCCATTTCTCTGCGTTGTGGCTGCTTTCCTGAGTTGGTCAATTAACTTTGTGTGGTAGATGTCCTCTAAGGGACAGTGGCTCAGCCTCCCCAGTTACCTGTGGGTACTCTTACTGCAACCCTTTATGGGTTGTACAGTATTGTTGAAGTTAAGCCCAGCTTATTGTTGTTAGCACTAGGAGGGTTTGACCTCCAGGCCAATTGGCTGTGAAGGTAAGCTGTGTTTAGGATGGTTGGGCGGAGTCTCCGGGCTGATCACGCAGCGCCATCTCTGCCCTATGCGGCACGTGGGTCTCTGTGCCGGGTGGTAATGGCTGCACGCACCTCCAAGAGAAAGCCGCCGCTGGTCCCCACCCATTGCCAGACAACTCTGCCTCTCCCCAAATGAGTCTGCATACCCAAAATCTTGCCCAGGGTTGTAAAACAAAGCAGTCCGGTGGTCTCCCGAACGAGGGAGCAAGTCATGAGTCTTCTCTGTGCGGTCGCGCACTTTTGTACCCAAGTTTACGTGCAAACTGCTGTTCCAAGTTTAGCACACTCTCTTCAAGCTCGCAGACCTCTGCCACGCCCAGCTTTTAGCGTGCATACTCCAGAGCTAGGACCTCGCCTGGAACTGGGGAATCAGTGCAGTGGGACGCCTCTGCCCTCCCCATTGGAGTAAACCATCTGGGTTTGCTGACACCTGCCCTACAGCTGTGCACGCACATGGCTCCGAACCTCTCTCCGGGCATATCTTCAAGGCTGCACTCCGCTCGTCCTCTGAGTCACGGTGTCTTATCTTTACTTTTATTTGTGGAATTTTCACTCAGCCAGCTTTCCGGTGATTCTGGATGATGTTTGTTTTGTTGTTGTAGTTTTGCACTTTTTGTGTGAGGCAGCAAAATAGGTGTTTACCTATGCGGCCATCTTGGTTCTTCCCCTATTCACTTGATTTTTAGATTCACTTGTTGATGAACATGCATGTGTTGTTTGTAATGTTATCTTTGCCTTTTTCTTTCTCTTTCTTTTCTTAAAGAATACCTTTAAGAATTTCATATAATACTGGTTTGGTGGTGATGAACTCCTTTAGCTTTTTTTTATCTGTGAATCTCTTTATCTGACCTTCAATTCTGAATGATAGCTTTTCTGGCTAAAGTAATCTTGATTGTAGGTTCTTGCTATTCATCACTTTGAATATTTGTTGCCACTTCCGTCTTGCCTGCATAGTTTCTGTTGAGAAGTTAGCTGACTATCATATGGGTGCTCCCTTTTAGGTATGTAACTGTTTTCCCTTGTTGCTTTTAATATTTTCTCTTTGTATTTTGCTATTGGCATTTTAATTATGCTGTGTCTTGGAGTGGTCCTCTTTGGATTCCTCTTGTTTGGGGTTGTCTGTGTTTCCTGTACTTGTAAGTATTTCTTTTACCAGGTGGGGGAAGTTTTCAGTCATTATTTCTTCTAATAGGTTTTCAGTATCTTGCTCTCGCTCTTCTTCTGGCACCTCCATAATTCGGATGTTGGTATGCTTGAGGTTGTCCCAGAGGCTCCTTACACTATCTTCAAATTTTTGGATTCTTTTCGCTTTTTCCTTTAAAGTTAAGATTTTTTTCTTCTTCGTTGTATTTCAAATCTTTAAATTGATTTTTGGGGTCCTCTAGTCTGCTGTTAGGTCTCTGAAGAATACTTTTTATTTCAGTCCATGTATAATTTAATTTCTAGTTGGTTCTTTTTCATATCCTCGAGGGTCTCGCTAAATTTATTGGCCATTTCTAGGAAATTCTTGAAAAACCTTATAGCCGTGGTTTTGAACTCTATAGCCAGTTATTTGCTTTCCTCCATTTCTTCCATTTGTCATCTATTTCTTTCTCTCCACATTTTCACTGCTTCCCTGATTTGGTAGAGTAGCTTTGTGTGCTAGGTGTCCTATAGGACCCAGTGGCTCAGCCTCCCCAGTTACCTAAAGTGCACACTCTTGGTAAACCCTTTTATGGACTGTGTGCACAGCCTTGTTGTAGTTAATTCTTGTTTCTTGTTGATATCACTGGGAGAAATTGACCTCCAGGCCAATTGGCTGTGAGGATCAGTTGTGGCTATGCTGGGAGAAATTCTGTGCTGGGGACACCCTTAAGAGCCAAGACTTGCAAAATTGCAAAAGCCTCTGTGCTCAGTTTGGATGGGGTGGAGTCTCAAGGCAGAGCAGACAGTCTTGGCTTCTTTTCATCCCTGCCCTAAGAGACCCCTGGGTCTCAGTGTCTCTCAGTAATCACTGCAAGCACCTTTGAGAGAAAGCCACCTGCTGCCAGACAGTCCAATTTTTCCCTGAATGAGTCTGGGATCCCAGAGTCTCTCTCATAACTGGAGTTCAGTGTAGTCAGGAACTTCCGTCTCTTGCCCACTTGAGAAAGCCAGCTGTGCACTCAGCAGTCAGTCCTCTCCATGTGCGCTGCTTCTGGACCTTTGCCTTCCACAGCTCCCCTGAGTTTCAGTGTGTTTTTCTCCTTTTCTGACAGTCCAGATTTTTCCCATATGAGTCTGAGTCCCCAGGGTCTCACCCAGAATTGGAGCTCAGTGCAGTTGGGAGCTTCCATCTCCCTTCCACTTGAGAAAGCCAGATGCAAGCTCAGCCAACAATTCTTTCTATGCCCCTGCACATGTCCATACTTTAGCCTTTTGCAGCTCCTTTGAGTCTCAATGTGCTTTTCTCTTTCCTTCTAGTTGTAGAACTTCCACTCAGCCAGCTTTCCTGTAGTTCTGGATGGTGTCCGTTTGTCTTTTAGTTGTAGTTTTGAAATTGTTGTGCAAAGCAGTAGTTTAGGTGTTTCCTTATGCCACCATCTTGGTTTCTCTCCAATTGTAGCTATATCACTTTTGATTTCTTCCTGATTGTTGCGTAGGTTGTTGATTTCCTTGTTCATCCAGTCAATGAACTCTATTACCATTACTCTGAATTATTTTTCTGACATACTGCATGCTTTTATTTCATTTAGTTCCTTTATTGGTAATTCCTCTTTTCCTTTCCTCTGGGAATTGTTTTTTTGTCTCCCCATTCTAGCTATCACCAGAAGGTCCAAGCACTGAGTTGCAGGGCCGTAGCTATGTGCAGTGCTTGCATCATGGCATCCGAGATTCACTGAAGAGCTCAGACACCAAGACATGTGGCTGCCATGGATCGGAGAGAGTTATGTGCACCAAGAATTAGAGTCCAAAGCACTCAGTGCAGCCTCATGCGCACACCTAGAATCAGGGTCCCCACATGCATGCAGTGATAAACAGAGTCCTCACGGGAATGTGCCAAAAATCAGAGTCTCCAGACATGCCTCAGGAATCAGGATCCCCATGTGCATGCACCAAGAATCGAGAATAGGAGACTCTGGCACTGGTTCACCCTCCTGCACATGCTACGAATTGGAGTCCCTGTTTTGCATGTGCGTACTGACAATCAGAGTTACGGACAATTAGTGTGCACTCACTGAGAATCAGGATTCCCATGCACATGCACGACAAGAAGCAGACTCCCTGCATGCACGTGCCAAGAGTCAAAGTCACTGGTGCTCAGTGCAGCCTCGTGCACAGAGAATCAGGCTCCCTGGCCTGCTTGGGGGACAGGGTGCACAGCCACCCTGTGACAGCAGGAAACTTGCTTTCATGCTGTGAGTAGATCAGGCCATATGCCACTGTGGCAGGTTAGTGGGGAGGGAGATACACTCTGTGACTCACAGAAATCTAAGGTTGGGATGTCTATATTCTCAGTGTCCATGGGTCTGCAGGTATGGTTACAGGAAGGGCCCCATTTTGCATCTGAGGCCAGTCTGGGTGGTGGTGAAGCTAGGATCCTCGTTGCAGCAGTTCTGCCGTTCAAGATGGTGTGGTTTCTGTGCCAGCACTGGCCGCCCTGGAGTGTTTTCAGCAGCAGCAGGGTCTCACAGTCTAAGACTGCCCCATCCACCAGCCCCTGAAAGTCCTGCAGGATCTAACTGTCACACACACAGAGACACACACAAACCACCACACATCACAGACTACCCACATAAACACACTTCTCCTTCACTCCATCACTCTCTCACACTCTTTCCCTCCTTGCTTTCTAGCCAGTCATCATCTTCCTCTTCCGCACTATGCTTTTGTTGTTTAGCCTCTGCTGATGATGATGTCACTGGGAGGTATTACCCCTAGGCCAATTGCCTTGGAGGATCAGCTACCACTACAACAAAAAAAACTGCTGGACAGGAGCCTACCCTATGGAGCAGGCCTTGCTTCAGTGGGGCTTTGATGCTCACTGAGTCTTCCCCTTGAGTGTGTCACTCTTGGAGGTGTTAGGGTTGCACTCTGGCATGGCCAAAACTAACCCTGGATGCACTGGCTCTGGAGCCTCTTTGGAAGTGCCACGTCAGCCACTGCCTGCACCCTGCCTGGGGCCACCCAGAATGAGTGACAAAGTGATCTACGGATGGCTGCTACTAGTGTTGGGTATGGAGGTGCCCAGGAGAGGACATACTCTGATCTCAAGTGGGTTTCTACTAGAGCCTGGCCTGGGGCTACTTATTTAGAGGTTCGGGGCACACTGAAGGCAGTTGCTGCTTGTTTGAGAGATTTTAGTAAAACCCAAAGCTTGAGACAAGAGAGGCCATTTGTATGAAAAAGCCACTGTAACTGGCTTGCATGAGCCTGCAAATAGGGAGGGACAGAGTCTCAGAGGATCACCAGGGTGGATCAGAAAGTGTGAGCCAGGTGATAGAGACTCAGATAAGGTTCCCTGACTGCTGGCTCTGTGGATAGAGGGATCAGAAGAGGAACAATGTCCTCTGCTGGGATTTCTATCTGGGAGAAAGCTACTCCCCCAGCTCTCCTCCTCATTTCAGATAAGTTGCTTTCACCCCAAATTCCCAGGTTCCTTTCAAGATGCTGACCCAGTGGTGGAGCTCACAGGACCCAGGGAAGAAGAGACTAATGTCTGGCGTGGCAGGCTGAGGGAAAGAAAGAACCGTATTATTTATGAAGAGATCAGTGACCCAGAGGAAGATGAATAAGTATGTAAGTGGCCTTTCCTTCCAGCCCACACCGCTGCAAAAATACACTGTTCTCATAGTCTCACCTTGTCATTCCTTCCCAAAATCGTTCCTTTGCCAAGACCCTTGGAGTGCAGCATTGAGACTAAATGACCAGGCTTCCCTCCCTCTTTCTACTCCCTGCTCTGTGTAGCCAGGGATCTCCCTACCCAGGATGCCCTGGGCGTCCACCCCCTGGTCAGGTCCTGACCTATAGGCCTCAGCTGCCTCTAGCCTAGGAACTCATGCAACAGGTGAGAGGCCCTGTGGCATGAGCAGAAGATTTGCTTTGAGGAGCAGTGAGTGTTGCGTGCACAGCATGAGGTGGGGAGGAATCTGAGTACTCAGGGGCCTGCAGTTAGTTGAGGTGTTGGGCATTAATGATCAGGCAAGGGGAGCTGACTGCCACTTATTTTCCTTCTCTCTCCTTGTCTCCATCTCAGGAATGTGCCAAGTGCCCATGAAAGGAAGCAGAACCTGGTAGCCCTTCATGACCGTGGGCACGACTGTGAACTACTGGCCATCAGGGGTGCTGCAATTAGAAGAAAAATTGACAGTAGTATAATTTTGTTTCTTAATGTGTCACAAATTCTCTGTAATATGTTAGTTTATAAATTGTAATAATACCTGTACTTAATGCAAGTTTCTGTCCATGTCTCCATGCACATACCTGGGGAAACAGCACTGGCTGCTGTCTTTGCACAGAGGAGCACTAGCCTCCCTCTTTGCAGATGTGACTTGTAAGGCCTTCCAGGAGTTGGATTCCAGATGCTTTTCTCTGCATTTATACACACACACACACACACACACACACACACACTAACGGTTTGACTATGTGCATCTCCTATTTGCTTTCTCTACTAAGTGTCTTGGGCATGTTCTTCTTGTTCTGTTCCCTGTTCTGCAGTTCTGTGTTGCAAACCCCCATTACTTATTTACCCTATATAAGTTACTGTTAGTTAATAAACAAATGTTTTTTCTCAATTGTTTCTTCCTCTCCTTCTTGTGCACAAACCCTGTGCACATGTGTGAGTGGTTCATTTGCACACATAAATAGAAGTGGAATTGCTGCATCAAAGATTTCATTTGTTCAACACCTAAGAGGCTTGTACTGGGTACTGGGCGCTATCCATGGTGCTGAGGATATATTAGGGAACAAGACACAAATATTCTTGCCCATCTGGCCTTGACCTTCTACTGGGGAATATTTCCAGTTTTTGCATGTTGAAACCCTTACCTTCACTGTCAGATCTCTGGCTCAGTTGCTGGGCTAGTCTATTGTGGAATGTGTGGGAGGAAACAGAGGTGCTCTGGACCCTTTCCCAGAACTTTGGAATCATTGTCCCACGACAGGGACCTCCAGGTCAGTACATGCAGAGAGGGAGGGGCAGTGTCCTGGTGATAGTGGGGCAGGGGAGGACACAGATGCACAGGGTGCAAGGGAGAGTGCCTGGTGTACAGGCAAGGGAGACCCAGGACTCAGTGTGTGCTAGCACACCATTGGAAGGAGAGCATGCCAGGAAGAATGGGTGAGGGGTCAGTAAATCCAGGACTGAGGGCCCCCAAAACTGGCTCAGCAGTGAGAGGGGAGTCCTACCTGAGTGACTGAGGATGCTGCTCCACCTCTGCCTCAGCAGAAGGAAATTCTCCTTTACCCTAACATAGCGCTGCGTTTCTCAAATTCAATATTCCGATATTAGACATTGGGCACACTGTTGTCCATGTGAAAACAGAAGAGAATCCCCAAAGTAGATCCTGAAAGATTTCATTTCTCTTCTTCCCTGTGAAGATGGGACCCACCCACTGGGTGCCCAGCAAGGGAGACAAGTGCAGGAAAGGACGACTTTAAAACACTTTGCAGTCATGAGAGGGAATAACTTGCCTTTTGTCCCAAGGTAGGTAATGCTTTCCTCCTCCTCCTCCTCCTCCAGGAGGCAGATCCGGATTTGGAGATGTCAGACTCGAGTTTTGCCAAACCCAGAAATCACCCTGTACATGGCTCCAAGTCTCACCCCTCATTAGCCTTCTCCCCCACAAAGCCTGATGCCCTATGTGGATGCATGTGCTCTTCTGATGACATCCTAAATGACAGTTTATGCCGCCCTTTCTGTTTCATTTGTGTTTCAATCACTTTTAGGCTGGGTCTATAGCTAATCCGTATTCCTTGCAGGGAATTGGAAAAGGCAGGGATGTGTGACAAACAGCAGTCTGAGCCTTCTGAGATTTCTTCACCAAGACCCACAATACACAACACAATTCACAGTGACTCTAAGCCAAATGCTCCATGAAACAATACTGACCCTGTCCACATGCGATACAGCCTGGTATTTTCTATTCTGTTCTGCGATGCCCGATGTTATTCCATTGTAAATCATTAAAGACATGCAATTCTGCTCCAGTGACATACAGCATTCCATTGGCCTGTTCATCAATTAAGACTTGCAGCTTGGAAAGCCCTTCTACATGCTCCCTGTGTGTGTGTACCAGGGAACTCCTGCTCTGAGTCTGGTAGAGAAGGTGAAAGGAGGCCTCTATTTTTCTCTGAGGCAGTTTCTTGGGAAATGGTGACCCTCAGACTTATTTCTCCCCTGGGTCAGGCCTGACCAGGAGTGGGGAGGATGGGAGGCATCAGTGGTGTCTGGGCAAATACTCCAGTGTTTTTTCTTTAGTGTCACACTACTACCACAGTCAGAACACTTCTGGCTTTTCCCTCACACTAACCTATACTCTAAAACAGTGGTTCTCAACATTTCTAACACCACAACACTTTAGTACAGTTCCTCATGTTGTGGTTCCTCATTCAATTATTTTCGTTGCTACTTCATAACTGTAATTTTGCTACTGTTATGAATCATAATGTAAATATCTATGTTTTCCGATGGTCTTAGGCTCTACAGCAGCGGTTCTCAATTCACAGGTTGAGAACCATTAGCAGGGTCGCCTAAGACCATCAGAAAACACAGATATTTACATCACTATTCATAATAGTAGAAAAATTACAGTTATGAAGTAACAACAAAAATAATTTTATGGTTGGAGGTCACCACAACATGAGGAACTGTTTTAAAGGGTTGTGGCATTAGAAAGGTTGAGAACCACTGCTCTAAAACATCATCATCTGTGTGTTCCACAATTCAATTCAATCCTGACACTAACCAGAGTTAGCTCGGTGCCCACAAGTTAAGGACTCAGTCCTTCAAGTCTGCTCCTCCCAGCTCAGATGCCAATTGCAAGTCCCAGGTTGTCGCCTGTATTCTGAAAAACCGGCTATAAATCCAAGGTTTCCATGACCCCTCCTCTAGTTCAGTCAATTGCTAAAATATTTACAATAAGGAATATGATAAAGGATGCAGATGAGCAGCCAGATGAATAGATACATAAGGTGACATCTGGAAAGGTCCAAAGCACAGGAGCTTCTGTCCCCGTGGTGATGGATTTTATTACTCTCCCAGCATATGGATGTATTCACCAACCCAGAAGCTCTCTGCACCTCATACTATTGGGATTTCATCGAGGCTTCATCATGTAGGCAAGATCCATCAGTAACTGTATTTCCAGCCCCTCTTCCTTCTCAAGAGACTGGAGGGCGAATCTGAAAGTTCTAAGCTTCTAATCATGACTTGGTCTTTCTTGTGAACAGCTCTCATTCAGGGGCCACCTCAGAGTTGCCTCATTAGAACAAATAGTGCTCTTATCACTTAGGAAGTTTTAAGGGTTTTAGGTGGTCTATGCCAGGAACCGGGGGGAAAGGCTGGCATGTGTATTTTTTATTATTTCACATCAGGATTTATTCTGGTGGGGAGGAATATGGACTCAGAGCCAACTGGGTTGTGCTGAAATGACAGACGACCACAGTTTATCACTCGTGCTTCTTGTCCATCTCAGCTGAACTGGGGATCTCCTTCACATTATCAACACACTCATGTCAGGACCCAAGGACACAGAGCAACCACACTGGTGGCCTGGCAGAGAGAAAGGAGAGTGTGGCTAAGCATGAACTGGGTCTTCAAATGGCTAAGTCTGGCCGTAAGGATGAGATTCTTGCAGTCCTCTGGGAGAAATGGGGGCTAGGTTATAGGTTATTTGTAAACATTCTAAAATCTATCACAAGGGTAATAAAAAATAAAATCAGTCACAAGGAGGATGGCAGGGAGGAAAGGAATGTGAATTTTACACCCCCCCAAGACAACATACAACAACCCCCTCCCCTCTAACACCTGTCAATCTGTTCTGTATCTAAGTCTGGAGGTGAGTGAAGTTACTAGCACCTAGTCAGTAGATGCTGCTAAACATCTTACAATGCATAAAACAGCAACCCCCTCAAAGAATTATTTGACCCAGAATGTCAGTAGTGCCAAAGTTGAAATCTCTGGCCAAAAGAGTATTTAAATAGAGAGATTTTAAGTGTCAGACAGATCTCTCCATGAGGGTAGGTAAGTAGAAGGATGGTACAGTTTCTAAATCAATCCATTTATCACACGGCACTTATGAGGATTTGACTGTGTGCAGAGCTCTATGGTAAAGGCAGATGGGATGAGAGACTGCGTTTCTATAGTCATCTTAAAGGAGAAAGTTGATGGTGCATGGACCCTATTGTCCCCACTACTCTGGGGGACACATCAGCTATATGTAAAGAGTTCCTGTGTGGGGTCTGTTTCTCTGTTTTTTCTTCTGTCTCAGCATGACCTTATGGCAGGGACTGCAGCTCCATAATTGACTGATATCTAGAAAAAAGTCATCCCACCACGTCCTTCTTTAGGCCCTTTGCTTCTCCATGTACATTTTATTTTATAGAATTTATTGGGATGGCATTGGTTAATAAAAATATGTAGTTTCATGCATATAATTCTATGATACATCATCTGTGCATTGTATTGTGTATTCATCACCCCAAGTCAAGTCTCCTTCCATCACCATTTATCCCCCCTATACACTCTTCTACCTCCCCCACCACTCCCTTCCCCTCTGGTGATCACCATGCTATTGTCTACTACGTGTATGAAGGGTGTGTTTTTTCCACTTAATCCCTTCATCTTTTCCATCTATCCCTCCCACCCCCTCCCCACTGACCCCTGTCTGTTTGTTCTCTACAAGTCTGTCTCTATTTTGTTTGTTAGTTCATTAGATTCCACATATGAATGGAATAATATGGTACTTGTCTTTCTCTGACTGGCTTATTTCACTTCACATAATGCTCTGGATACATTCATGCTGTTGCAAAAGGTAATATTTCCTTTTTTATGGCCGAGTAGTATTCCACTGTGTAAATGTACCACAGCTTTTTATCCACCTATAAGGTACATTTTAGAATCTGCTGGTCAAGCTCCATGATTTTTTAAAAATTCTTTTGGGATTCTGATTGGAATTCCTTTAAATTTATTTTTTTCTTTTCTTTTTTCTTTTATTAACATTTAATTTTTGATTTTTTTTTTGCAGTATAACTTATATTTAATAGTAGTACATGTTTTCCTTTCCCCCTCCCCAATGTCCTCCCCCCAGTCTCTCTTACCGCCCAGCACATGTCTCCACCCACCCCCCTCCCCGCCCCAGTGTCTTTCATTCATTGGTTATGCTCATATGCATGCATACAAGTCCTTCGGTTGATCTCCCCCGACATTCACCCCCCATCCACCCAAGCCTTCCCCTATAGCTTGACAGCCTGTTCACTGCCTCCCTGCCTCTATATCAATCACTCTCCCCTGTTTCTTTTCTTCAAAAATATCTTGCCTCTGCATACTAGAAATAAATGTATAAGAACAAAAAATGTTTGAGTCTCAGTTTCAATGTCCAACTGTTCTGAGTCCCAGTTTCAATGTCAAATAATTCTTTGTGTACATGTCAGCAATGGTATCCAGATGGTGGACACATAGTGGCAATGCAAGATCCATCCTTTCTGGTTTGGTCCTGTGCTGCCTGCAGCAATGCACAGCTGCCAACTGCTAGCATGGTAAGGTGTTGTCCGTGCCCCCCATCTCTGGACGATCCTCATGGCTGGAACAGACCAGTCAGTTCCTACTGTCGCAGGAACCCACATGGTCTTGGAGTTGTGCTCTGAAAACACACAAACACATTCTCGACCAAAAGTTAACAAAGGGATCCTCTCTGCAAAATAGACTTGGGATTCTTTTTATTTTTGCCTAAATGATTTTCCTTTGGCTTATTTTGACACCATGTGTGTTTTTTCATGGTGTTCTGCAGTTGGTTTTAAAAATGGAATTTACTTTTCTGGAGTAAGAATTTTCTAGATGTATTTTACTTACAGGATATTTTTCCTTACATGATATTACCCCACAGCCCCCCCCTTTTTGATAAATGGGGGCTTTTGGAAATATTATCTTGCAGTCTTGGTCATTTTAAATTTTAATTTTTGCACACAAATATGATTGCTTTAGGTTCTTTGGATGTTAAGGCAATTTTACAGTGAGATGAACTACTAATAGATATTTTAGTTAATGTTTTAGGAAAAGCTTTTTGTCCAGTACACTTAAATTTTCTTGAGTATTCACTTATTTTAATTGGCCAATTTAAATTAATCTGAACACTTGATTACTATTTTACTGTCAATTTTAATACTCAAGCAGAAATCTTAGTTTACCCTGTAAATACTAGTGGAAAGGAATATTTGCATGTTTGAGTAGGTTCTGAGCATTCCTGGTAATAGATTGAATTTAGATATAGAGCAGCTATTGCTGGCCGAGTCTCTGTCTGCCACCTGGGTCCCAGTCTGAGTTGTGCGTGGGAGGCGAAGCAACCATGGGGGTAGGATACCTCCCTCAGGAGGGGTGAGAATTCAAGCCCCTGCAAGGTTTGTGAGTGAAGGTCTGTGCCCCACCTCTGTTGACCTTTTAGTTCTCTCCTGTTGACCCCTCTGCGACTGTGCCTGTCTTAGGTTGTTCCTTCCCTGAGGAATCTTACCCGTCTCTGGCTAACCAGCCATCCTCCAGGGCCAAACAGGGTGATGTGAGGTTCAGTTCTGTCTCCTTTGTAGTCTATGCCCCCGTGGCCTCCACATCCAACACCTTACTTGGGGTCCCCTCGCCCGCTGGTGGGGTCCCAGTACTGATCACATATGTCGGGGAACCTAGGTTTTTCTCCAGAGAGGGCCCAGCTCACACCATTGGGCGAGAGACAGATCCATGGTGCCAGCTGCCCAAAGGCTTCAGCCACAGGTGGAACTGAAAACTCAGGCATCAGCTGTGTGTATTTGGATAGTAAGAAGAGGGTCCCTATTGGCAAAAGGGCAAAAGGGGCCAATATAGAATGCTCGGACGCCTTCCCAGTGCCTTAATTCCTTCTGAAAGGGATAAATTCCTTTCCTATCCTTTTTTAAATTGCTGCCGAACATTCAAAGAATTAGTTTGTAAGTTTCTTTGGGATAATTGTACAATATGCTGTTGTCAAATATCAAAAATTATAATGACATTGCAGAATAATATCATGTAAAGGTATTATGGTGTCACGGGAGGTTAAGGAGGGCCTAGCCTAAGGACTGGTGTCCATAGGAGATGACAAGCTCTAGGCCATGTTAATTCAATCTCAAACTAGCTGCCAATTTTTTATAACTTTATATAAACTTTGTCAGGGATGTAAAAATAAATTACTTACCTTAGTTCAAGAGTTCAAATATATTGACTTTCCCCCTTACTCCCACCACCTGCCACTTACCCTGAGGTTTGATATTCTGATGGACCTTTCTCAGTCTCTGGATTTGTTCTTGTTCACCAGTCTATGTCATTCCTTGTATTCCTCAAATGAGTGAGATCATGTGATATTTGTCTTTCTCTGCCTGGCTAATTTCACTTAGCATAATGCTCTCCAAATCCATCCATGTTGTTACAAATGGTAGAAGCTCCTTCTTTTTTTACTGCAGCGAAGTATTCCATTGTGTAAATGTACCAGAGTTTTTTAATCCACTCATCTGCTGATGGGCACTTAAGCTGTTTCCAAATCTTAGCTATGATAAATTGTGCTGCTATGAACATAGGGGTACATATATCCTTTCTAATTCGCATTTCTAGTTTCTTGGGGTATATTCCTAGAACTGGGATCACTGGGTCGAATGGGAGCTCCATTTTTAGTTTTTTGAGGAAACTCCATACTGTTCTCCACAGTGTCTGCACTAGTCTACAATCCCACCAGCAGTGCAGGAGAGTTCCTTTTTTTTTTTTTTTCTTTTAATATATTTTGTTGATTTTTTACAGAGCGGAAGGGAGAGAGATAGAAAGTCAGAAACATCTATGAGAGAGACATCGATCAGCCGCCTCCTGCACGCCCCCTACTGGGGATGTGCCCGCAGCCACGGTACATGCCCTTGCCGGAATCGAACCCGGGACCCTTCAGTCCACAGTCCAACGCTCCATCCACTGAGCCAAACTGGTCTCGGTGAGAATTCCTTTTTCTCTGCATCCTCGCCAGCACTTGTCGTTTGTTGATTTGTTGACGTAAGCCATTCTGACAGGTGTGAGATGGTACCGCATAGTCGTTTTGATTTGCATCTCTCGGATAATTAGTGACTTTGAGCAAGTTTTCATATGTCTCTGGGCCTTCCTTTTGTCTCCTTTAGAAAAGATTCTATTTAGGTCTGTTGCCCATTTTTTTATTAGATCATTTGTCCTCCTTTTATTGAGTTGTGTGAGTTGCCTGTAGATGCTTGAGATTAAACCTTTATCACTGATAACATTTGAAAATATGTTCTCCCATACAGTGGGTTTTCTTGTTGTTTTGTTGATGGTTTCTTTAGCTGTGCAAAAGCTTTTGATTTTGATGTAGTCCCATTTGTTTACTTTCTCTTTAGCTTATTTTTTTGTTTGTTTTTGTTTTTTAATTTTATTTACAATATAACTTATATTTAATAGTAGTACATATGTTTTCCTCCACCCCTAATATCCTCCCCCCAGCCTCCCCTACCCCCCAGCACATGTCCCCACCTGCCTCCCTCCCCACCCCAGAGTCTTTCATTCATTGGTTATGCTCATATGTATGCATACAAGTCCTTTGGTTGATCACCCCCAGCATCTGCCTCCCCTCCACTCCAGCCTTCCCCCTGTAGCTTGACAGCCTGTTCGAGGCCACCCTGCCTCTATATCAATCACTCCCCCCTGTTTCTTTTCTTCAAAAATATCTTGCCTCTGCATACTGAAAACAAACGTATAAGAGCAAAAAAAGTTTGAGTGTCAGTTTCAATGTCCAACTATTCTGAGTCCCAGTTTCAATGTCAAATAGTTCTTCATGTGTACATGTCAGCAATGGTATCCAGATGGTGGACACATTGTGGCAATGCAAGATCCATCCTCTCTGGTATGTTCCTGGGCCGCCTGCAGCCACGCACAGCTGCCGACTGCTAGCATGGCAAGGTGTCGTCAGCGTCCGCCATCTCTGGACCGTCCTCGTGGATGGAACAGGCCCGTCAGTTCCTCACTGTCGCAGGAACCCACATGGTCTTGGAGTTGCTCTCTGCAAGCACACAAACACATTCTCAACCAAAAGTTAACAAAGGGATCCTCTCTGCAAATTAGACTTGGGATTCTTTTTATTTTTGCCTAAATGATTTTTCATTGGCTTATTTTGACACCATGTGTGTTTTCTTAATGGGTGTCCTGCAGCTGGTTTTACAAATGGAATTTTCTTTTCTGGAGTAAGAATTTTCTACATGTATTTTACTTATAGGATATTTTTCCTTACATGATATTACCTCACTGTCCCCCCCCCCCTTTTTTTGGTTAGTAGGGGCTTTTGGAAATTTTATCTTGCAGTCTTGGTAATTTTAAATTTTAATTTTTGCATACAAATATTACTACTTTAGGTTCTTTGGATGTTAGGCAATTTTGCAGTGAGATGAACTACTAATAGATAATTTAGTTAATGTTTTAGGAAAAGCTTTTTGTCCAGTACAGTTAGATTTTCTTGAGTATTCACTTATTTCACTTGGCCAATTTAAATTAATCTGAAAACTTGATTACTATTTTACTGTCAATTTTAATACTCAAGCAGAAATCTTAGTTTACCCAGTAAATACTTGTGGAAAGGAATATTTGCATTTTTGAGTAGGTCCTCAGAATTCCTGGTAATAAATTAAATTTAGATATAGGGCAGCTATTGCTGGCCGAGTCTCTGTCTACCACCTGGGTCCCGGTGTGAGTTGTGCGTGGGAGGCGTAGCAGCCGTGGGGGTAGGAGACCTTCCTCAGGAGGGGTGAGAATTCAAGCCCCTGCAAGGTTTGTGGATGAGGGTCTGTGCCCCACCTCTGTTGATCTGTTAGTTCTCTCCTGTTGGCCCCTCTGCTACTGTGCCTGTCTTAGGTTGTTCCTTCCCTGAGGAATCTTACCCGTCTCTGGCTAACCAGCCATCCTCCGGGGCCAAACGGGGTGATGTGAGGTTCAGTCCTGTCTCCTTTGTAGTCTATGCCCCCGTGCCCTCCACGTCCAGCACCTGCCATGGGGTCCCCTCGCCTGTTGGCGGGGTCCCGGTACTGATCACATATCTCGGGTGACCCAGGTTTCTTCTCCAGAGAGGGCCCAGCTCACGCCACTGGTCGAGAGACAGATCCATGGTGCCAGCTGCCCAGAGGCTTCAGCCACAGCTTGAACTGAAAGCTCAGGCATCAGCTGTGTGTATTTGGATAATAAGAAGAGGGTCCCTCTTGGCAAAAGGGCCAGAGGGGCCAATATAGAATGCTCAGATGCCTTCCCAGTGCCTTAATCCCTTCTGAAAGGGATTAATTCCTTTCCTATCCTTTTTTTAAGTTGCTGCCCAACATTCAAAGAATTAGTTTGTAAGTTTATTTGGGATAATTGTATAATATGCTATTGTCAAATATTAAATATTATAATGACATTGTAGAATAATATCATGTAAGGGTATTGTGGTGTCACAGGAGGTTAAGGAGGGCCTAGCCTAAGAACTGGTGTCCATAAGAGATGACATGCTCTAGGCCATGTTAATTCAATCTCAAACTAGCTGCCAATTTTTTTTATAACTTTATATAAACTTTGTCAGGGATGTAAAAACACAAATCACTTACCTTAGTTCAAGCATTCAAATATATTGACTTTCCCCCTTACTCCCACCACCTGCCACTTACCCTGAGGTTTGACATTTTGATGGTCTTTTCTCAGTCTCTGGATTTGTTCTTGTCCATCAGTCTATGTCATTCATTATATTCCTCAAATGAGTGAGATCATGTGATATTTGTCTTTCTCTGCCTGGCTAATTTCACTTAGCATAATGCTCTCTAATTCCATCCATGTTGTTACAAATGGTAGGAGCTCTTTCTTTTTTACCGCAGTGTAGTATTCCATTGTGTAGATGTACCACAGTTTTTTAATTCACTCATCTGCTGATGGGCACTTAGGCTGTTTCCAAGTCTTAGCTATGATAAATTGTGCTGCTATGAACATAGGGGTACATATATCCTTTCTAATTCGCCTTTCTAGTTTCTTGGGGTGTATTCCTAGAAGTGGGATCACTGGGTTGAATGGGAGCTCCATTTTTAGTTTTTTGAGGAAACTCCATACTGTTCTCCACAGTGTCTACACTAGTCTACAATCCCACCAACAGTGCAGGAGAGTTCCTTTTTCTCCGCATCCTCGCCAGCACTTGTCGTTTGTTGATTTGTTGATGTAAGCCATTCTGACAGGTGTGAGATGGTACCGCATAGTCGTTTTGATTGGCATCTCTCGGATAATTAGTGACTTTGAGCAAGTTTTCATATGTCTCTGGGCCTTCCTTTTGTCTTCTTTAGAAAAGGTTCTATTTAGGTCTGTTGCCCATTTTTTTATTGGATCATTTGTCTTCCTTTTATTGAGTTGTGTGAGTTGCCTATAGATGCTTGAGATTAAACCTTTATCACTGATAACATTTGCAAATATGTTCTCCCATACAGTGGGGTTTTTTTGGTGTTTTGTTGATGGTTTCTTTAGTTGTGCAAAAGCTTTTTATTTTGATGTAGTCCCATTTGTTTATTCTGTCTTTAGCTTCCATTGCCCTAGGAGCAGTATCATCGAAGAAGTTCTTTTGGCATATGTCTGAGATATTTTTTCCTGTAGATTCCTCTAATGTTTTTATGGTTTCCTGTCTTAAGTTTAAGTCCTGTATCCATTTTGAGTTTATTTTTGTGTATGGTGTAAGCTGGTGGTCTAGTTTCATTTTTTTTGCATGTATCTGTCCGATTTTCATAACACCATTTATTGAAGAGACTATCTTGACTCCATTTTATGTTCATGCCTCCTTTGTCGAATATTAATTGAGCATAGTGGTTTGGGTTGATATCTGGATTCTCTATTCTATTCCATTGATCTATATGTCTGTTCTTGTGACAGTACCAGGCTGTTTTGAGTACAGTAGTATTATAATACAGCTTGAAATCTGGTATTGAAATCCCACTGACTTTGTGCTTCTAGCTCAGGATTGCTGTGGCTATTCAGGGCCTTTTTTATTCCAGATGAATTTTTGGAGAGTTCTTTCTAGGTCTGTAAAATATGCCATTGGTATTTTAATGGGGCGTGCATTAAATTTATAGATTGCTTTGGGTAGTATGGACATTTTAATTATGTTGATTCTCCCAATCCATGAACATGGTATGCTTTTCCACCTGTTTACATCTTCCTCTATCTCTTTTTTTAGTGTCCTGTAGTTTTCCGTGAACAGGTCTTTTACCTCCTTAGTTAAGTTTATTCCTAGGTATCTTAATTTTTTTTGGTGTGATGGTAAATGGGATTGCTTTTTTAGTCTCTCTTTCTGTAAGTTCACTATTAGTGTATAAAAATGCCATAGATTTCTTGGCGTTAATTTTGTAGCCTGCTACATTGCTGATCTCATTTATTAAGTCTATTAGCTTTTTTATGGAGTCTTTCGGGTTTTTTATGTACAGTATCATGTCATCTGCAAATAAGGATAGCTTTACTTCTTCTTTTCCAATTTGGATGCCTTTTATTTCTTCTTCTTGTCTAATTGCAATGGCTAATACTTCCAGTACTATGTTGAACAGGAGTGGTGAGAGTGGGCAACCCTGTCTTGTTCCTGTTCTTAGGGGAAATGGTTTTAGTTTTTGCCCACTGAGTATGATGTTAGCTGTGGGTTTATCGTATATGGCTTTTATTATGTTGAAGTATGATCCTTCTATTCCTACCTTGTTGAGAGTTTTTATCAAGAAAGGGTGTTGGATTTTGTCAAATGCTTTTTCTGAATCAATTGATATGACTATGTGATTTTTATCTCTCAATTTGTTTATGTGATGTATCACATTTATTGATTTGTGGATATTGTACCATCCTTGCATTCCTGGGATAAATCCTACTTGGTCATGGTGTATGATCTTTCTGATGTACTGCTGGATCCGATTTGCTAGAATATTATTGAGGATTTTGGCATCTATATTCATGAGGGATATTGGCCTGTAATTCTCTTTCATTGTGTCATCTTATCTGGTTTTGGTATTAGGGTGATGCTAGCTTCATAGAAGGAGTTTGGAAGTGTTCCATCCTCTTGAATTTTCTGGAATAGTCTGAGGAAGATAGGTTTTATTTCTTCCTTGAATGTTTGGTAAAACTCCCCTGTGAAGCCGTCTGGCCCTGGGCTTTTGTTTGCTGGAAGCTTTATGATGACTGCTTCAATTTCTTCCACAGCTATTGGTCTATTGAGTTGTTTAGATTCTTCCTGATTGAGTTTTGGGAGGTTATATTTTTCTAGAAATATATCCATTTCCTCCAGGTTGTCCAGTTTGTTGGAGTAGAGTTGTTCATAGTATTTTTTAACAATCCTTTTTATTTCAATGGGGTCTGTTGTTATTTCACCTCTTTCATTTCTGATTTTATTTATTAGGGTCCTCTCTCTTTGCTTCTTGGTGAGTCTGGCTAGAGGTTCAACAATCTTGTTTATCCTTTCAAGGAACCAGCTCTTGGTTTTGTTGATCTTCCGTATTGTTTCTTTGGTCTCTATGTCATTTATTTCTGCTCTGATCTTTACTATTTCCTTCCTTCTGCTTACACTGGGCTTTTCTTGTTGCTTTCTTTCTAACTCTTTGAGTTGTTGGGTTAGATAATTTATTGCCGCTGTTTCTAGTTTTTTGCGGTAAGATTGTAGAGCTATGAACTTCCCTCTCAGAGCTGCTTTCACTGTGTCCCATAGATTTTGGATTGTTGTGCTATCATTGTCATTTGTTTCCATGATGTTTCCTATCTCTTCCTTGATCTCTCTAGTAACCCAATCATAGTTTAATAGCATGATGTTTAGTCTCCATGTTTTTTATTTCTTTGGATTGTTTCTATTGTAGTTGATTTCCAGCTTTATGCCACTGTGATCTGAGAATATGCTTGATATGATTTCTATCTTCTTGAATTTGGAGATACATTGCCTGTGACCCAACACATGGTCTATCTTTGAGAATGACCCATGGGCACTTGCAAAGAATGTATATTCTGTGGCTTTGGGGTGAAATGATCTGAAGATGTCAATTAATTCCATCTGGTCCAGTGAGTCATTGAGGATTGATGTTTCTTTACTGATTTTTTGTTTAGAGGATTTGTCCAATGGTGATAGTGGGATATTAAAGTCTCCTACTATGATTGTATTGCTGTCTATCTCTCCCTTGATATCCTCTGGAGTTTTTGTTTGTATTTGGGTGCTCCTGTATTGGGTGCGTATATGTTTACCAGAGTTATTTCTTCTTGTTGGATTGCTCCCTTTAGTATTATGTAGTGGCCCTCTTTATCTCTTGTTACGTCCTTCACTTTGAGATCTCATTTGTCGGATATAAGTATTGCTACCCCAGATTTTTTTCCATTTCCATTCGCCTGAAGAACCTTTTTCCATCCTTTCACCCTCAGTCTGTGTGCGTCTTTTTTTTTTTTTTGAGGTGGGTTTCTTGTAGACAGCAGATATATGGGTCGTTTTTTCTTATCCAGTCTTTTGATTGGAGCATTTAAACCGTTTACATTTAAAGTTATTATTGATAGGTAGTTATTTGTAGCCATTTTTGTTCTTTGCCCCTGTGTTCTTTCTTGGCTTCCTATTGCTTTTTACAGCAGGCCCTTTAACATTTCTTGCATTGCTGGTTTGGTGGTAATGTATTCCCTTAGACCTTTTTTGTCTGTGAAGCTCCTGATTTGACCTTCAATTTTGATTGATAGCCTTGCTGGGTACAGTATTCTAGGATTCAGCCCTTTTCTTTGCATGACTTTGTATATTTCATTCCAATCCCTTCTGGCCTGATAAGTTTCTGTTGAGAAATCACTTGCTAATATCATGGGGGTTCCTTTATAGGTGACTTTCCGTCTCTCTCTGGCAGCTTTTAAGATTCTCATTTTGTCATTGATGTTTGCCAATTTAATTATAATGTGCCTTGGAGTAGGTGTTTTGGGGGTTAATTTGCTTGGAACTCTGTGATCTTCTTGGATTTGTGTGGGTTTTTTCTTTCCTATATCAGAGAATTTTTCTGTCATTATTCCTTCCAACAGGTTTTCTATTCCTTGCTCACTTTCCTGTCCCTCTGGAAGCCCTATTATGGGGATGTTGTTTTGTTTCATGTTGTCCCAAAGTTCCCTTAGACTCTCCTCCTGCTTTCTAATTTTTTTTCTAGAAGCTTCTCTACTTGGGTATTTTTTCCTACCTTGTCTTCCAGCTCACTGATGCGGTCCTCTGCTTCATCTAGTCTACTCCTGATACTTTCTATGGAGTTCTTTACCTCAGCAATGTCACTTTTCATTTCTTCTTGGGTCTTCTTCATTTCCTCTTGGGTCTTCTTCATTTCTTCATAGTTCTTCTTCATTTCTTCAAGGCTCTTCTTCATTTCCTCTTGATTCCTCTTCAATTCCTCATGGTTCTTACTCATATTGACTTCTATTCTCTTCAGCCACCCTATGACCATCTCTCTGACCTCTCTTTCTGACAGGTTGCTTGCTTCCATTTTGTTTACTTTTTTTCTAGTGAGGCTTGTTTTCTGTCATTGATGTGATATTTCTTTGTCTCCCCATGGTCTCTCTTCTCTGTGTGTCTTGTTATGTAGTTCTCACTCTCCTGTGTTGATTTAAACGCTCAAACTACAACACAACCAGGTGCAGCACACCAGGCACTGAAGAAAAATGTATTCTCAGTATTGGTAACTCCAAATTAAAGGTGATTGCCAAAGGAAGGTAAATTAGGTGATAGGTGGGGAAAAAAGAGAGTAAGAGAAAACATACTCACACACACAAAAGAAAGAAAGAAAGAAAGAAATGCCAAAATAAAATTGGGAAAAGGGGAAGGAGTAAAAAGAAAGGAAAAGGGAGTAAACTATAAATACGGGTTGGAAACTCCCAAAGGACCGCCACTAATCCCAGCAAAAGCCAGCAATGAGTACCTGGAGATTGATACAAACTACATACAACAACTAATATCAAAGGAGGTTAGGGAACACAGAAGCTTAAATCTATCAAAAAAAAAAACAACAATGTAAACAACACCAAAACAAAAAACAATTCCAAAAACCCCCACAAAACAAATTAAAAGAAAAGAATAACCAAACCAATCTCACAAACATGCATAAAATATTGATATAATCAACAGTCAGGTAAATAACATCAGCAGGACCGAGAGAAAAATAGTTTAGGATAGTGAAGTCGGAGAAAGGATAGATGTGTATGGACTTGGAGCAGGTGGTTGGAGATTGGATATAAAGGTGGGGTGAAATTTTAACAGGGGGTAAAAAGAGAGAATAAGGAAAATCTAAACCAGAAAAAGTGTAAGAAGAACAAGACACTAACTAGGGAAAGGTTAGCAAGAGAATGAGGGCATAAGGGTGAAGTTGAAGTAGAGTAAAAAGATAAAGGGTAGATGAAAAAAGACTGTATAACACTAATCTCTAAGTAGAATAAAGATGAAATAAAATGGCACTTAAAAAAAGTTTAAATAGTAGTAGAAATAAAATTGATTCCTTCATTTGTGTTATACAAGAGTCAATTTGTGATTCAGCCCCTAGGTGGGAGTGTTTCTGAATTGGCCTCCGGGTCTATTGGTCCTCTCTAGCCTGATCTAAAATCCTGCTATGTCTATGGTATTCACTACTGATTTGTGGAAATAGGCTATCCCAGAGCTGCCTCTCTAATGGTGAACACCTGTTCTGATCCCCAGCCTCATCAAAACAGCTCGCCCCTGTGGTCTCCCAGGTTATCCCCTACCAGGGGATCCCCCTTTCCTAGTTTAGCACTGAGAAATTCGGATTTGGAGAGGACAAACCAAGCGCTCGAACTCACATCCTGCTCATATATTTGTGTGAAACCCCTTTCCCCCTTGGGTTTGGCAGCCCGCACCCTCCCAAAATTGTTAGGCTGGCCTTCTCCATCAGGTCCAAATGGGTTGCTTTCTATGTATCCCCCCTGCCACCAGCTCCGAGGGCCCTCTTCCACGTTTGCCGGCTCCAACAGCCGCGGGTTTTCCTCTTTTATTTTTCCCCCCCAGACTCGAATCTCCCTGGGGAAAAAACCCCAGGGGAAATCTGACCTTTCCGTGGCAGAGCACAGGGTTCCTCGGAATCCACTTCTGCGCCAACTAGGAACCAATGTTGGGGGAGGGTCTCAGATGCCCAGTGGGTACCGCATCTGTAAAATTTCCAGGCTCTTCCCCTTCAAGATGGCACAGCCAGCCTCTGAGCCAGTGACTCGGCGATAGAACCCAGCCGCACCGGAGCCACTCCGTTAAGGGAAGCTAATCTAAGCAGTCCCCCTCTTTCTCCCAAAGCCCAGCTGTCCCCCAACTCACCAACAAACACTCCCCTCTCGACCCTCAGCTGCTCCCTCCGTCTACCCTGATACACAAATGATTACGCATCCTTCTGTTCCGCTGCCATCTTTCCTCTCTCCGGAATTCCTTTAAATTTATAGATCAATTTGGGGGGGGCGGGTAAAGACATCTTTACATTGCCAAGTCTTTCCATCCAAGAACCTGGGCTGTGTCTCCATTTTTAAGGTATTTTTGTGTTTTCTCCAATGTCTTATTATTGGTTGCATCCACAGTTTGTACTTTTTTTGTTCAATTTAGTTTCTGTTGTTAGCATCTATTTCTCACAAGATCCTATAAGGGTGGTGGGGACCTGAGGCTCAGAGAAGTGCTTAGCCCCTACTATCCCATTGATACCTGAAGGAACTTTTAGAGAAAACAGATCTTCTGTTTCTCCATTAGAGACAGAGGGCTTGAAGGGCACTGCTAGGTGTGTATGACCTTTACACTGAAAGTCAGCCACCCAACCACATATGAGAACCACAGTCATCATAACTTTTCTACTTTTATTTTATTTTAATATATTTCTTTATTGATTTCAGAGAGGAAGGGAGGAGAGATAGAAACATCAATGATGAGAGATAATCATTGATTGGCTGCCTCCTGCACACAAACCCCCTCACTGGGAATTGAGCCCACAACCCAGGCATGTGCCCCTGGCCAGAACCGAACCTGGGACCCTGCAGTCCGCAGGCTGATGCTCTATCCATTGAGCCAAGCCAGCTAGGGCTATAACTTTTCTACTTTTGATGAAACACTAGACTTTAGAAATCAGGAAAGTACTGGATGGGGGACAGAGGAAGAAAGGAAACTGGGAGACAGTGAGAAAACTACACTGGCTCCATAATATTGCCTAGATCTAGTCCAGTTCAGTTCACTCTGTTGGCTCTATTAAGATTTATTCTTTCTTAGGGAAACATGTGCTTATAGGAACATTGTTTTTGCAGCAATGACATAAGCCAATGGTTCTTTGGGTAACATATTATGTGTTTTCTAGTTTTATGAATATTATATTCATTAAATGTATGAATCAAGGTATCACTGTATGGGACCTGATTCAGACACTATATAAAGGCATAGGACACGCTGAGCATCCTCTTTTCTTTAGGGTGATTAACCAGGGAACTGATTAGCTGAAGTAGTTCCCTCTCTACAAATGTGCTTCTCGCCTTTATTATTACTGTGATGGATTGAGGGTACCTCAGACCTTGATGTGCTCCTTTCTCAGCATTCCCCACACCTATCTTAGGAGGCCCTTCCTAGGTAGTAGATAGGAAGTTCAGTCATTAAAGGTTATTAGAGTGCCACCTGCTGGTGTAAGAGTGTTGTACGCGCAACTAGCCCTTTAGTTCTGGGCATAGTTCTTGCTTTTTCCATCCATTTATGCTCTGCTTTCATATAAATTTTTTTTAATATATTTTATTGATTTTTTACAGAGCGGAAGGGAGAGGGATAGAAAGTCAGAAACATCGATGAGAGAGAAACATTGATCAACTGCCTCTTGCACACCCCCTACTGGGGATGTACCTGCAGCCAAGGTACATGCCCCTGACCGGAATCGAACCCGGGACCCTCCAGTCCGCAGTCCGACGCTCTATCCACTGAGCCAAACCTGTCTCGGCCATTTATGCTCTGCTTTGAGTTTCTCTGTATATACTCTTATCTTCTTAGTTGATTCCTCCTGCTTATTTTGGCTTCTGGTTCCCTTCACCCTTTAATATCTTATCTAAACTTCTTTCTTTTTTTTTGTAAGGAATTCTTCAGAATTTCTTATTTTCCGTTACAGATGGTTTCCCCACTAATGATGGTTCAACTTACAAGTTTTCAAATTTACAATAGTGCAAAAGCATTATACATTCAGTGGAAACCGTACTTCGAATTTTGATGTTTTCCCAGGCTAGCAATATTTGACACAGTGCTCTCTTGTTATACTGGACAGTGGCAATGAGCCACAGCTTCATCAGCCACACTATCATGAGGGTAAACAACTGATATTCTTGTACTGTGTTTTCAGGGTGTGTTTTTTATTGTGTTTTGTGTTTACACATAAATTACATGATAGTCAAAACTTTATTATAAAATAGGTTTTATGTTAGATGATTTTTCCCAACTGGAGGCTAATGTAAATGCTGTGAGCAAGTTTGAGGTAGGCTTTGCTATGTTATAATGTTCACTATTTTTTAAAATATATTTTATTGGTTTTTCACAGAGAGGAAGGGAGAGGGATAGAAAGTCAGAAACATCAATGAGAGAGAAACATCAATCAGCTGCCTCTTGCACACCCCCTGCTGGAGATGAGCCCGCAGCCATGGTACATGCCCTTGACCAGAATCGAACCCAGGACCCTTCAGTCCGCAGGCCGACGCTCTATCCACTGAGCCAAACCGATTAGGTTATAATGTTCAGTATTAAATGAGTTTTCAACTTATGATGGGTTTATAATGTTCAGTATTAAATGAGTTTTCAACTTATGATGGGTTTATTGGGGCTTAGCCCTATTAGAAGTCAAGGAACATCTGTACTTTATTAATTCTTCTGTCATTTCAGTGGATCACTGAGGATGTAGACAAGTTGGCTCAAGCAGCCATCTTCAGATAGAGGATAAGGATGTTTTATAAAACTTCCTAGTATAAAAAGTTGTTTTAGTTTTATTATAGTGTGTTTTTAAAATGTTCCTTACATTTTTCTACATTTAGTGGGGTTCTCAAGGTTGTTTTTGTGGCCTATTACATGGTCAAATGTTTTAATGTTCATGGTTATTATACAGAAGGTTGGGCAGATAGATTGTTCACTTTTGTTAAAGAACAATTCTTGGAGTTAATTATAGAGGTGAAAGTGGCAGCTTCTAGCCAATCTATGAGGTGCTGGAGGAGAATGTACAAATGAACTTTTTAAAAATTATTTTATTTTATTTTGATTTATTTAATTGTTGACAATATTACAGATGTCTCTGATTTCCCCCTTTTTGTTCCCCTCCACCCAATAATTTACCTAAGGCCCACTCCTGCTCTTTCTCTTTTTTCTTTTTTTCTTTATTGATTAAGGTATTACATATGTGTCCTTACCCCCCATTCCCCCCCTCACCTCCAAGTTCATACCCTCACCCCCCTGTTGTCTGTGTCCATTGGTTAGGTTTATATGCATGTATACAAGCCCTTTGGTTGATCTCTTCCCCTTCCCCCCACCCTCCCCCACCTTCCCTCTGAGGTTTGACAGTCTGATCGATGCTTCTCTGTCTCTGAATCTGTGTTTGTTCACCTGTTTATATTGTTCATTATATTCCACATATGAATGAGATCATGTGATATTTATCTTTCTCTGACTGGCTATTTCACATAGCATAATGCTCTCCAAGTCCATCCATGCTGTTGCGAATGGTAGGAGTTCCTTTCTTTTTACAGCAGCATAGTATACCCTTTTTCTCCTTTTTCATTCTGAGATTGGAGGTTTTTTAAAAAGACTGTTACAAATCAGAAAGTCAAAACTCAGGGAAGGTAGGGGACAGTGGGGCGAAAGTATAGAGATCAACCAAAGGACTTGTATGCATGCATATAATCCTAATCAATGGACACAAACAACAGGGGGGTGGGGGCATGAATGGGAGGTGGGTGGTAATGGGAGAATAAGGACACATGTGTAATGCCTTAATAAAGAAAAAAAAGGAAATAAAGATAAATGATCCTACCTCTAAAAGAAAAAAAAGATTGTTACAGAGAACAGCTCTTGCTTCCGGTGATTTTAACTGCAATTTTATCTCCTTGGATTTCTCTATCAATTTGATTCTACCTCTCTGTCTCCCAGGAGTGCCTCAGTATTTCTGGTGGCCCATCAGCACCTTTTCTTGTTTTCCTGTACTGTTAAAAAATTATCCTTGCCCAGCCATCATGGCTCAGTGATTGAGTGTCAACCAGGAGGTCACGGTTCAATTCCCAGTCAGGGCATATACCCAGGTTGCAGCTCAATCCCCAGTAAGGGGTGTGCAGGAGGTAGCAGATAAATGTTTCTCTTGCATTGATGTTTTTATTTCTCTAGCCCTCTCCCTTCCTTTCTCTCTAAAAATCAATAAAAACATTTTTTTTAGTCTCCAAACAAACAAAACAAAGAAACCATGCACATTCGCTGATAAGAAAAAGCTAAAGGAGTTCATCACTGCCAAACCAGGATTATATGAAATGCTGAAAGGTACTGTTTAAAAAGAGGAAGAAGAAGGAAAAGGTAAAGATAAAAATTATGAACAACAAATACACATCTATCAACAAGTGAATCTAAAAATCAAGTGAATTAAAAATCTGATGATCAGAATAAACTGGTGAATATAATACAATCAGGGGCATAGAAAGGGACTGGACTGACGATTCTTGGGGGAAAGAGATGTGGGAGGTGCAGGAAGAGACTGGACAAAAATCCTACACCTAGGGATGAGGACAGTGTGGGGAGGTAAAGGCAGAGGGTGGGATGGCTACTCGGGGGAGGGGAGTTATGGGGGGGAACAGTGTAATAATCTGAACAATAAAGATTTATTAAATTTAAAAAAAAAGAAAACATGCACAGAATAGTGTGTAAGAGGGAGGAAGGAGGGGGAGTTTACCTGGATCATTCCCAGTTTCTTTTCTTAATCTTCAAAATGTACCCAACAGATATTAACTCCCCCATATTTCTAGATTGCATCATCTAGCCCCTGGGGCAGCTGTTTTGGAAACCAGACACCACACTTTAACATGTAGTGTTTCATACATTCCAAAAATGGTGGAAGGAGCTGTAAAGTCCAAGTGTGCAGCTCATTGGCTTGTCTTTACAGCAGCATCCAAGTGTGAGAACCAAATACCCCTAGCCATGACCTAAATTTACCTGTTAATTGTAGTAGTCAGCTGTGCTAGCCTATTGCCTTAATCTGAAAGAAAAATTAAACTATCTCTATGACAGTGACTGAACTATTTATAGCTTTGGGCCAGGCACCCAGGTTAAACTCCCAGGTGAGAGAGTGATGGGGTGCTTATTTTCCTTGACATTATATTTCAAAGAGATGGGTCCAAGGCTCTTAAGAAAGTCATTCATGGGTTATGGGCTGGCAACAGACTTATTTAGTGGTTAAAAAGATGTACATACATAGCAAAGTGAGTGGTTTGTAGCTGACTAATAAATATCCAGTAAGGTTCAAAGTAAAGCAACTATCAGAATTGCAATAAAATGAATTTTTAATTCCATATAGTACTCACTTCGGAGGCAAAAAGAATTTTAAATTTAAAAAGCATTTACAATGGTGAATGATTAAAGCAGAATCTTGCTTAGCAATGCACAAAAATTCTCCTCCTTCATGTCACCAGGTTGTGCTACCATATCATTAGTTAATCTTTAAACTTTCTATTCTCTCCGACATATCCCCTGACAAAAAGCAGGCTGAACTAGTAACAAAAAAAAAAAGGCCATACATTCCAGGGCTAGCTAAGCCTGCTCACATAAATCAAATGAGAAATCCAAGGACCGTGCTCAAGAAATCTGTTTGCACTGGAAAAATCCAAAATGGCACCTGAAACCCCTTCCCAAGCCAAGGTTGGAGGAACTTTTCTTCATATACTAAAAATTACATCCAGAGGTGGAGATCTAACATTAAAATGAGACATGTGATGTATATTAGTAGCTAGATATGTTCCAAACATGTTTGGGCACTGCACATGCTCCCTTGAAAATCCAAAATCCCTCCACCTGTTATGGACAGCCTCTGCAAGAGAATGGGAGAGGGGCTGGCCCTACCCTTGGACAGTGGGGGACCTTTTGAGTGTCAGGGGACCTCCAGGTCCTTGACTCACCCAGGAAAAATGTCAAGGAAGAATTGAAGTGAGAACAAAGCAAGTTTATTGAGATAGAGAAAAATAAAGAGACTGGGATGTGAGCACCGCTGTGAAAGAAGCAAGAAGTATGCATTCAAGTGGACATAGGCCAAACCACAACTTAAGTGTTCCATGGTCAGTTATTTCTTGCGGCTTTGTTTCTAAGGGGAAGGTTGTCTCCAAGCTTTGTGGCGCCAAATTCTGACTCCACCTTCTGGTTGGGAGGGGGCCTTGCAGTGACTTCAATAACCACCACAGGATTTTCCTGCCATTAACTGTTTCCCTTTGATCAAGCCCAGAGGTGAGGGTTCCAGGGAGAGGATGTGGGTCTTACTTCCTCACTACATTTGTCAGGATGTTTCCTGAACTTCTTTTTATCCTGCCTCACACCCTTCCGTGGGAATCCCCACCTCTGAACCCACCTACCCCACCACCACCACCACCACCGTTTAATACTTTCCTAATTTCCCAGAATCAAGGGGAAGAATCCTAAGGCATTCAGTTATCCTTCTCCATTCTTTGGCCAAGCATAAAGTTTCTGGCTTGCTTTGCCAAATATTGTCTGTGAACAACAACCAGCAGGACAAGCACCATTAAGGGTGGGGTATTATTCATTGTAATTGCCTACCTGGAGGATGGAAGGCTAGGGAAGGAATGCCTAGTTACTATCCAGCAGGGCTGAACTTTTCTATGAGCTTTTCAACCCCACTATGCCTTGATATGACCATGCCACCTCATACTGGCACTGAGCCAGCCCTACCACTTTTGCACTCTGTGGTGTTTACAGGACAGGTAATGAGCCTTCCCAAAAATATGAGCTTTTCTGGATACAATTAGAAAGCTCCACCTCAGCTTATTCTCTATCAGTGGCCTCCAACCTTTTCCACTCTAAGCCATCTTGTCCCCCATCAAGTTTTATTGCTAAAAATAGTCCTGAACTCCAAACACCTCCTCACCTCTTCTGTGGCACCTGCAGGCATGGGTTTAGGGAAGGAAGCCAACAGCTATTGGCTTTACATTTTAATATTAAACATTTTAAGTCATTACTAACAATAATAAAAATATACATAACACTCAGCACATGACAGGTGTTAGTCTAAGGTATTACATATATTAACTCATTTAATCATTATAGTAACCCAATTAGCTGGATACTCTAGTTATCCCTGGTTTACTTGAGTAGACTGAGGCATAGAAAGGTTATTTGACTTAAAAAAAGGTTACAAAGCTAGTAAGTTGAGAAACCAGGTTTGAAACCATGCAGCCTGGCTTTAAAGTTTACACTCTAAAAGGTAAGTGCTTTTAACTATTCTACAATACTACCATTAATTATAATCTATACCCATCTCTTTTTTATTGTTAATCCTCACCCAAGGATACTTTCTCAACTGATTTTTTAGAAAGAGTGGAAGGGAAGGAGGGAGGGAGGCAAGGAGGGAGGGAGGGGGAGAGAGAGAGAGAGAGAGAGAGAGAGAGAGAGAGAGAGAGAGAGAGAGGAACATCTATGTGAGAGAGGCACATCAATTGGTTGCCTCCTGCACTCACCTGGATTGAACCTGCAACCCAGGTATGTGCCCTTGACCAGGAATCAAACCTTCAATCCATTCAGTGCTTGGGGCAACATTCTAACCACTGAGGATACTGGCCAGAGCAATATATAAAACAAGAACTCTTTTCATTCCTGTCCCTCCCCTCATCTTCCATGTTTATATTACCTGAAACTTTAGTTTAAGATTTTAATTTTTAAAATTTACAATCAAAACTTATATAAACTTTTTAATAAATTTTGTTTTGTGCCGCACCATTGCTTATTAGAACCCCCTCCTTCCTCCTAAATCCATTTTTTTCTTCTTGCTGAATCACATACTATAATAATCCTTTCAGAAAAGGCATGTACATGATGAATTTGCTGAAATATTTTTGCTTTCATATGGATAATCTTGGCTAGATATAGAAATCTAGCTTCAGTTATTTCTCATCATCTTTTTGAAGAACATCTCCATTGTATTTTCTTCTCTTTTTTTCTCTGGGACGTTGCAGAATCTTCACCTTATCTTTTATTTTTTTAAATATATTTTATTGATTTTTTTTTTACAGAGAGAAGGGAGAGGGATAGAAAGTCAGAAACATCTGATTAAGTCGGAGGAATCAAGATGGCGGCATAGGTAAACACCTATCTTGCTGCCATACACAGCAATTTCAAAACTACAACTTAACGACAGAACAAACATCATCCAGAATCACCGGAAAGTTGGTTGAGTGAAAATTGCACAGATAAAAGTAAAGATAAGACACTGTGACTCAGAGGAGTGGCGGAGCACAGCCTTGAAGATACGCACAGAGAGAGGTTTGGAGCCCTGTGCACGCCAGCGGATAGGGCGGGCAGCTGAAAACCGGCCAGTTTTCTCGAATAGGGGAGACAAAGATGTCCCACTGCACTGATTCCCCAGCTCCGGGCGAAGTCCAGGGAACCCACAATCATACAGGGTAAAAACTGGACAGTGGGAGGGCACGCCGAAACTCGGGCTCTGCAAGGATCTGCAAGCTTGCGGAGAAGGCGAGCTTGTGTGGAGTACGCGTGAACTTGGGAACGGCACAGCTGCATGACTGCGCAGAGAGGACTCGTGACTTACTCTCTCGTTCAGGAAACCACCAGATTGCATTGTTTTATGACCCTGGGTGAGAAGTTGGGTGTGCAGACTCATTTGGGGAGAGGCTGAATTGTCCAGCAGTGGGTGGAGCTCAGCAGCGGCTCTCTCTCTCAGGTGCTGGCAGCCATTGCCACCAGCACAGAGTCCCAGGGCCCGCATAGGGCAGAGCTGATGCTGTCTGATTGGCCCGGAGATTCTGCCCATCCAGCATGAGCATGGCTGAACATCATAGACAATTGGCCTGGAGGTCAACCCCTCCTAGTGCTAGCAACGATTAATCTAGGCTTAACTTCAACAAGACTGTGCAATCCATATCCAACTCAGGTAACTGGGGAGGCTGAGCCACTGTCCCTTGTAGGAAACCTACCACACAAAGCTAATTGACCAACTCAGGAAAGCAGCCACCATACAGAGATGTGGAAAGAAATCAGATGTGAAAGAAATGGAGGGGAAAAAAAACGACTAGACATAAAATTCAAAACCACGGTTATAAGGCTTTTCAAGAGGCTCCTAGAAAAGGCCGAGATCTACAAGGAAATGAACAAGACCTATGAGGAAATGAACAAGACATACGAGGAAATGAACAAGACCTACGAGGATATGAACGAGACCCTCAAGGATATGAAAAAGGACCAACCAGAAATTAAGCATACACTGACTGAAATAAAAAATATTATACAAAGACCTAAAAGTGAGAGAACCAAGATGGCGGCATAGGTAAAACACCGATCTTGCTGCCATACACAGTAATTTCAAAACTACAAGTTAACGAAAGAACAAACACCATTCAAAATCACCGGAAAGTGCTCACCTTGGCAGCACGTATACTAAAATTGGAACGATACAGAGAAGATTAGCATGGCCCCTGCACAAAGATGACACGCAAATTCGTGAAGCGTTCCATATTAAAAAAAAAAATCACCGGAAAGCTGGCTAAGTGAAAAATCCACAAATAAAAGTGAAGATAAGACACTGTGACTCAGAGGAGCGGCGGAGGACAGCGTTGAAGATACACACGCCAGCGGATAGGGCAGGCGGCTGAAAACCGGCCAGTTTTCTTGAACAGGGGAGACAAAGACGTCTCACTGCACTGATTCTCCAGCTCTGGGCGAAGTACAGGGAACACACTATCATACGGGGTAAAAAGTGGACAGTGGGAGGGCACGCCGAAGCTCGGGTGCTGCAGGGATCTGCCAGCTTGTGGAGAAGGCGAGCTTGTGCGGAGTGCACGTGAGCTTGGGAACAGCGAGCTGCCTGACCATGCAGAGAGCACTTGTGACTTACTCTTTCATTCGGGAAACCGTCAGACTGCATTGTTTTGCGAGGTTGGGTGAGACATTGGGTGTGCAGACTCATTTGGGATGAGGCTGAATTCTCCAACAGCTGGTGGAGCTCAACAGTGGCTCTCTCTCCAAGGTGCTGGCGGCCATTGCCCCCAGCACAGAGTCCCTGGGGCGGCATAGGGCGGAGCTGAGGCTGTCTGCTTGGCCCGGAGACTCCGCCCATCCAACCTGAGCACAGCTGAATGCCACAGATAATTGGTCTGGAGGTAAACCCTTCCAGTGCTAACAACAATTGAGCTTAACTTCAACAAGACTGTGCAACCAATATCCACCTCAGGTAACTCAGGAGGCTGAGCCACTGTCTCTTGTAGGACATCTACCACAAAAAGCTAATTGACCAACTGAGGGAAGCAGCCACCATGCAGAGACATGGAAAGAAATCAGATGTGAAAGAAATGGAGGAAAAAAAACGACTGGACATGGAATTCAAAACCACAGTTATGGGGCTTCTCAGGAGGCTCCTAGAAAAGGTCAAGACCTACAAGGAAATGAATGAGATCCTCAAGGATACGAATGAGACTCTCAAGGATATGAAAAAGGACCAACTAGAAATTAAGCATACACTGACTGAAATAAAAAATATTATACAAAGACCTAAAAGTGCTCTGGAGCACCCCAAGAACCAAGTTAAAGATTTAAAATACAAAGAGGGAAAATCCACTCAGCTGAAAAAGCAAGAATCCAAAAAATTGAAGATAGTGTAAGGGGCCTCTGAGACAACCTCAAGCATACCAACATCCGAATTATAGGGGTGCCAGAAAAAGAGAGAGAGCAAGACAATGAAAACCTATTTGAAGAAATAGTGACCAAAAACTTCCCACACCTGGTGAAAGAAATTGACTTAGGAGTCCAAGAAGCACACCAAACCCCAATATATAGGAAGTCTAAGAGGACCACACCAAGGCACATAATTAAAATGCCAAGAGCAAAAGACAAAGAAAGAATATTAAAAGCAGCAAGAGAAAAATAGTTAGTTGCCTATAAGGGAGCACCCATACAATTGTCAGCAGATTTCTTAACAGAAATGATGCAGGCCAGATGGGAGTGGCAAGAAATATTCAAAGTGATGAATAGCAAGAATCTACAACCAAGATTACTTTACCCAGCAAAGCTATCATTCAGAATTGAAGGTCAGATAAAGTGCTTCGCAGATAAGAAAAAGCTAAAGGAATTCATCACCACCAAACCAATATTATATGAAATGCTGATATTCTTTAAGAAGAGGAAGAATAAAAAGGTAAAAATATAAATTATGAACAACAAATGAATCTAAAAATCAAGTGAATTAAAAATCTGATGAACAGGATAAACTGGTGAATATAACAGAATCATGGGCATAGAGAGGGAATGGACTAACAATTCTTGGGGTGAAAGGGGGTGTGGTAGGTGCAGCAAGAGACTGGACAAAAATCTTGCACCTATAGGAGAGGACAGTGGGGGGGGGGTGAGGGCGGAGGGTGGGATGGGTACCGAGTGGTGGGGAACTATAAGGGGAACAAGGGGAGAACAACGTATTTAATAAACTGAACAATAAAAATTAAAATATTAAAAAAAGAAAGTCAGAAACATCCATCAGTTGCCTCTTGCACACCCCCACTGGGGATGTGCGCACAACCAAGCTACATGCCCTTGACCGGAATTGAATCTGGGACCTTTCAGTCTGTAGACCGACGCTCTATCCTCTGAGCCAAACCAGTTTTGGCTCACCTTATCCTTTAGAATTGTCTCTTAAAGCTAGAAATGTTATTTCTTGAGTGTGTGTGTGTGTGTGTGTGTGTGTGTGTGTGTGTGTATGCCCACGCCTGTGTGCATTAATCATGTTCAGAATTTAGGGCTAACTTAGGGCTCTTTTCAATTTGAAAATCCAAGTCTTTCTTCTTATAATTTTCAAGTATCACAAATTATTTTTTTATTGTTTTCAATCAATTAGAAACATGCAAACCATTCTTAGTTCAAGGGCCACAAATAGATCGTGAGTTGAATTTGGCCGGTGGGCCATAATTCTCCCACTCTGGTGCTAGAACATCAATTCCAGGGCTAATTGTATGCTTAATTCACTGTTGTACCCCTACACCTAGAACGCTGCCTGGCACCTAATTGGCTCTCAATAGATGTTTCTGAAATGAGCGAGTAAATGAAATACTGAGTTGGGTAACAAGTTACTGAAGGAGTGGAGAAATGAGCAAACATATGAGAGTCGGCTCTATACTACTGTCAGGGTCTCAGTTTACCCCTGTCTGAACCTAATCATTCTCTACCAAGAAGTTATAGAAAGAGATCAGAAGGCTGAGGCAAGCAATTGCAAGTAAAATTTTATTTTTCTCCTTTAACTTGAGTGTAATCCTGACAGATTCTAGCAGGAGGGGGCAAAAAGGACTGGGCTGGGCAGGGGCTCTCTGAGGACATAGCCTCCTCCTCCTCCTGTGGAGTTGAGATTGGGACTGTGATCCAAGCTCAGCATCCCTGGGGAGGACAGTGGACCACTCTGCAGTCTCTGTGGCTGCCTACTTCCGACAGCCACCTTCACACACCAGTCAGGGGGAATCTGGTAGAGTGGCCCCATTTTCTTCCATTTTCTTCCACACACAGAGAGATGCATGCGCACAGGAGTCTTGCTGGAACAGGACACGATCAGTGTCCAGACACATGGCTCCGGCCTGTGGCCCAGTTGAAAAACATGAAGCCTAGACTGATCACCATGAAGAGGACCCCAAAGACACCAAAACACAGAGCCTATGGGCAAGAGGGAGAGAAGATGAGCCACAGCAGAGCTCCTCCTGAGAATGTTCTTCAAGGCCCTCCAGAGAGTCCCCATTCATTTCTGACTCTCCTTTGTGCTCCTCTTTCCTTAAATCCAGGCCATTCCTTGAATCTTCCTTCCATCTTCCTAGAACCTTTTAAGGAGTACTCTCCTCCATTTTCCTTGAAAATTCTCCTGACTCTCTTCTAATAGTGCACCTTCCATCTGGAAACACTCCCTCTATGCCAGCACCTTACTGAGTGACCCTTCTGTCTTCCCAGACCCTGCTAGTGTTCTGTTTACTCAGCCCCTTCCTAAAACAATCTTCTTCATTCTTTCAGACTAACCACCTTTCTCTCTGAATGCACCATTTTGCCCAGGCCCGTCTTGAAAAAGTTCATTCTATCTCTAGCCATCTTGGAGTGCCCCATCCTCAGAGCACCCACCTTTCCCCAGCCTTCCCCTGGAAAACTCACCTGGATTTTGGGCCAAGAGGAGAGGGGCTCCACCTCAGATGGTACAATACGGAGGTAGAAGACACTGGGAAGGATGAAGATGAGGCTGGGGGCTGAGGTGGACCCTGAAGTATAAGCAGGAGGAATAAGAGTCAATGTAAGTTTGCGGTACAAGGCCCATATTAGATGGGCACTGAGGTTTGGGTACTGACCGATAACACCAAAGATATCCCGGATGGTCGGTACGTAGATGACAAGGACATTAACCAAGATGAGCAGAATCACGGCTATGGCCACATGCTGTGGCCAGCTGAAGGCTTTGCTTGGGAAGAGCAGCTGCTGTAGGGCCCGACGGATCTGTAGCCAGAGTAGGGTGGGACACAAGTCAGTACCCAAATGCTGCCTCCCCCTCCTTGTGATCATCTGTCTTTGCCTCCACCCTCTGTCTGAGATCCCTGATTTCCCTTTCATCTGACTGGCTCCACTTTATCTGACCATCCATCTGTGCCTTTAACTTCTGAATGAGCATCCACCTCCCTTCTGATAATCCATACCTCTTTCTTTCTGTCAAATCATACATCTATGCCTCTACCCACTGTCTGAAATCTTTGCCTCCTCCTCTATTTCTCCTCCCCTGACTATCCACTTGTCCTTCCATCCTATCTGAGATCCCTGCCTCTATCTATCTCTCCCCTCTTTCTAGTCATTCCACCTCCTCATCTGAGAGCTTTGTCCCTCTTACACCTTACTACTTCTGCCTCCATCCTTTTTCTGTCCAGCCTGTTTCTTCATTCTGACTGTCCATCTATGCCACTACCCTCTGTCTGACCATTTTTGCCTTCCTCTTCTGTCTAGGCAGACATCTATACCTCCTTCCTTCAACTACTACCCCTGTGCCAGGGCTAACCAGCAGACCCTGAATGATGGATGGATTATTACTCTCACCCATGTTTCTGTGAAAGAGAGGCTAAGGGGCTAGTAGGCATAGGAGCCAAAAAAGCCTTGACTGCCTGCCTCATTAGCCTTTTAATGTAACAACAGCTTAAACTAAAATTAACCTCTGGATACAACCAGCAGGGTAAGTATCCTTGAGAAAGCACATGCTTCTACAAGTTCATGTCTAAAGACTAAACATAGAGATAAGGCCCTACTCAGGAAACTTCACTCTCTCTTCCTGTCTCTCATCATGGTGCAGGATCAAGGGGAAAAGGAGAACCCCATGCGGGAACTGCAAATGCACAAGCTCTGCCTCAACATCTGTGTGGGGGAGAGCAGGGACAGACTGACACGGGCAGCCAAGGTGCTGGAACAGCTCACGGGCCAGACCCCCATTTTCTCCAAAGCCAGGTACACCGTCAGATCCTTTGGCATCAGGAGAAATGAAAAGATTGCTGTCCACTGCACAGTCCACGGGACCAAGGCAGTAGAAATCTTGGAGAAAGGTCTAAGGGTGCAAGAGTACAAATTATGAAAAAATAACTTCTCAGATATTGGAAACTTTGGTTTTGCCATCTGTAGATCAAATTTGATCCAAGCATTGGTATCTACGGCCTGGACTTCTATGTGGTGCTGGGTAGGCTAAGTTTCAGCATTGCAGACAAGAAATGCGGGACAGGCTGCATTGGAGCCAAACACAGAATCAGCAAAGAGGAGGCCATGTGCTGGTTCCAGCAGAAGTATGATGGCATCATCCTTCCTGGCAAATAAATTCTCCTTTCTATCCAAAAGGCCAATAAAATGTTTTTAGTGGGGGGAAAAAAGACTAAACATAGAGATTCTAGCAAAACAACTAGGGGATCAGACTTGTTTGAAAAAGTCAAAGTAGAGGCTGCTGCCTTTAGCAAGGTCTCCCCAGAGGCTCCTGATCTTTTGAAGGATCCTCCTTAGAGACATTACAACCAAGTCCCGTGCTTCCCCACACCCCTGTCCTCCCGACTGTCTCTGTCCTACCATATATTTTTGCTTCCTCTCTCAATCTGACAACTCTGCCTTCCCTGTCTGTCCATCCCTGTCTCCTTCATCCATCCCTTCATCCACTCCTATCTCAAACATCCATCCAAACATCTAAGCCTGTACCCTCTACCCATGTCCCTCTGCTCCATGGCCCCCCTTTGTCCCCACGCACAGGGAATAACACAACTGGCACAGTGAGAGTGACTGCAAGCAGCACCGCCAGGCGCACACAGAGGATGAGCAGGTCCTTCTGGCTGTACATTTGTAGCATCTCTGCCTCCACACTGCCTGGGCCATGGGACATGGGACAAGGACAAGGGATGCTGGTTGTGGCAGGAGAACCAGAACCAGTGTCCCTCCTCCCACCACTCTGCCCCCCCCCCACTCACACACACAGAGTAACAAAATCTACATGTGTGATGCATACCATCCATTTGGAAACGGTTGAGTCTGGAGGCATGGAGGGAAAGTGCTCAGGCTACTGCCCCACCAGCTTCCCAGTCCCCACCCCAACTGCCACCCAACCCTGGCTCCAGCTCCACTCACTGTAGAAGGTAAGGTATCCAAAAGTGGCTGTAAGTGCATACATGCAGAACATGGCACCGATGGACACGTTGGCTACAGCTTGCATTCTGCGCTTGGAGGGCCTAAGGTACAGAGGTCATAGAATTCTAATGCCCATATCCCTGGACTTGGTTCAAGCCCCTCAAAACCAACCTCCACCTTCCAGATCCCCTTCTCTCAGAGCTGACATTCAGCTGGCACACTCTTGGATTTCCATCTCTACCTCCCTTGTGTAACTATCCAAGCCTCCCCTCTCTGTCCATCTACATCTCATCCCATAAGGACTATCTTTGCCCATCTCCTCTGTCTGACCATCTCTGCCTCTCCCTTGCATTGGACTGTCACTGCCCCTTTGTTATATCTGACCATCCATACCTAATTATCCACACATCTCCTATCATATCATCCCTGAGCCCCTTTTGTCCTGTCATATCCCTGTCCCCATCCGTGCATGCCACCACCTCCATCTGATTATTTCTGCTGCCCCACTCTGTCCATTAACAACTGTATTGGATGTTAAAAGAGTAAAATACTTGAGCCCCAATCAATAAACAGTCACTGTACTATGTCTCCCAAGATCTGACCGCCTCAAACCCCTCCCTTTGCACAATCTACAATCAACAATCAAGTGACAGTCCCAGAACTGCTGTAGGAATTGACTCTCACCCCACCTGCTGGTTCATCACACATACCCACTTTCCTGTCCACTCACCGGCAGAGCTCCGTGTAGATGGGCAGCACCTCAGGGTGGCAGACAAAGGCAAAAGCCATAATGGGCACTGTATAGAACATCTGGGGGAATGGCCAAGTACGTCAGATCAGAACCTACAGGGTTCCATCCCCTATTCTCCATATTCCTGGCACCACCACTGCTCTTCATATCAGATATTTGGAAGCCCCCAATGTCCAATAAATGGCTCCACAGGGCCTAAGTGTGGTGCAAACCCTATTGACCTACATACCCACCTGTGAGTCCACTGTGAACATCTGGGCCTCACAGCTTATGTTGAGCCCCTGGATGGGACGGACTGGAGGGCTCTTACTCTCTGCTGCTGTCTCATTGTGGCTCACATCACAGCTAATATGGAACTTCTTATAGATGACCTGAAGAAGAAAGGATGGGAAAATTAGGTTATAGGGAAGGCTGTGTCCCAATGCTCCAAATTCTCTCTCTCCACTTCTTCAAGTCTTTCTTTCAGACTCACCGAAATGAGGAAAAACAGCATGCAGGTCAGAGAAAGACCACTGGTATATCCAAGGTACCCTGCAAGGAGCAATAATTCAGAAACTCAGAAATCCAGGGAGCCCCTACAGCCAGCATGTCAAACTCTCGGTAAGTGGGCCACATGCCTTATTTATGTGGCCTGCCAGCTGTGAGTTTGACATGCTTGCCCTACAGCAAATATTAAACCCCTAGTGTAGCCTTCAAGACCCCCTCAGCCCAATTATGCCATACCTTTGCATAAGCTTTTACTTCTGCCTGGACTAGCCTCCCCTCCAGAGCAAACTCCTATTGAGCAAACTCATATTCATCTGTTAAAACCCACATCAAAAAAGCTCTCCCCTAGTATTCAATAGCCCTTGAAAATGGGGTTCTCTCAATCTGACTACCCTTCTTTAATCCCACTATCCAATGACCAACACAGGACGCCTCTTACCCAAGTGTCTCATGAGGGCCAGTGGCAGGATTATTAACACACTGACCATGATGATGAGAAGGTTTCCATTCAAGAGCCAGCTCCTAGATAGACAGGCAAACATAGTGACTAGTTGCAGGCCCAAAAAAATTGTCAGGGAGACATAGAAAATGGCCAGACAGACAGATTTCTGGCCATAGTCAGGAGATGACTCAACACCTCAGCTGTGAGAAGTCATTCAGATGGTTACAATGATGGCACAAGATTCATAGAAACAGCCAGACTATCAGACTATCTGCCAGACACTGTCAGAAGGATACATCTAAGAACACATGCACAGCTAGACAAAACTGTGCTGTCAGACTCACAAGTGAATACACAACCGGATGGGAAAACAACCCCCCAAGTAAGTAAGACTCACATAGTCCAACACAAAGTTCCAAACAAAGAGTGAGCCATGACCCTGGTGTCTGACAGGTGGAACAATAGTCTGATGAGAGGAACTAAGTTGGTGGCATAGGTAAACACCTATCTTGCCGTCATACACAGCAATTTCAAAACTACAACTTAACGACAGAACAAACATCATCCAGAATCACCGGAAAGCTGGCTGAGTGAAAATTCCACAAATAAAAGTGAAGATAGGACACTGTGACTCGGAGGAGTGGCGGAGGACAGCGTTGGAGATACGCGCGGAGAGAGGTTTGGAGCCGTGCATGCGATAGCGGAGAGGGCGGGCAGCTGAAAACCCAGCCAGTTTTCTCGAACAGGGGAGACAAAGACGTCCCACTGCACTGATTCCCCAGCTCCGGGCGAAGTTCAAGGAACCCACATTCATACTGGATAAAAACTGGACAGTGGGGAGGCACGCTGAAACTCGAGCGCTGCAAGGGTCTGCAAGCTTGTGGAGAGGGCGAGCTTGTGCAGAGTGTGCGTGAACTTGGGAACAGCCCAGCTGTGTGACCGCACAGAGAGCACTTGTGACTTACTCTCTCCTTCAGGAAACCACCAAAGTGCATTGTTTTACGACCCTGGGTGAGACATTCGGTGTGAAGACTCATTTGGGGAGAGGCTGAATTGTCTGGCAGCGGGTGGAGCTCGGCAGCAGCTCTCTCTCTCAGAGGTGCTGGCAGCGATTGCCAGCCGGCACAGAGTCCCTAGAGACGCACAGGGTGGAGCTGACGCTGCCTGCTTGGCCTGGAGACTTCACCCATCCAACCTGAGCATGACTGAACATCATAGACAATTGGCCTGGAGGTCAAACCCTCCTAGTGCTAACAACAATTAATCTAGGCTTAACTTCAACAAGACTGTGCAATCCATATCCACCTCAGGTAACTGGGGAAGCTGAGCCACTGTCCCTTGTAGGACGTCTACCACACAAAGCTAACCAACCAACTCAGGAAAGCAGCCACCATACAGAGATGTGGAAAGAAATCAGATGTGAAAGAAATGGAGGAAAAAAAACGACTGGACATAGAATTCAAAACCACGGTTATAAGGCTTTTCAAGAGGCTCCTAGAAAAGGCCGAGATCTACGAGGAAATGAACAAGACCTATGAGGAAATGAACAAGACATACGAGGAAATGAACAAGACCTACGACGAAATGAACAAGACCTACAAAGAAATGAATGAGACCTACAAGGATATGAACAAGACCCTCAAGGATATGAAAAAGGACCAACTAGAAATTAAGCATACAATGACTGAAATAAATATATTATACAAAGACCTAAAAGTACTCTACAGGACTGCAAGAACCAAGTTAAAGATTTGAAATACAAAGAGGTAAAATCCACTCAGCTGAAAAAGCAAGAAACCGAAAGAATCCAAATAATTGAAGATAGTGTAAGGGGCCTCTGGGACAACCTCAAGCATACCAACATCTGAATTATAGGGGTGTCAGAAAAAGAGAGACAGCAAGACAATGAAAACCTATTTGAAGAAATAGTGACCAAAAACTTCCCACACCTGGTGAAAGAAATTGACTTAGGAGTCCAAGAAGCACACCGAACCCCAATATATAGGAACCCTAAGAGGACCACACCAAGGCACATCATAATTAAAATTCCAAGAGCAAAAGACAAAGAGAGAATATTAAAAGCAGCAAGAGAAAAACAGTTAGTTACCTACAAGAGAGCACCCATACAATTGTCAGCAGATTTCTCAACAGAAATGATGCAGGCCAGACGGGAGTGGCAAGAAATATTCAAAGTGATGAATAGCAAGAATCTACAACCAAGATTACCCAGCAAAGCTATCATTCAGAATTGAAGGTCAGATAAAGTGCTTCACAGATAAGAAAAAGCTAAAGGAATTCATCACCACCAAACCAATATTATATGAAATGCTGAAAGATATTGTTTAAGAAGAGGAAGAAGAAAAAGGTAAAAATAAAAATTTGAACAACAAATACACATCTATCAACAAATGAATCCAAAAATCAAGTGAATTAAAAATCTGATGAACAGGATAAACTGGTGAATATCATAGAATCATGGGCATAGAGAGGGAATGGACTGACAATTCTTGGGGATGAAAGGGGTGTCGGAGGTGCAACAAAAGACTGGACAAAAATCATGCACCTGTGGGAGAGGGCAGTGGAGGGGGTGGTGAGGGCGGAGAGTGGGATGGGTACCGGGTGGTGGGGAACTATAGGGGCGGGGGAAAGGAGGAACAATGTAATTAATAAACTAAACAATAAAGATTAAAATATATTTTTAAAAAGTCTGATGATTTGGCTGGCTGGCAGACAATGATGAAGTCAGACAAAAAGTCAGAAGCACACATGTGGTTGTTTGAACAGCTCAAGGTTTGTTGAACACCTGAAAGTAGCTGGGCTGATTTGGCCACGTGACCAAAGACAGAAATAGAGACCATATAAATCAGCCAGCTGGCCACACTATTGGAACCACACTCAAAGAAAGACTGGAATCTCTATAGATATTGGAGGGAGGTGCTCAGGCAAGACAGTTAATACAGAATCAGTTGATCAACTGCTTATTTGTTCAAAAGAATTTTATTGAGTGTCTATTATGTTACATCTCATACATACGCATCGTTACACTGACATAAACCAACAAAGCATCATTGTCCATGTATACAGTGGGAACTAATTATAATAATTAGACACACCTAGGTACACAGACTGCCAGCTACCTGGATGGTTTCAGAATCAAACCAAAAATCTAACAGGATACACAGAATCAACCATCATATCCAAACAACTGAACAGATTCAGCCAGCATATGGATTCAGAATTTTAAATATGCATACTCAGAACAACAATCAAGCATACATGGTTGGAACAATACAGAGGGCATATACAGAGTTATATGTGAGGATCACTCACACACAGCCAGAGAGAATTTGCCGGAACAATTGTCACTAAACAGAGATGGAGTCTATTGGCACATACATCTGGAGAAAATCACATATACATAGTTGGCAGCACAGTATATCATCACACACATACATACACACGGTTGGAGTCAGTGACCACACACTTATAAGCCAGACAGATTCATCCAGCCTGATGGACCCAGAATCAAACAGAATCTGTTGAACATGAAAAGCCAGAGTAAACAATTGTCACATACACTGGGTTGGAATTACAGTATACAGGACACAGCTGTAGTTAGCTATCAGACAGCTGACTAGGGAACCTGCCAATACAACAGTAACAGAAGCAAAATCCACAGAGTTTAGATCTGCTAGAGCAGTGGTCAGCAAACTGCGGCTCGAGAGCCACATGCGACTCTTTGTCCCCTCGAGTGTGGCTCTTCCACAAAATACCATGGCCTGGGCAAGTCTACTTTGAAGAAGTGATTTTAGAAGAAGGAAGTTTGGAAAATGTGGCTCTCAAAAGAAATTTCAACCGTTGTACTGTTGATATTTGGCTCTGATGACTAATGAGTTTGCCGACCACTGGGCTACAGAGTAGTTGCATGATCAGCGTGAGAGTACACTGTACATACATACAGATTCAGCCACCAGATGGAATCAACCACAACAACAAGTCACAGAAATTAACACGGTCTATCAGACTCCTATAGTCAGAGCAACAGTCACACATACTGCTAGCATCACAATACACAGGAATTGCAGTCTGATCAAAGCAATACACAGGAATTGCAGTCTGATCAAAGTGGCCAACACTCTCAAAGTAGAACATTTGAGACACAGAGTTGAAGACAGCAGCCAGACCTGATAGGCAGAGTCAGTGGCCTGTGAATCAGAGCAAAGGAGTGTTGTTCACTCACCCCTTAGGGTCCATGTCCAGTAAGGTGCCAATAACCAGGGGGAGTTCAGATTTGATGATGAACAGGTAACTGGACACGGCTGGCACAGGTGGGAGGAGGTGTAAACAAAAGGATTTCCCTCACCCAATTTTCCCCAGCCCAGCTTGGGGAAGCCCACCTCACCCCACCCTCTTCCCCCAAGCTGATCCCTCCACCTCCCAGAATCCTCACCCCCAACATTGTGCAGACAGATGACCATGGCTACCACCACCTTGCCCACAGGCCCCAGTACCCTCTGTCCCAGCTGCTCATAGGCTCTGATGCCTGTAGGGGAGACAGGAAGGAACAGGTTATGGTCTAGGAAGTCAGGGTTGAGGTTGGGAGTCAAAAGGTCTGGAAGTTGGGGAGTTGGGATTTAGAGTAATTGAGTCTGATTGATGGGGTTGGGGGATGAATGTTAGTTACAATTGGGCTTGGGGGTGGAATCTGGGAGGTGGGATCTGTGGTTAGGAATGGTGGCCAAAGAGAAGGTACGAGGTGGGCTGGAGTTGAACAGTGGTGATCTTGGGAGCAAATCACTATATACATAGTCTGAGACCACATACACATGGTCTGAGTCCATGATGGGAGTAAAGTCTGAGATCTGGAGCAGTGAAAGTTTAGAAGCTTGGGTCTGAGGACTAGGGGGTCCCAGGGTTCTATAGCAAGCTGGTTTCCATGGTTGTGGGGACTAGAAACTGAAGGGAGGGGTTAGAGGTGGAATATAGTGGTCTAGAGATGAGGAGGATCTGAACAATGGGGTTTATTGCCAGACTGAGGGCTAAAGGCTAGGGATTAGGAATTCGGGATCTGGAAGATGAGGTCTGAGGGCCAGGGTTGGTCTAGGGTCCGGAATCCAGGGAGTTAAGTGGGGTTAGGGGTTCTGGATCCAAGATCTGGGGTCAGGGTGGTTATGTCCAGAGTCGGAGGTTTGGGTTGACATCTGGTGTCTCAGATCAGGGGACTGGATCAGGGGACTGGATTGAGCTCTGGGGCTCACCTACAACACCAGCACAGGTCAGCAGGAGATGGATGGAGTATGAAGACAGAAGAGCAATGCACAGCAGCAGGGCCCTGTGGCAGATGGCACAACTCAGACTTGGCCCCAAAGCCTCCCGCCTGCCCCCAAACACCCCTGCACCTCCCAGGCTGCTTAGGACTCACAAGAAGAAGAGGACCCCTGTGTGGGCCATGGCATAGGCCAGCCCCAAGATGCCGCTGCCCATGATGGCGTTGCTGAGGTTGAACACTGACATTCCAAATGATGTCTTCCCCTCGAACTGTGGGGAAGGGACAAGGCCCAGGAACACATGGGTAGGGGAGGAGACAAGTAAGCAGACCAGCTTTGGGGCCCAGAAAGACTAGGGAAGAAGTGACTGAGACAGGAAGAAGCCCAGCAAGGGCCAAAAAGAAACCAAGAAGTTAGGAAAGAAAAGGAGTTGAAGATGGGAAGGAGCTGGGAAAAGGAGAACCAGGAAGAGGGAAACTAGGAGAAGTTTTGGAGGAAAGCATATATAAGTGGAGAGGAACCAGAGAGGGTAGAGCAACTACCAAAGGCAAACAGCTGGGGAGGGGAGTAGCTGGGAAGAGGGAAGAGTAGGGGAGGTGATGAACTGGGCAAGGTGCAGCTGGGACAGATCCTGGAGGGTTACTCACATCCATGAACTCAGCTGACTTCCTCCCAGGAGCAGAATTATGGCTGTGCAGAAAGCCTTCACGTTCCTGCCTGTAGCTGGAGAGGGCAAGAGAAATTGGGGCTGATGAGAGGTAATCCTGACCCTCTGACCCAGACCCCTCAGGCGCTGACTCACCCCACAGCACCAGCAGGAAGGTCTCCATTCATCTTTGGGTCCTGCAGTTCCATCCTATTGGCAGGGAAAGGGAGTTGGGGTCAGATATAGAGCAGGGGAGCTATAAGGTGGGAGAGCTAGGTGAAAGGGTAAGGCAGACAGCTAGAGGCAGACAGATAGAGAAACAGAAACAGAAGTGAAGTGAAGGGAATGAGAACAGAAGGATGACAGAGACAGGGAAGTAAATGGAGAGAATTGAAGAGTAAAAGGCTGAGGTGGGTACTTGAAATATCAGGGTGATCGCTTTGTAAAGTATATGAAGCTATACACCTATGATGTACACCTGGAACTAACACAAATCATACTGAATGTAAACTGTAAGATTTCCTTTAAAAAGTAAATTTTTTCAAAAGAGCGAGAGGCTGAGAGAAGAGATGAGAGCGAGAAAAGGGCACCAGAAGAGAGATACAGTTACTCATACTTGGGGAGATAAATATGGAGGAAAGAGAAAGACAGAAATAGAGAAAGCAACCTCACAGCAGACGAGATGGCCATCTGGAGCTTCGATAGCCTCTCCTCCCAACCCTCACACTCTATCTTCTTGCTGTGTTATCTCTTCCCTTGCCAGATCTCCCCAAACCGACCCCCTGCTCTATCTCTGACCCCCAACATCCCTTCACCCTCACCACTTGGCCAGATCTCCACTCCGGCCATGACTGCCCTCACTTCTCACAATGCCTCTACCCCCCTCCTTCCCGCCTGGGCCCCAAGCCTGGGCCCCAAGCCTAGCCCAGAGCTGATGCAACCTGTCCCCTGGGCTGGGGGTGGGGACTGGCTTGGAGACCCCAGCGTCTGACTTGGCAAACTCTCTGCCATAAACTCTGAATATCTTCACTAGATGCCAGAGACAATTTCCCAACTGAGCCCCCTTCCAGGGGCAGAAGTGACCCAGGAAACCTCCATGAATCCCTCTTGTAGGAACCAGAGGTATTTTCACGATCCCCTCTCAAGTCTTAAAAACTCTTCTTTTGGCGGAAGGAACTGTAGTCACTTCTAGACGTGAGACCCTTCCTGGACTCAGGGTGTCTCAGGAATCTTGCTTGAGCCGTAATTTCCCCTCCTGAGGAGGAGCTGTCTCTGAGACCTCATCAGAAACCCCTTCCAGAAAAAAGAAAAGAAAAAAGAAACCTCTTCCAGGACCTGATGTGTTCCTGGGGTGGGGGGTGTCTCTGTGATCCCCAGGCCAATGTACAGTCCCTGTCTTCTATGCCCCCATCGTTGCTAAAACTGCCTCCAGGAGACGCCAGCCCCAAGTCCTGAGAATGGGGAGGGCTCTTATGGAGCACCATCCTCAGCCCTGAGCACCCTCTGAGGACTCCTACCCCACTCCTGAATTCACTCTTGGGAGCCAGTTACCAAAGAATCCCTCTCCCATTCAATTCCCCACTAATGCTAAAAAGGTCTCCAGGGATCCCCTGAGACCCCTCCCGGGACCCCCATTCGTGCCTTGGGGTTTCCAAAGCCCCCCACCCCAACCAGCGCTCCCTCCTCACCTCTCTGCTCTTCTCAACACCGGTGGCAGAACTCAGACTAGATAGAGCTCAGGCAGGCACTTCACTTTTGAACCTGCCCCGCAGCCCATTAGCCAATCAACATCTCTCATCCCTTCTGGGCCCGCGGAAGTTTACATTTTAATTACGTTTCCCTCCTTGTGGCTCTGGTCAGGGGGAGTAGTGAGGAGAGGCGGGAATCCCGCCTCCTCCCTCCGCCCCTCCCCCCCCCCCCCCCCCCCCCCCCCGGGCGCAAGACTGAGGTGTGTGTAGGTCTTGGTTGTGGCGAGGGGCAGTGGACAGAAAGACTGAGAGAGTAGATCCACACCCAAAGAAAGGGCCAGGCAAGCAGAGAGAATTGACTTAGGGGTCAGCCACACAGTGGGATGGGAGATGGACGGAGGGAAAAGATGCAGAGAGGAGAGACAGAGATAGTAAGAGAAACAGTCACAAATAGAGACAGGAAGACAGGCAGGCACAAGGACAAACAATAGAGAGGAGAGAAAGATAGACAGGGTATGGGGGAGTGGTAGATAAACAAAGAGGCATTCACTGGGAGAAAGAGACTGTAGACAGGCTCAGAAACTAAAGGGGTGGGCCTGTGCAAGCACACAGAGGCAACAAGCAGGCCCAGTTGTAAATAGGAGACACAACTGGCAGATAGGTGCATGCAGCCAGATACATCCCCAAACAGAGGTTGGAAACAGGCACTCCAGTCCAGAGAGACAAGGGGACATGGGAAGTGTTGGAGGCAGAGGGACACCTGGAGGGACACATAACAAGAGGCAGAGAAAGTCAGATTCAGGCAGAGGGGCACACCTGGGGACAGACCTGAGGAGAGCAGTGGGAAAAGTGCAGGATAGACAGACACAGCCAGGCCACTATAAATTGACTTCAGACAGGCAACTTAGCCAAGAGAGGACCCTAGATCTTGGAGGTCCCCAGAAGGAGGCAGGGAAGACATTTATGGTCGGATAACGGGGGTGGACACAAAACTGTCTGCAAACTAGGCACACCCTGAAGTCCTGGACCCAGCCCATGCATTGGGTGAGGCCTATCCACACCCTAACCTAGGAGCTCTACTGTCTGTCTGCCTGTCTTATATGGGGGTGGGGGTCTGTGCACTCCCATCCAGGCATGTGGCAGGCATATGTCACCAGCAGGAAGTCGGACGGAGTGGACTTGCGGTCCTGGCTCAAATCTACTGAGCTGCTTAAGGCCCTGGTGGACAAAGGGCCTCTGTCTGGGCCCCTCCACCCACCTGTCCACTCCCCATAGGGAGCACAGAATTCCCGGAAAGGCCAGGGGCTGGCTGAGTTCAGAGCTAACCTAGATGCCACCACCCCTAGTGCAATTGGAGGAGGGCAAGGGATGGGGCATTTACTTCCCCACAGCAGGAGAGAGACTCCCCCACCCTCAGCTCCATCCAAGGGCTCAGAGATAGAGGCAGACCCACAGAGATACCAACTTTCATGCAGACCCACAGCCACACACACACAGAATATGTGCTGACAAATATGTGTCCACAGACTGCACATGGAGACCCCAGGCCATGGTAGTCATACACTCACAGCCACACAGAGTGACTTAGTCTTACAGGCTTCGTCACCAACAGCCCCCGACCACACCCAAAAAGCAGAGAGTGGCACAGGAATAGGCTCACACTGAACCACTATAGATTCATGGACAGCATGGCCCACAGACTCACAGCCACACACAAAGTGCACAGACAAATCTGATTTCACGCAGCCAACAACAGCATACATAGGCCAAGTGCCTCACAAACACCCTTTCACATTCAGAGAGCCCTCGCGGCCAAAGTCCAGACTCAGGCTTTATAATGATACCTGTGTGTGCATGAACTCATGTGTGAACTTGTGTGAACTTGTGACCACATCCAGCTCTGGTGGCAGGGAGAGGTACTCACAGCAGACATGATTGTACAGACAGAGAAGCCACAGCCACAGACTTTCACACAACTATATTCAAGCAAGTAGTTGCACACACAGTGTATGCACATAACTATTGACATATCAAGTCAGAGAAGAAACACATGGGAAACATAGACAGGCACACAATCAGGAAAATCAGAATACAGAGTGTTCTCTTCCTATTGTTATAAAAAGGAAATACACTTAAAGCTGCATAAAGAAGAAACAAGGAAACCAGATGGCACATATACAGTGGCCCCAAAGGAAATACCCGTAGTGCCCTGGCCGGGTAGCTCAGTTGATTAGAGCATTGTCCTGATACTCCAAAGGTGGTGGCTTTGATGTCTAGTCAGGGCACATACAAGAATCAACCAATGAATGCATAAATAAAGTGGAACAACAAATTGATCTCTCTCTTCCTTCTTCTCCCCTTTAAAAAAATAAATCAATAAATAAAAAGAACCCCCCCCAAAAAATACCCATAGAGCACACATACCTATAGCCAGCCACTCACCAAGGAGAAACAGAAGCACAGTGGCAGAGAAGAAAGATGCACATACATAGTAGACACACACAGAAGAAACACACTAATCACCCCCAAGCATTATAAAGGAGACACATAAACATTCAAGGAGCATGCGTACACACACACACTCCCATATAGATGAATTGCCCAAGTAGACAATACCAATACACACAGGTGCTAAAAAGGAAATACAAATTGGTCAGGCAGCCATAGACATAAGATACAACTGGGTAGACATAATATACAACTAGGTGATACAACCAGGCAAGTTACATAGGAAGACACATGTGGAGCTCACAAATGCATGTTTGTGGCTAAGAACATGTACAGGTAGATGAGATGCTTTGGAGTTATTCACACACACACACACACACACACACACACACACACACACACCTGTCTATCTTGGCTTAGTCTGATGTCTCTCTCCTCTGATACCCCACCCCCTCAGAGCCATTACACATCTGTGCTACAGACAGGCCTGGGAATAAGACACCTGTTAGCAGAGGCCTTGGCCCAGATGGCTAAGGGAGTAGGGAGTGGGAGCTAAACAGCTGTCTAGATTTCAAGAAAAGTCTGTAGCGTTCTGCCCAAAGAACTAAGTCCTACCTTGGACAAAGAGACACATATCCCCATCTACCACCTCCCCCCAGCAGCTTCCTACTCTAATCACTCCCCTCCCCTCCCAGGACCTCCTCTATTGCCCAGCACAAGGCCATCAGACATGTAACAAGTGCTCAATAAATGCCACTTATTCGTGTCATATTTGAAAGATGAAACAGAAGGACCAAAGAGAGAGAGAGACCAGGGTACCAGGACAAAAACTTTATTGAGGAGACCCTTCCCAAGGGAGAAAGAGCTCACGTGCGGGGTGAAGGCAGAGAAGCCAGGGGAAGGGGAGAAGAGGGGACCCAGCCGTACCGCCTCCCAGACTGCCTGGGAGAACTGTCCGTGAGTAAAGGTGCCACAAGGCACACTGAGACAACCTTTAAGGGCCGGAACAGGCAGGGGTTGGGCCCAGGGCGGAATGGGAAGGGGTGGGACACAGGACACTCTGGTATGCGCTTGATTGGTGGCTCAATGTCTCTGTGGCAGATGTCAATTACATCATAACTCCGCCCACCAGTTGGGGAGGTATCTATCATTCCAGGCTTCTGATAACATTAAAAAAAATAATTGAGAGTCCAGGCAAGGTCTAGGGGCAAAGGTCCATCTTCCGTAGCTACTTCCAGCTGAGAGGGGGCATTGTTAGGGGCGTCTACCTGGAGTCTCAAGGATTCTGGTGTTGGGTTCTGAATTCAGTAGCAGATCTATCTTCTGGTTGGCGAACATCTGCATTCTGTTCTGCAAGAAACTAGTGAAACAATGCATGAGACATGGGCCAGAGAGCAAGATTAAAGGAAGATACCAGTGTGCCTAATGAGAGGAGCCAGGGAGTAAGTGGGTGAAAAACAGGGGGTGTTTTCCATGCTTAACGAGGGTGCAGCACCATGGTTTCCCAAGGTTGGTGAAGTCTCAAGAGCGATCCAGTTGAGCCACTTGGAGGTAAAAGCTGGTCCTGGGGTTGCCACAGCATCACTTGTCTGGTTTTGCTGCTTTTCTGGGCCTGGAGCTGAAATACAACTTGAGGGAGAGTAAGGTTCTTGAGGAGGACTGAGTCCCTCCCAGCTGGAGGGCTGGTCCTCAAGAGTCGTATTTCAACACCGGGCCCAGAAAAGCAGCAAAACCAGACAAGTGATGCTCTGGCAACCTCAGGACCAGCTTTTACCTCCAAGTGACTCAACTGGATCGCTCTTGAGACTTCACCAACCAGTCCCTTGGGAAACCATGGTGCTGCACCCTCGTTAAGCATGGAAAACACCCCCTGTTTTTCACCCACTTACTCCCTGGCTCCTCTCATTAGGCACACTGGTATCTTCCTTTAATCTTGCTCTTTGGCCCATGTCTCATGCATTGTTACACTAGTTTCTTGCAGAACAGAATGCAGACGTTCACCAACCAGAAGATAGATCTGCTACTGAATTCAGAACCCAACACCAGAATCCTTGAGACTCCAGGTAGATGCCCCTAAAAACGTCCCCTCTCAGCTGGAAGTAGCTACGGAAGATGGACCTTCGCCCCTAGACCTTGCCTGGACTCTCAATTATTTTTTTTAATGTTATCAGAAGCCTGGAATGATAGATATCCCCCCCCAACTGGTGGGCGGAGTTATGATGTAATTGACATCTGCCACAGAGACACTGAGCCACCAATCAAGCGCATACCAGAGTGTCCTGTGTCCCACCCCTTCCCATTCCACCCTGGGCCCAACCCCTGCCTGTTCCGGCCCTTAAAGGTTGTCTCAGTGCGCCTTGTGGCACCTTTACTCACGGACAGTTCTCCCAGGCAGTCTGGGAGGCGGTCCAGCTGGGTCCCCTCTTCTCCCCTTCCCCTGGGTTCTCTGCCTTCACCCCGCACAGGGGCTCTTTCTCCCTTGGGAAGGATCTTCTCAATAAAGTATGTGTCCTAGTACCCTGGTCTCTCTCTCTCTCTCTCTCTCTCTCTCTCTCTCTCTCTCTCTCTCTCTCTCTCTCCAGTCCTTCTGTTTCATCTTTCAATGTTATCATTATTATTTTATTTCTGCCAAGTGAGCTCTTCTAAGAGAGGGACTAACCTTCACCCAGCTCTATACCCCATAGCTCAGCTAAGTCTCAAGGCACTGCAAATAGCAGGTGCTCAACATATGCTAGTAGGGAAACAAAGAGAAGGGAAATCTAACTGTGCAAGGAAGCTTGCTTTGGAAGGAACAGATGTCTTTAAGGTTGACCTAAGTATTGAAGCTGTGTCAGGGATAAAAACACTTTATTAATTCATCACAGTAGGGCCCTTCCTTAAAAAGTTTGTTGGCACCCTAACCGGTTTGGCTCAGTGGATAGAGTGTCAGACTGCAGACTGAAGAGTCCTTGGTTTGATTCCGGTCAGGGGCATGTACCTTGGTTGTGGGCACATCCTCAGTGGGAAGTGTGCAGGAGGCAGCTGATTGATGGTTCTCTCTCATCAATGTTTCTAACCCTCTGTCTCCCCTCTTCTCTGTAAAAAATCAATAAAATATACTTTTTAAAAAAGTTTTGTTGGCTCAGGAAAGCAGGCCCTTGGGTGACATTTGGAATTCCTAGTGAGTCTTTTAAAAGTCCGTTTGGGTTCTTGTCAGTCTTTCTGAGCAGACCCCTGCTTTTCATTAAAACAGGTCACTCACTGCTCAGCAGCCTTCAGGGCAGGGAGCAGCAGAGCACAAAAGTTAACAGAGGGAGGGAGCTTTCCCTGCTCTGCCACTTTGTAGCTGTGTGGCCAGAAGCAATCTGTGAAAGCAGACAATTTCAGCTTCCCCTAGGGCGTGATCATGCCTGGGGCGGTTAGTAAGGTTGAATGAACACTGGTAAACATCACTTAGAACAATGCTTGACAACATAGTAATTGCTCAATAACATAGTTGTGAAAGGACTTCATGAAGACAACGCCTGCTGTGAAAACAGCCTCTCCCGGGTCGCATTTAGGGTTCTTATCTCCTCTTTCATGCAGCCCCCCCCCCCAGTGAGTCAGTCTTTGGTCCCTCAAAGCAGCCCCAGGGCAGCAAGGCCTTTGAGTCAGTGAGTAGCCCTTACACCTGGACCACCCGCATCTTTCCCTCAAGCTGTGAGATGCTCTCCAGTACAGAGCTGGCCTGGCAGCTTCCCCTCCTTGACCTCTTCAGGAGGCCGTGGAGAGGACACCTTTATTCTCAGTGGGGTGCCGGACGGGAGCTGCAGGCCAACACCCTACTTCAGAAAGAGCCTGGGGAGTTCAGAGCCTGGTTCCTGTCCTCCTATCCCCTGGCCCTGCTGGAGGAAGCAAGTTTCTTTGCAAAATAAATAAATAAACAAACAAACAAACATTCTCTTTGTGAGAGGCAAGAAAACAGGACAGGAAAGCATCCCACAGGGTGAACATGTCGGCATGGGTCCCCAATGCCTGGCAGCCTCTCCTCTCAGTGGAGCAATGGCTGGTGACTGGAATCCTTGCTGTCTCACCATTGCTTACTTCTGCAGGCAACCGTGTTCCCACCACCCCCACAAGACCCTGGAGCTCCCCCTTGCAAGCTCTGACTTCCTCTCTGGTTCTCCCAGACTCCAGGAGGTGTCTCTCCCTGTCTCTTTATATGTCTGTCATCTGTCCACACCTCCCAGGGCCCTGCATAAATGCAAAACACACCACTGAGGGAAGAATGAAGAAAAAAGTAGCACAAGGGTGGATTCAGAAAGCATGCTACTGAACACCCACTGTGTGCCAGGCCCTGTTCTAGGTGTTTGGGAGGTAACAGTGAACAAAGGACAGACATCCCTGTCCAGTGAAGCTCGCAGTTCTAAGGAATGATGATTCAATAATTCAGTTCTTTTAAGACTCACCAAGCTTGTTTCCACTTCAGGGTCTTTGGCCTTGGTGTTCCCTCTGCCTGGAGTATTCTTTCTCCAAATATTGGTAGGCTGTGCTCCCCTTCAGGTCTCAGCTGAAATGTCACCTCCTCAGAGACGATTTCTCTGACACATAATACAAAAAAACAGCTCAATTCCTCTCCATCTCCTTCACCCTACCTTATTATTGTTCATAGCTTTTATACCACCTGATATAACATTAGATATTTACATATTTAATAGTATGTTTAGCCCTGGCCGGTTGCTCAGTGGTTACAACATGGGTTTGATTCCTGTTCAATGGCACCTACCTCAGGTTGCAGACTCAATCTAACCCCTAGTCAGGGCACATATGAGAGTCAACCAATTGATGTGTCTCTCTCATGTGGATGTTTCTTTCTACCCAGAGGTGAGGATTTTTTAAAATATTTTTTTATTTACAATATAACTTATATTTAATAGCAATACAGATGTTTTCCTCCCCCCCCCAATATCCTCCCCCCGGCCTCCCTTACCTCCCAGCACATGTCCCCACCTGCCTCCCTCCCCACCCAGAGTCTTTAATTCATTGGTTATGCTCATATGCATGCATACAAGTCCTTCGGTTGATCTCCCCCAACATCCACCTCCCATCCAATCCAGCCTTCCCCCTGTAGCTTGACAGCATGTTCAAAGCCACCCTGCCTCCATATCAATCACTCCCCCCTGTTTCTTTTCTCCAAAAATATCTTGCCTCTGCATACTAGAAACAAACGTATAAGAACAAAAAATGTCTGAGTGTCAGTTTCAATGTCCAACTGTTCTGAGTCCCAGTTTCAATGTCAAATAGTTCTTCATGTGTACATGTCAGCAATGGTATCCAGATGGTAGACACATCATGGCAATGCAAGATCCATCCTCTCTGGTATGGTCCTGGGCTGCCTGTAGCCATGCACAGCTGCCGACTGCTAGCATGGCAAGGTGTCGTCAGCGTCTGCCATCTCTGGACCGTCCTCGTGGCTGGAACAGACCAGTCAGTTCCTACTGTCGCAGGAACCCACATGGTCTTGGAGTTGTTCTCTGAAAACACACAAACACATTCTCGACCAAGAGTTAACAAAGGGATCCTCTCTGCAAAATAGACTTGGGATTCTTTTTATTTTTGCCTAAATGATTTTCCTTTGGCTTATTTTGACACCATGTGTGTTTTTTCATGGGTGTCCTGCAGTTGGTTTTACAAATAGAATTTACTTTTCTGGAGTAAGAATTTTCTAGATGTATTTTACTTACAGGATATTTTTCCTTACGTGATATTACCCCACTGTCCCCCCCCCCTTTTTTTGATTAATGGGGTCTTTTGGAAATTTTATCTTGCAGTCTTGGTAATTTTAAATTTTAATTTTTGCACACAAATATGATTGCTTTAGGTTCTTTGGATGTTAGGCAATTTTACAGTGAGATGAACTACTAATAGATATTTTAGTTAATGTTTTAGGAAAAGCTTTTTGTCCAGTACACTTAAATTTTCTTGAGTATTCACTTATTTTACTTGGCCAATTTAAATTAATATGAAAACTTGATTACTATTTTACTGTCAATTTTAATACTCAAGCAGAAATCTTAGTTTACCCAGTAAATACTAGTGGAAAGGAATATTTGCATTTTGGGGTAGGTCCTCAGCATTCCTGGTAATAAACTGAATTTACATATAGAGCAGCTATTGCTGGCCGAGTCTCTGTCTGCCACCTGGGTCGGGGGGGGGGGGGGGGGGGGGGGGGAGGGGGGGTAGGAGACCTCCCTCAGGAGGGGTGAGAATTCAAGCCCCTGCAAGGTTTGTGGATGAGGGTCTGTGCCCCACCTCTGTTGACCTTTTAGTTCTCTCCTGTTGGCCCCTCTGTGACTGTGCCTGTCTTAGGTTGTTCCTTCCCTGAGGAATCTTACCCGTCTCTGGCTAACCAGCCATCCTCCAGGGCCAAACAGGATGATGTGAGGTTCAGCTGGTCTCCTTTGTAGTCTATGCCCCCGTGGCCTCCACGTCCAGCACCGCAGGTGAGGATTTTTTTAATGGTATGTTTATATTTAGTACAGTTATTTTAGTAAGTAAATGTATATAGATAGATACTAGTATATTTATGCTGTACATGTATTTTACATATATACTATACATAATGCATAAATATATGCTATTATTTATTTTCTTATATTTACATATATATAGTAGCATATTTATACTTAAGTTTGATTCATAATATGTAACTTATATACCAGTAAAAATTATGTCACTATATTTCTATATAATCACATATATATTAAATAGCATATATGTTTATATATCTAATATACATATTTGAGTACAAGCGGTCCTCAAATAACATTCTTTTGTTCAATGTTGTTTTGTTATACCATCAGTGAGGAAAAAGAAGTCAATTCTCATTGAGGTCATTATGTGGCGTTCACATGTTCTCCCCCCGTCTGCATGGGTTTTCTCCAGGACTGCAGTGTTCTCACGCATCCCAAAGATATGCACATTAGGTGAACTGGCATGTCTACACTGCCCCAAAGTGAATTAGTGTGGGTGTATATGTGAGTGCATCCTGTAATGGAAGGGCATCCTGTCTAGGGTTGGTTCCTACCTTCCACCTGAGCTATGGAGATAGATTCTAACCACCATGACCCTGAACTGGAATAAGTGGGTTAGAAAATAAGTATCTTGCCCTGACTAGTTTGGCTCAGTGGATAGAGCATCAGCCTGGGGACTCAAGGATCCCAGGTTCAATTCCGATCAAGGGCATGTACCTTGATTGTGGGTACATCCCTAGTAGGGGGTATGCAGAAGGCAGCTGATCGATGTTTCTCATTGATGTTTCTAACTCTCTATCCCTCTCCCTTCCTCTCTGTAAAATATCAATAAAATATATTTTAAAAAGAAAATAAGCATCTTACTTATTTTTATTAATCTTTCTTTTTTATTATTCTTATTAATCTTTCTTAAATGTATGGATAGCTCACATTTATTTCAATGTTTAGTATTTCAAGTGTTTAGGGTCTTTGTTTTAGAAGTTTGGTCTTTATTTTAGGAATTGATTTTTTGCTGTAGAAACTTAATTCTTGTTATATCAATTAGCTTATGGTAAAATTGGTTTTGTTCATTATGTGTCATTTCACTTAAAGTCCCAGTTTCCAAAAACATATTTGCAATGTTAAGGAAGGACTTACTATACACCCTCCCTTGTCTCCGTTTCTTCATCTATAAATTGAGAATAATTACAGTAACTTGCTCATATGGTTGTTGTAAGGATCAAAATGGGTTTAAGGAAAGGATTCAACACTGCACTGAAACCTACTTGTACAGATTGTTTGATCAGTTTTCAGGAATTTTGTGAACTGGTTGTTAAACACCACTGCTATTAAAAACAAAACGATATAAACTTGCAATTAAATAAACTATATATTTTTAAAGATAATAAATACTCTCAACTCACTTTCTTATTTTACTACATTTCACTATTTTCTATGCTTTGGGGTTTATTTACCCCTATTTAATTTTATTTAATTTTATTTTTATTTACCCCTATTTTAACTGCACGATAAAAGTATTATACAATGGTGCACTTCAGTGTTCCATGACAACATATCAGTAACTTGAAATCTAGCAAGATGACAGTTGTGTAAATCATGGACATTGGCAAATGTTTGAAATTAGGGCTTCCTCCTTCTCTCCCCTCAAATAGTTGGTTGTTAACCATTTACCAGCATACCATTGAGAGCCCTTAGAATAGTGCCTGGCACAATAGTGCCTGGTAAACTATATTACTATATAATAAATGCTTCCATTATATTTGCGTTTGCACTTGTGGGGATGTATAGGGTTGGGTTTTGTTTGTTTGTTTGTTTGTTTGTTTGTTTTTGTGGGTCGCAGTTAAAGATGTTTGAAGAACACAGAATTACGCAAGGCCAGTGAGTCCTTCCGGCCCTAGGCCTGTGGCTTCTTTAGTGAAAGGCTTTAAGCCAGGCCTGTCCATTATTCTTGTGCATCTAGATGAACACATCTTTGAAATATCAGAAGTAATACCCTCCAAAGGGGGTATTAACCATCAAGAGAAGACTTATAATCTTAACTACCCTGTCATCCAATCCCTGCCTTGCTTTCTCTAATTTTCCATGTAAGCTTTCTCCTTCATTTCCAATGAATAAAAGAAGCTGCAAAACTGTTATCCTGGAGAACATTTGAGGTCTTGCTCCCCAGCATAATGTTGTCAGTTTGGCTCAAATAAACTCTTAGAAAACCCTCCACAGGTCTAGGCGTTTCTTTTGTGGAAAAGTATTTAGTCTTCCCGATAACTGAGAAATCTGTAGTACTTGTTTCCCCCTTTCACAGGTGGGCAGCATCGCGTTGAGGAAGTGAAATGCAAAAATGCTGCGGAGCGAGCCGGTGCATTTGAACGCTGGTGCATTCTCCCGCCTTTCATCCAGATCGCTTTCACTTCGCAGCGCTCCTAAACTGAATGGGTGCTGTTGTGTTCCGTTGCATTTTGGGAAATGTAGTCCTCACACCGCCCACTGAGAAGGAAGGAACGGGGAGAAAACCGATCTTAGCCTTGGGACAAAAGAACAAAGGCAGTTTTTGGTCCCGTGACGTTTAAACCACGCATGCGCGAGTTCAGCGGCTTTGGTCACGCCCTTTGCATGCTGGGAACCGCAGTCCTCCAGTCCATCTACGTCGACACAAGGTGACGGGACACGCGCTGTAAGTTCGGGTCGGTCCGGACCTCTCGGAAGCTAGGCATAACACAATGACAGGGTTGCCCCGCTGCTGTAGCCCGCAGGCGTGCGCGATCGGCATTCAGAACAACTAAGAACGGAAACTGCAGCACTAAGATTTCTCACCCGTTTGACTCGGGCTGCAGGCAGACGGGACTCTTGCGTCCCGCTCTTCCCCACTTGGAAAGCTACGGTAGGCCCTGGGGTACAGAGGGCAGTTGAGGCACAATTGCACTGTCCCGCCGGCGAGGGAAGGAGAGAAGTTCGCCCTCGTCGCTGCAGCTAGTAGTCTGGCCAGCTGACACCGGGGAGACTGCAGATCCCAGGTTTGCAAGTAGACGGGGACTACTACCGCGGAGTGGGCTAGGACAGTCAAGGGTCCAGATATCAGCGGATCCGCCTTGAGGGGGATCTGAAGGCCCCAGTAGGGACATGGTCTTTGAGTTAATATAGAAGAGGGAACAGTGGTGTGACCAGAGGGGTGTTAATTGGGGAAGGCACGAGTGTACGGAGCTCTGGTGGGGCTGTGATCGAGGAATCAAGAGGGGCTAATGGTCCGCATGTTCGTGGGGGCCAGTGGGGGTGTGGTCATTGATGAATGAGATGGTGGTAGACTGAGCAACTAGAAGGTAATGGGAGGCAAATGGGGGTGTGATCCCTAAGGGAGTGATGGAGATTTGATTTCTACAGGTTAATGAAGAGTGCTGGGGTATAGTAATTGAAAAGATAATGGTGAGGCTATGCAGGGAATAATAGAGGCCAGTGGGGGGTCATGATCAAGGAACTAATGGAAACAGCGATCAAGAAAAGGAAATGAGAGAGGACAGGAGTCGGAGTCAAATGCTTTTAAAGGGTGTTCACGGCATGATCATTGAGGAATTAATGGTAATTGAGCAAAGAAAGGGTAATAGTAAGGTGTTGGGAGGTGATCATCAAGTAATTATTGGCGGGGGCAAAATGTGCAGTGAGGGGAGATGGGAAACTGACCATCCAGGATTAACATTACTGTGTGGTAATGAAGGAATTACAAGGTACAAAAGGTGTGGTCCATGAGAGATCAATTGGAGGGCTGAATTAATGGGGACTGATAAATCAACAATTGAGAGCTTAATGGGAACTAATAGACCATGATCCTCCAGGCATTTATGGGTATTGATAGCAATGTAGTAATAAAGGAATTACTGGGGACCTAATCATTTCAGGGATTAATAAAAAGTTGGTAGACAGAGAGATATTAAGGGGGTGGGGAGTACAATGAGATAGTATTAAGATAAAGGGGATGAAACAAGGGATTAATGAGGGACTAATAGAGCTATATTAATCTAGGGCCAATGAGGACATCTGGGGAGACTGTGACATGTTAATGGGAATAAGGTGGGCAGAGAATGGTTGATAGAGTCTTGGGGTGTAATATGTGGAATGTGGGTGACAAGAGTGGAGGTTGACAGGATCAGTAATGATTCATCTATGAGATAAGTCTGGGGTTTGGGGGATCTGTGCAGTGAGTGATGGGTTCTATGGGGGTGAGTGAGGGAGCCTAGGTTCAGTCTGGAGTTCTTCAGGCTCTGTGAGGTCAGTGGAATCCGTGACTGACTGGGTTTCAGTCTTCTGATCTGCTGAGTGAGCTGTCACGTGGGTCAGATGAGCCCAGTGTGATTTTTCACTGACCTACAGAGACAGGTGGTGGTTCCCTCACCCAGTTACTGATACAGGCTGGCATCAACTTACTGTTGGCAGGTCCCTGGGCAAACAGTGTACGAGATGGGTCGGACATCGAAGGACAAGCGGGATGTCTACTACCGCCTGGCAAAGGAAAATGGCTGGCGTGCCCGCAGTGCCTTCAAGCTGTTACAACTCAATGAGGAATTCCAACTCTTCCAAGGTCCCCACCTGGCAGGCAGATCCCTGGGGAATGGGGCAGGCACAGGGAACAGGCAAATGAACTAGATCTGCAGAGCGATCTGCGGTGCCTGGGCTAACTTGAAGGGTCTGTGAGGCAGGGGCCAAGCAGGAAGGTGTTCAGATACTCAAGAAGTCTTGGGCCCCTGGGCAGAAGATAGATGTGGGAGCTCCCCAGGGGAGAGGGATGAATTTTGCAGGGTCCCCGGGTCGGAGCAGTAGGTGCATCTGACACTACACCTTCCTGTGTGTGCTCAGGTGTGACACGGGCAGTTGACCTGTGTGCAGCCCCAGGCAGCTGGAGCCAGGTGCTGAGCCAGAAGATCGGGTGAGTGTGGAGTCCCAGATGGGGAGTTCCTGGAGGGCAGGCTAGGTGGGGGGACAGGCCAGGAGTAAAAGCTGGGCTGACATGGTTCGTGTTGTCCACAGGAGTCCACAGGGGTCTGGCCATGTGGTGGCTGTGGACCTTCAAGCTATGGCTCCACTACCGGGTGTGTTACAGATCCAGGGGGACATTACCCAGGTAAGAGCATGGTGGAGAGTGCGGGAGGTGTTTCCTGGGTGAAGATCCTCTCACCTGCGGGCTACAGAAAGTGGAAGAGACAGAGAAACAGGCTAGGAGAGACAGAAATAAAGTAACTAAGAGAACCAGAGAGAGTGTGACAGGGAAGCAGAGAAACAGAGCCAGCCGGCTGTCATTCCAGAGAGACGGCAAAAAGTTATGGGACTGGGTCCTCAGAGACAGAGTGTGGTCTTAGATAGGCAAAGCATGAGCATTTGTCTGACTCTGAGCCTATGGGCTAGGGCAGTGATCGGCAAACTGCAGCTCGTGAGCCACATGCGGCTCTTTGGCCGCTTGAGTGTGGCTCTTTCACAAAATACCACGGCCTTATTTTGAAGAAATGGTGTTACAAGAAGTTTAAGTTTAAAAAAATTGGCTCTCAAAAGAATTTTTTAAAAATATATTTTATTGATTTTTTCACAGAGAGAAGGGAGAGGGATAGAGACTTAGAAACATCGATGAGAGACATCCATTAACTGCCTCCTGCACACCCCTACTGGGGATGTGCCCGCAGCCAAGGTACATGCCCTTGACCGGAATCGAACCTGGGACCTTTCAGTCCGTAGGCCGATGCTTTATCCACTGAGCCAAACTGGTTTGGGCTCAAAAGAAATTTCAGTCGCACTGTTGATATTTGGCTCTGTGGACTGAGTTTGCTGACCCCTGGGCTAGGGCCTTGGACAGGTGAGGTCAGATGGCCACAGCATGCGGGGACTTTGGGGCTACTCATCCCGCCCTCTCTTCCATAGCTGTCCACTGCCAAGGAGATCATCCGGCACTTTGAGGGCTGCCCCGCGGACCTAGTGGTGTGTGACGGGGCTCCCGATGGTAAACATGGGTTGGGAGACCAGGTGGGGGGGGGTCCCATGTGTGTCTTTCTGTGTCTCCCATTTTGTTGGCTTCTTTCACCAAGTCAACTCCCTGCCTCTCCTCCTCTGTCAGCTGTTTCCCACATCTGGCAACTTCTTCCTACCCTGCTGCCTGCTCTCTGCCTCTATCTTCTCCCTCCTACCACTTCAGTTTTGTCTGTGGTCCACCCTTCCCTCCTTTCATAATTTGTCTTTCTTCTCCCTGCAGCTCTCCAGTCTATCTTACAGCCCATTCATTTTTGTCATTCAGTCAGTCATCCATTCAACACACATTTACTGAGCACCTATCGTGTGTTGGGCAACATGTTGGGAAAACATTTGTGAATAAAACTCCGCTAATCTCTGACCTGCTAGAACTGGTGGTCTAGTGGGAGCAGATGGAAAAGAAACATGATTGAGCTCTGTGGCATAGCAAAAGGTGATAAGCACCATGGGGAAATCAATGAAAAGGGGAAGGAGGGAGTACCTATTGGAATCCTATCTAAGAAAAGTAATATGCAGATTGACCGTCATTCCAACACACAAAAGGGCTGCCACCATGATGTCAAAGATCCTGCCCCCATGTGGACACAAGATGGCCAGCAGGGAGGGCGGTTGGGAGGGACCAGGCCTGCAAGGGAGGGCAGTTGTGGGCGATCAGGCCATCAGGGGAGGGCAGTTGGGAGGGACCAGGCCTGCAAGGGAGGGCAGTTGGGGACGATCAAGCCTGCAAGGGAGGGCAGTTAGGGGTGACCAAGCTGGCAGAGGAGGGAAGTTGGGGATGACCAGGCCTGCAGGGGAGGGCAGTTAGGGGCAAAGAGGCTGGCAGGGGAGTGGTTAGGGGGTGCTCAGGCTGATAGGCAGAAGCGCTTAGGGGCAATGAGGAAGGCAGGCAGGCGAGCAGTTGGGAGTTAGCAGCCCTGGATTGTGAGAGGGATGTCTGACTGCCTGTTTAGACCCGATCCCTAAACGCGCAGTCGGACATCCCTCAAGGGGTCTCAGGTTGGAGAGGGTGCAGGCTGGGCTGAGGGACACCCCTCTCCTACTATGCACGAATTGTGTGCACTGGGCCTCCAGTATTAAATCAAGTGGGTAGGGAAGGTCTCACAAAGACCTAAAGGTGAGAGAGTGGGCCAGAGGCATACCTGGAGGAAAAACAGTCAAGGCAAAAGGACCAGGCATTGCAAAGGCCCTGAGGTGGGAGGGTGCTTGGTGTGTGTGAACACCCATGTGGAGATCAGTGTGGTTGAATCAGAGTGAGGAGAGTGGTAGGAGGTGAGGTCATGAGGTGACAAAAGGACAGATCCTTGTGTGGATCCTTATGGGTCACAGTAAGAACTTTGACTTTTTTACTGAGAGAGATGAGAATGCAGAGAAAACCATGAGGGGCTTATAAGCAGTGGAGGACCATGCCTGACTCTGGGTAGTGACAGGATCCCCCTGGTTGCTGTGAGCAGTGTGAGGGGCCTGGGGAGGAGGAGGCCATTGCAATAACCCAGGTGAGTGATAGCAGTAGTGATGAGAAGAGGGTCCATTCAAGAGATATTTTGAAAGTAGGGCCGACAGGATTTGCAAATCGCTTGAATATGGGTGTGAGGAGAGAAAGGAGCTTGTCAAAGGTAACGAAGGTTTTTGGTCTGAACCACTGGCAGGATCAGATGAGACAGGGAAGATGGTGAGAGGAACAGGTTTGGGCAGGAGTTTGCTTTTGGACAGCTCAAGTCTGAGATGTCAACTCTGATCTGAGTTGGAGTTAAAGAATGGGACCCGGAGTTAAAAATGATGATAAAGAGAATTGCAGATAAAGTTGTTCTGAGAATTAAAATGAGCTTCTAGGGGTTAGGAGCTCAGAATATGCATCTGGTTGAAAGTTGTTAATTTGCATGCAGAACCTTAGCAATAAGAGAGCCTGGGAAATGTGTTTAGCCTTCTAAACTCTCTGGAACAAGAAGATAGCTAGAACTGGATGGCCCCCCTAATGCCGTTCCTCTTGCTGCAGTAACTGGCCTCCATGATGTTGATGAGTATATGCAGGCCCAGCTTCTCCTAGCCGTAAGTAACCCTGGCCGCCCTTGCCTCAGTTTGGCCCCCTCCTGGCTGTCTCTGCCTCAGCCTTAGCTATCTGCCCTGTCCACAGGCTCTGAACATTGCTACACACGTCTTGAAGCCAGGGGGCTGCTTTGTAGCCAAGGTAAGCCTTGGGAAACCTAGTGGGTGACAGAGATGGGTCCCTGAGGATCACCCTCATGCCCCCATCTCTGCCTTTCCACCCTGCAGATCTTCCGAGGCCGAGATGTGACGCTGATCTACAGCCAGCTGCGTGTCTTCTTCTCCAACGTGCTCTGCGCCAAGCCTAGGAGCAGCCGGAACTCCAGCATCGGTCAGTGGGGTGGAAGGGCTGGCCAGTCAATGGTATCTCAGGGACATGTCCTGCCCCAAGGTGGACATGACAGTCGCCCCTCACTCTACTTTTCACCCACAGAGGCCTTCGCTGTCTGTCAGGGTTATGACCCCCCTGAGGGCTTCCTGCCAGACCTGACCAAACCCCTGCTGGACCACTCATACGGTGAGAGCCAGAGCCTTGTGCTTGTCCCTGGGGAGACTGCCCCCTTGTGGAATTTATGTTTCAGGAGGACTCTCAGCCTTATCCCCTGGTAGAGATTCTGTTCCTAGTGGGAATTCTGTCCCCAGAGACTCAGCCCCACCCTCTGGTGGAAATCCTCCCTCACCATCTGTATATTATATCCCAGGAGGAACTTCAGCCCAGTCCTCTAGTGATAACTACTCTTGAACCTGGTGAAATTCTGTCCCAGGAAGGTCTGAGCTCTGCCCCAGTTGAGACACCCACCTAAGGAGATTATAGCCTAGGAAGATTCAGTCACACCCCCATGTGGGAATTTTGCCCCATGAGTTTCTTAAGCCTGGTCCTTTTTTTTTTTTTTTAGAGATAGAGAGGCAGGGAGAGGGATACACAGATAGAAACATCAATGAGAGCCGAAACTGGTTTGGCTCAGTGGATAGAGTGTCGGCCTGCAGACTGAAAGGACTTGGAGTTCGAGTCCAGTCAAGGGCATGTACCTTTATTGGGGCCACGTCCCCAGTAAGTAGTGTGCAGGAGGCAGCTTTCTCTCTCATTGATCTTTCTAACTCTGTCCCTCTCCCTTCCTCTCGGTAGAAAATCAATAAAATATTTTTTTAAAGAAACATTGATGAGAGAGAAATATCAATCAGGTGCCTCCTGCTTGCCGCCTACTGGGTACTGTGCCTGCATTCCAGGAATGTGCCCTGACCAGGAATTGAACCATGACTTCCTGGTTCATGGTTGATGCTCAACCACTGAGCCACACCAGCTGGGCTCTCCTGGCTTTTAGTGGAAAAGGGCACAGAGCCTGCTCATGCAGCAAGCATGATTGAGTGAGACAAGGTTCAGGCTGTATGTGATAGAAAAGCAGATAGACATGAAAGTACAGTGTGGAACCCTGGCCGGTTTGGCTCAGTGAATAGAGCATCGGCCTGTAGACTGAGGGGTCCCAGGTTTGATTCCGGTCAAGGGCATGTACCTTCGTTGGGGGCACATCCCCAGGAGGAGGTGTGCAAGAGGCAGCTGATCGATGTTTCTAACTCTAACCCTCTCTCTTCCTCTCTGTAAAAAAATCAATAAAATATATATATTTTAAAAAAAGAAAGTACAGTGTGGGAAAAGCAGTGGAGCTGATATTTTAGAAGGGGTGATCATGGAGGGCCTCCCTGAGAAAATGATCTGAACCAAATAAAGGATTTCTGGTGGAGGAGTGTGATAGCAGCTGGTGGATAAATGGGGAGGCCTCGGTACGCAGGCTGCAGCCCAACTCATGACTGATCCCAGGCATCCCAGCCATGTCCTGTCTTATTTCTCCCTGCTTGTCAGATCCAGATCTCAACCAATTAGATGGACCCACCCGCATCATTGTGCCATTTGTAGCCTGTGGGGACCTGAGCTCCTATGATTCGGATCGCAGTTACCCACTGGATGTGAGTGCCCGACTGACAGTAGGCAGATGGAGGGAGGGTGCTCTCCTAGGTTCCCAGATCCTCACCATCTTCCCGCTATGTGTCCTTGCAGCTGGAGGATGGCTCAGAGTACAAGTACATGCCACCCACACAGCCCCCCATCTCACCGCCATACCAGGAAGCCTGCACATTGAAGAAGAAGGGGCGGCTGGCCAAGGAGATCCGCTCCCAGGACTGCCCCGTCAACACAGTGGACACTTTGCCCCAGCCCCTGACTGCCCCACAGTGCCACACCCTGATAGCCTCTGAGGTCTGGAAACATGTGGCCCAGGGCACTGCTGTGCCCTTTCTCTGTGCCCATAGTGACCCCTCCCAGTACTCCTCTCTCTGCCCCCAGATCATGTGGCTTCCGGGGTCAAAATTCTCCCTGCCTCCCAACAGCTGTAAAAAATCAATGGAGAAAATCAAGTATAATGAATGGCAAAGCTTAGCCAAGCATCTGAGACTCTTTTCTTTTTTTCTTGAGTAGGTGGAAGACAGTGGAATGAATTGTTCACCTTAACACATCAAGGTAATTCTGCCTTTTTATCTAAGAGTTTGAGTAAAGGACACCTTTAAGAAAAAGATGAGTAAAATTTCACCTTTGGCATTTTTATGTCAACTGATGAGATTTCATTCAGCAAACCTTTACTAAGCATCTGAAACTATATGTCAGGAACTGCTTTAAGCATTTTACATATTACATATTGAGGCATTTGGTAAACATTTATTAAACCTGTAGTGTGTGCTGGGTGTTGTTCTAGGTTTGGAGGCAGAGTGGGAAAACAGGGAAATACCATGGCCCTGGTAGAGCTTCTAGATTGGGAAAGAGGTAATAAATAAAACAGTCTGAATGCCAGAATTGCCCTCCACCCATATATACACACGTAGAGCTTGCATTTCACTATGTATTTATGTAGCTTGCATTGTAATATAATGTTTTTATATAGACATATCTATAATAATAGAAGCATAATATGCTAATTAGACCAGATGACCTTCCAGATGAAGCCAAGGCTGTGAGGGAGATCATGGAGTATGGAGTGCCAGAGGGAAGCCCATGCTGGCAGCCGGGGGAAGGAAGGCCTACTCTTGCACAAATTTCGTGCACCGGGCCTCTGGTATTTTATATATAATATGTAAAAGTAATATTGGCCCGATTGATGTTGCTCAGTGATTGAGCATTGGCCCCTGAACCAGGAGGTCACAATTAGATTCCCAGTCAGGGCACATGACCAGGTTTTGGGCTAGATCCCCAGTAGGGGGCATGCAGGAGGCAGCCAATCAATGAGTCTCTCATCATTGATGTTTCTCTCTCTCCCTGTATCTTCCTCTCTGAAATCAATTATATATATATATATATATGTGTGTGTGTGTGTGTGTGTGTGTATGTGTATAAAATATTGGGTATGAAAAGGTTTAAATAAAGCAGGGTAGAGAGAACCAGAAATTCTGGGATTGGCAGTGTGCACTTTGTAAAAGTGTTGGCATGGAAGGCATCACTGAGGTAACGTTTGAGCGGAGACTTGAGGGAGATGAGGGAGGGAATCCATGTATCTATCTAGGGAGAGCATTCCAGGGAGAAGAAATAGCAAATGCAATCCCCCTGAGGTGGAATTGTGCCTGGTGTGCAAAGGAGCAATGAGGGGCCAGTTTACCTGTAGCAGAGTGAGCAAAACCTGTCAGTGCCAGAGTTTCTCATCCTGAGGCCCTCAAGTTAAGGGACATCCCTTTCTGACAATGGACTAAAATTTCCTAGTTGTCACTATTTGTAGTTCCCTGGGACTAGAAACAGTGGGAACATCCATCAACTGAAGAATAGATTGTTAGGCCGGCCAGGTGTGGCTCAGCAGTTGAGCATCCACCCAGGAACCAAAAGGTCACTAGTTTGATTCCCAGTCAAGGCATATGCCTGTGTTTCGGCTCCATCCCCAGGAGAGGCCATGCAGAAGGTATCCAATCAATGAGTCTCTCTCATCACTTATATTTCTATCTCTCCCTCTCTGAAATCAATAAAAATAAAAAATAAAAAGAATTGTTTATCAAATTATGGTTTATTCACTGCGGAGCATTAGCAGCAATGATTATATGAAATAAGACCTTATTATTAGTCATTAAACAGAACTTATATGTGTTTTATGCATTTTTCTGTATGTCACTGTTTATAATAAAAGTAAGGAGGAGCCCTAGCTGCTTTAGCTCAGTGGGTAGAGCGTCAGCCTGCAGATTGAAGGGTCCCCAGGTTTGATTCCCATCAAGGACACTTGCCTGGGTTGTGGGCTTCAACCCCCAGTAGGGGGCATGCAAGAGGCAGCCAATCAATGATTCTCTGTCTCTGTCTCTGTCTCTGTCTCTCTCTCTCTCTCTGTCTCTCTGTCTCTCTGTCTCTCTCTCTCTCTGAAATCAATAAAAACATATTTAAAAAATAAAACAAAAGTAGGGAGGAAACTTCACAAATATGTTAGTAGGCGGGTGAACAATGATTAAGTAAAAGAAAGTGGGGAAATGCGTTTTTGTTTAAAACTTTTTCTTTAACCTTTTCATAGCTGGCAGTCTGCAACAAGTTGGAAGCTGTTTGCTGTCTGGAGAGCCGGAACTTGTGTTAATGAACTTGTTTTTCAAATATCTCGTCACTGGGTCCTGAACACAAACTTCGAGAGGGAACCTGCAATGACCACCAGGAACACAGCCAGGAAAGAAACATCACGGAATGTTCGTTTGAACTAAAGAAGGGGTTCTTGACTGAGATCTTGCCTCTTCTCTGAATCTTCCCAGGAGTGGGTATCATGAATTTGATAGAGGAAAATAGTACATCTTTATTTTCACTAATATGACTAAAATTTAGCTATATTCCCAAATATGAATTTCTAGCAGTAAGTCATGATTATAAAAGCAGTGCCTGCGACTTCCCTGCCAAACCAAATCAAATCAGTTCATTTTTATAGTAGGATTGTATGGGCATCATGAAATATTGTTCACATTCATCACTAATTGGAACCATGGGATATCTTATGATTTGATTTATTAATAAAGATGCCATCTATTATTACATCCCAATGTTGTTTCATTTTAATATAGATGGCAGCCCTGGCCTGTGGTACAGTGGTTAGCATTGACCCAAGCACACCTGGGTTGCAGGTTCACTCCCCACCCCCAGTTGGGGTGCGTGTGGGAGACAGCCAGTTGATGTTTCTCTCTCACACTGATGTTTCTCCCACTCTGAAAAGCAATGGAAAAAATATCCTCGGGTGAAGATTAAAAAAAATTTAATATGGTCATAATTTTTCCGGTTTCATTGAGATATAATTGACATAAGAGTTTAAAGTGTGTGACATAATGATTTCATATGTATGCATATTGTGAAATGTCACCTCACATAGTTAAATGTTTTTCCTCTGATGGGTATTTTTAAGATCTCTCGGTAACTTTTAAATACACAATATCATATTATTTTTTAATATTTTTTTTATTTCAAAAGAAGGGAGAGGAAGAGAGAGATAGAAACATCAATGATGAGAGATAATCATTGATCAGCTGCCTCCTGCATGCTCCCCACTAGGGATCAAGCCGACAACTCAGGTGAGTGCCCTGACTGGGAATCGAACCGTGACCTCCTGGTTCATGGGCCAATGCTCAACCTCTGAGCCACGCTGGCTGGACCACAATACCATATCATTAACTATATGTCACCATGCTACACATTACATCCCCATGACTTATAACTGGAAGTCTGTACCTTTTAACCATTCACCCATGTCCCTTACCCTACCCCCACCTCTGGCAACCACCAATCTGGTCTCTGTTTCTCTGAGTTCATTTTTTAAAATATATTTTTTTATTTTTTTTTTACAGAGAGGGATAGAGAGTTAGAAACATCAATCACCTGCACACCTACTGGGGATGTGCCCGCAACCAAGGTACATGCCCTTGACCGGAATCGAACCTGGGACTTTTCAGTCTGCAGACCGATGCTCTATCCACTGAGCCAAACCAGTTAGGGGCTCTCTCAGTTCATTTTTTAAAGATTCCACATATAAATGAAATCACTTGTTTTTGGTCTTTGACTTAGCTCCCTCATCCTAACCCTCGAGGTCCATCCATATTGTCACAAATGGCAGGATTTCATCTTATATGGCTGTACGTTCTAGCTGTCAGTTCTTAGGAGTGGAATTGGCATACATGCAGCTTTACTATTTCATTGTATGCATACACTACATTTTCTGTATTAATCCATCTGTCGACAGACACATAGGTTGTTTCCATATCTTGTCTGTTTTGAATAATGCTGCTGTGAACATAGAGGTGCAGATATCTCGTTGAGATAGTGTTTTCATCTCCTTTGGATAAATATGAGAAGTGGTATTCCTGGATCATATGGTAGTGCTATTTAACTTTTTGAGCAACCCCTGTACTATTCAGTTGGTTTCATGGTAATCTTTTGTATCTCAGTGTGTTTTTGCACGTGCATGCTTTGTGTGTGTGTATGAATTCTCACCCGAGGATATTTTTTTCCATTGATTTTTAAAAAGAGAGAATGGAAGGGAGTGAGGGGGAGAGAGGAAGAGAAACATCAATGTGAGAGAGACACATTGGTTGGTTGCCTCCTGCACATGCCCCAACCAAGACCAGGAATCAAACCTGCAACCCCATTGGTGAGCAGGTGGACACTCTAACCACTGATCACACTGACCAGGGCTGCATGTGTATGATTTTTAAAATATTCTTTTAATAGGTCCACAGATCAGACCTGGAGAGTATTATGCCGAGCAAAATAAGCCAGTGAGAGAAAGGCAATATCACATGATCTCACTCATATGTGGAATCTAATGAACAAAATAAACATGAACAAAATAGATCCAGAGACATAGAAGCATAGAACACAGTGTGGAATCTCAGAGGGAAGGTGGGGGAGGGTGGGTGGGTGGGAAGAGATCAACCAAAGACCTTGTATGCATATATGCATAAGCCATGGACACAGATAATAGGGTGGTGAAGGCCTGGGGCAAGATAGGAGAGGGGGGGCCTAGAGGGATCAGTGGGGGGGAAGGGGAACATATGTAATACTTTCAACAATAAAGATTTAATTTTTTTTAAAAAGAGGTCCGCAGATTTAACTAATGTCAAAATGTTCCACAGAACAATTTTTATGTTAAATCCCTTCTCTTAAGGAAATGTCAGATAGCCTCATGACTGCAGTCTTGAATTTCTATAGTTTAGCAAACAGGAGCTGACAAGCTCATCAGCTACCTGGACAGAACCGGTTTGTGCAACTCACTTCCATATCTTTTTTATTTTTTAATCTATCTCATTGATTTCAGAGAGGAAGGGAGAGGGACAGAGAATAGAAACATCAATGATGAACCCTGGCTGGTTTGGCTCAGTGGATAGAAATTCGGATTGTGGACAGAAGGGTCCCTGGTTCAATTCCAGTCAGGGCACATGCCCAGGTTGTGGGCTCCATCCCCAGTAGGGGGTGTGCAGGAGACAGCCAATCGGTGATACTCTCATCATCGGTGTTTCTATCTCTCCCTCTCCCTTTCTCTCTGAAGTCATTACAAATATATTTTTTTAAAAAGAGAAAGAAACAGCAATGATGAGAGAGAATAATCATTGATCAGCTATCTCCTGCACGCCCCCTAACTGGGGACTGAGCTCACAACTCGGGCATGAGCCCTGACCAGGAATTGAACTGTAACTTCCTGGCTCATAGGTCAACGCTCAATCACTGAGCCACGCCAGCCCAGGCTCACTTCCCGATCTTTTGAAACTCACCTTCTGCCTGACCAGTATAGCTCAGCAGTTGAGCATCAACCCAGGAACCAAGAGGCCACCAGTTCAATTCCTGATCAAGGCACAAGCCGGAGTTACAGGAGGGAGCTGATCAATGATTCTCTCTCATTGACGTTTCCACCTCTCTCTCCCTCTCCCTTCCTTTCTCTCTAAAAAATAAAAATAAAAAGTAAGCCGAAACCGGTTTGGCTCAGTGGCCTGTGGACTCAAGGGTCCCAGGTTCGATTCTGCTCAAGGGCATGTACCTTGGCTGTGGGCACATCCCCAGTAGGGGCTGTGCAAGAGGCAACTGATCGATGTTTCTCTCTCATCGATGTTTCTGACTTTCTATCCCTCTCCCTTCCTCTCTGTAAAAAAATCAATAAAATATATATTTTAAAAATCAATAAAAACACATTGTTATTAAAAAAAACAACTCACCTTTGTCCACACCCCAGTCCAGTGACCTCAAGATTCCCTACATCCCACTCTGTGACCCTACTTGTTTCTGCACCTGACTGTGTGACCCTAGGAGTGTCCATACCAAGTCTCTGTAACCCTTGGGTTGGGGGACACACCACAGAGTCTTAACCCAGGATTCTTCTCACCCAAGTCATTGTGACAATGAGGAAGACATGACTGAAGAGTCCACACAAAAGGCTCTGTGACCATGGGAGTGTCCATGCCCATGACTAAGAATCCAGCAGTGTCAACAATACAGTCTATGAGGTCCCAGGAGTGAGCACACTCCCGTCTGGGTCACCTCAGCAGTGTTCACATCTCAATTTCCAGGAACATAAACACAGCCTTCTCGACCTCAAGAGTGTACTTGCCTCAGGCTATATGTCCCTAGTTGTTCCGCCCCCATCCGTGTCACATCCAAAGTATGCACATGCAATTAGCTGTGACAGGAGCAATGTTTAAACTCTAGTCTGTGTGACCCAGTGGTGTCTACACTCCCGTGTGTGTGACCCAGGAGTGACCAGTCTGGCCCAGGCCGTCTCTGACCTCAGGAGCACCCCTCTCCATCTGCCCAGCCCTGACTGTGACTCCAGGAGTGTCCACACCCCTCTGTGTGACTTCAGAATGTCCCATACCAGAGTCAGTTTGCCCACAGAGGTACCTATGACCTCAGACCGTGTGTCCTCGGTGGAGTGCTTCAGTCTGAGTGGCTCCTAGAGTGTTTCCACCCCAGTCTGTGGTGACAGAAATGACTACTTTCCATTGTATGTGGCCCCAGGTTGTCCATAACCCAGTCCGTGTCACCCCGAAAGTATACATGCCCCAGTCAGTTTAACCACAGGTTTGTCAATTATTCAAACTGTATAACAACAATGGGTGTCCATTTCCCAGTCTTTGTAACCTAAGGGGTACCACACCCTAGTCCTTCTCAACCCACAGGTGTGTCTACAACAGTCTCCTCCTCTTCCTCCTCCTGCACCTCCTCCTCCTCCTCCATCTACTGCACCTCCTCCTCCTCCCCTCCTGCACCTCCTCCTCTTGCTCCTCCTCCTCCTCCTCCTCTTCCTCATCCTCTCCCTCCTCTTTCTCCTTCTCCTCCTCCTCCTCTCTCTCCTCTTTCTCCTTCTCCTCCTCCTCCTCCCTCTCTTGCACCTCCTCCTCTTCCCCCTCTTCCTTCTCCTCCCCCTCCTCCTCCTCTTCTTCCTTTTCCACCTCCTTCTCTTCTATATGAACATATCCTCAGATGAAGAAAAAAAAGTATTTTGAAGTGAGAGAATTGTTCTATGTCCTATTTGTGGTGGCAGTTAACCAACTATTTTTGTTTGTCAAGCCTCAGACAACTGTATGCTACAAAGGGAAACGTTTACTGTATGTAAAATATGTCTCAATAAACATGACCTTCTTTTTAAGTGCAATACTTTGCAAGCAATAAAGAATTCTATGTGTACAAGAGGGTTGTGATCGTGCCTGTTGTTATTTCTACTTTCTGTGTGGTGTCTGCACAGACATGTCTCAGGAATGCACCTAAGGAAAAGGAGACGCCTTGAGCATCCTGAAGTTCTTCAAGGTAGGGGTTTGTTACCGTGGTTGGTGTTGCTCAGTGATTGGAGTGTTGGCCTGTGCACAGAAAGGTCTCAGGTTGCAGGTTCGATCCCCCGCCCTGGTCAGGGGATGCAGGAGGCAACCAATTGATGTGGCCCTCTCACATCAATGTTTCTCTTTCCCCCTACTCCTCCTTCCCTTCCACTCTCTCTGAAAATCAATGGAGGGAGTGTCCTCAGGTGAGGATTTTTTTAAGGTAGTGCTTTGTTTATTGAGTGTTAGGACCTGAACTGTGTCCTCTTAAAATTCATATGTTAGGCCCTAAATAACCCCCTACTGGCTGCATTGGTAGATACGCTTTTAAGGAGGTAATAAAGGTTAAGTGATGTCATAAGAGTATATATCCCCTAATCCTGTGGTTGGCAAACTGCGGCTCTCGAGCCACATGCGGCTCTTTGGCCCCTTGAGTGTGACCCTTCCACAAAATACCACGGCCTGGGCGACTCTATTTTGAAGAAGTGGCGTTAGAAGAAGTTTAAGTTTTAAAATTTTGGCTCTCAAAAGAAATTTCAATCATTGTACTGTTGATATTTGGCTCTGTTGACTAAGGAGTTTGCCGACCACTGGCCTAATCTGATCGGACTAGTGGCATTATAAGAAGAGGAAGAGACACCAGTGTGCTCTTTCCTCACACACATGCACAGAGGAAAGACCATGTGAAGACAGTAGAAAGGTGGCCGTCTACAAGCCTGAAAGAGAGTCCTCACCAGAAACCAACCCTGCTGGCAGCTTGATCTTGGACTTCCAGCCTCCAGGTCGATGAGGAAATAAATGTTTGTTGTTGAAGACACTCAGTCTGTGGTATTTTGTTATGACAGCCTGAGCAGACTGACATAATGCCTCTCAGTTTTAGATCTGACTTCCAAGATATCTCCGCCATGTGTGAAGGAAGCAGGCATTCGAGTGAAAGAAGGGAAAATTCGGCACATCTTTGTCTAGTTGAAGGGGAAGATGTGAGGAAACAGGTGCACACATGGCTGAGCCTGAGTATCAGTAGACATGTACTCCTGAGAGCCTGTGCCTGGGCATGTGTGTGGCATGGGCGCAGGTATTTCTATGGGTATTTTCGTGTCGGGAGGGAGGGTGCTCATGAAAGCACACATGCTGCTGAAACCGGTTTGGCTCAGTGGATAGAGCGTCAGCCTGCGGACTGGAAGGTCCCAGGTCAAGGGCATGTACCTTGATGCGAGCACATTCCCCCGGGGGGGGGGGGAGTGGGGTGCAGGAGGCAGCTGATTGATATTTCTCTCTCATCGATGTTTCTGACTTCCTATCCATCTCCCTTCCTCTCTGTAAAAAAAATCAATAAAATATTTTTTTTAAAAAAGAAAGAAAGCACACATGCTGTGCATCGCTGCAGGTTGCCTAGGACCAAACCAGGGAGGGTTGGACCTGCATTGCCACCATGTGTCCATCATCCAGATATCATTGCTGACATGTACACATAAGGAACTGTTTGACGTTGAAACTGGGACTCAAACATTTTTTTGTTATTATATGTTTATTTCTAGTCTGCAGAGGCAAGATTTTTTAAAGAAAAGAAATGGGGAAAAATAGATACAAAGAAGCATTGAACAGACTGTCAGTCTACAGCAGGAAGGCAGGGGATGTTGGGGAAGGGACTGTAAGAGATCAATCAAAGTACTTGTAGGCATGCATATAAGCATAACCAATGGATATAAGACACTGGGGGCGGGGCAGGTGAGGGCATGTGCTGAGGGGTGCGGGAGGCTGGGGGGAGGTTCATGGGGGACAAAAAGGAGACATATGTACTACTATTTATAATATTTTAAACAATAAAAAATTAATTATAAAAAAGAAAGCACACATGTGTGTGCATGAATGCACAGGGACCTCTGGGCAGCCATGAATGTGCATGTGTGTGTGTGTGTGTGTGTGCACGCGCAGAGTGCAGGTGTATCTGTGGGTTCAGGCCTAGGCATCTGTGCACATGTACCCCTAGGTGCTCATAAATGTGTGTGTGCACACAAGTGCATATTTGTCCATGGGTCTGGGTGCTTGTGCACATGGAGCCTGTATGAATGTTTATGTGTGGACAGGTACAGGTGTGCGCATAGGCCTGGACCTCCGTATCTATGCATGTGTAACTCTGGATGCCCATGCATGTGTGTGTGCATGGTTTCAACATGTAAAATCTGTGCGCATGGGTCTGGGTCAGGGCATAGATGTACGTGTATCCCCAAGGGGCCCATGCATGGATATGGCCATGTGTTCAGATGTGCCTGTCTGTGGTCTTGGATCTTGGTGTCTGGGCACATGTCTCCTTGGGGGCCCACATATAGCATCTGTGCAAGCATGTGTGGCTGTGTGGGGGAATGGGTGTGTAACTTCACTTCCACCTACACCTGGCTGGGACAGCAAGGAAAACCAAGGAATGAACTTCCTCTAAGAATCCAGGTTTCCACAGAGCCAGAGGAGTGGAAGTCAGAACCACTTTACTTTTCTCAAACCTTGATACTTGGGACGAAACTGGAGCTTGGGCCCTAGCTGGTTTGGCTCAGTGGATAGAGCGTCGGCCTGTGAACTGGAAGGTCCTAGGTTTGATTCCGGTCAAGGCCACATGCCCGGGTTGTAGGCTCAATCCCCAGTAGGGGGACTTGCAGGAGGCAGCCAATCAATGATTCTCACTCATCATGGATGTTTCTATCTCCCCCTCTTCCTTCCTCTCTGAAATCAATAAAAATATTTTTTTTAAAAAAACTGGAGCTTGGGAAACGCCCCTTCATTCAACAGTGCACTCCTGACTTGAGCACTGCACTGGGCTCTGTTGCAACCCAGAGAAAATGTGGCCAGACTCCAGACCTCAGGAGAGATGAGCAATGCTTGTAAGTCACCACGATATGACGCAGAGGTGCCAGGAAACTGCTCACAGTAGGGAGAAGAGCCTCCGATAAGGTTTCCTGGGGGGCAGGGGCAGAGGGAGAGGAGCCCATAGCAATGGAATGGGGAGTCTAGATGCGCAGGTATGGGAGTAGGGAGACAGAAGTCAAGGCAAGGAAAACTCAGAAGGCAAAGGTCTGGAGGTGGGACAGCAGTTTGTTGGGTCAGGAAGCTGCTTGCGGCTGAGGGAGGTGATCGAGTGTCCAGGCCTGAAAGGGTCCCAGAGGTGAATGGGGGTTGGTGGCAAGGGAGTTGTCTCTCTGTCTCTGGAACAGGCAGCCTACACTTAGGAAGATTCCGTGGGACACAGAGGCCTAGGGTAAGCCACCTGCCCTTTCTAGGCCTCAGGATTCTTACTTTCCTTTTACTTTTTTTGTTGTTGGCAATCCTCACCTGAGGACATTTTCCATTGATTTTTTTAGAGAAAGTGAAAGGGAGGGGGGGAGACAGAGATAAACATCCGTGGTGAGAAAGACAAATCGATTGGCTGCCTCCCGCACAAGCCCAGGGTCAGGGATTGAGCCTGCAACTAAGGTACGTGCCCTTGACCAGAATCAAACCCATGATTCCAGTCTGCGGGCTGATGCTCAATCCAGGGTTAGGCCTCAGTACTCTTTATTGCCGAATAGCTCACCTGTCTGCAGCCGAGGCCCACGGAAGCATCTAACCTAAAAGTGTAGCTCACAGGTAGTGAGCAGATAGGTGGTTACTCCACAAGATTGGGCCCCTTTCTGCTCCTCTGCCACCTCTGAGTCCTCACACTCTGCCTCCAGGGACAATGCTTAGAAATGGGATGGGGGAGCCGAAACCGGTTTGGCTCAGTGGATAGAGCATCGGCCTGCAGGCTGAAAGGTCCCAGGTTCCATTCTGGTCAAGGGCATGTACCTTGGTTGCGGGCACATCCCCAGTAGAGGGTGTGCAGGAGGCAGCTGGTCGATGTTTCTCTGTCATCAATGTTTCTGACTTTCTATCCCTGTCCCTTTCTCTCTGTAAAAAATCAATAAAATATATTTTACAAAAAAGAAAGAAAGAAATGGGCTGGGTGAGCCATGCCCACTGGCCCATCAGCAGCAGGTAGACCAGACCTGGTGCAGGCACAACCTGGACTAGGAGGGGGCACCTCCACCACTAGCCCCAGTCCCCCCACCAACCCACTGGGGTGCCACAGTGGAAACAGAGACTCTGGTTGAACAAGGAGTGACTGCTGCTCCTGAATCCCAAGTCTGATTCAGAGGTAGAGCAGTTTGGAGAGGCAGAGGGGTCTCTCCTCCCAGTCTTGCACCTCAGCCCTGTGTAGCTTCCACCCCCAAATCCCCTCCGATGCAGTGTCAGGACCTATCTGTTCCTCGACCTCAACCCCCTAACTGATAACTTTCTTTTTTTTTAAATATATTTTATTGATTTTTTACAGAGAGGAAGGGAGAGGGATAGAAAGTTAGAAACTTCGATGAGAGAGAAACATCGATCAGCTGCCTCCTGCACACCTCCTCTTGGGAATGTGCTAGCAACCTAGGTACATGCCCTTGGCTGGAATCAAACCCGGGACCCTTCAGTCCACAGGCTGATGCTGTATCCACTGAGCCAAACCGGTTTCTCCCGATGACTTTCTTTTAATCACTGCTGACTGTGGATGTCTGGCAGCAGGCCACCGTGCACAGTTGCACAGGCTGTGCCCTGACAAAGAATGCCTGGCCCAGGAGGAGAGCAGGGACAGAAGTGCAGCTTGGGTCCCTCTGGCATCCCTCTTGCTCTGACTTAGGGCTGCATCCATCAGGAGGAAGGGGCCTCTTTTTCCAAAGTTCACCAAAGCACTATGTGAGCCAGCTGGTGGCGCCCCTCCGAGTCCAGGTCTTTTAAAGGCAAAGAAGTCAGGAGATGAGTCAGAAAGTGGTCACAGTCTGAGGGCTGGGCACGCCTCAGCCCAGGGTGCCTCTGAGCCGGAAAAGTCTCAGCCATTGTCTAGACCAGTCCTGTGCGCTGTCGGGAAACACTCTGAAAGGCTTTTAACGGACAGAACTCGCCCCAGGTGTCCCTTCAATGGAATGCTGATGTATAGCTGGCCCAGCTCCTCTGTCTCTGGGCCTGTACAGACAAGAGTTAACATGTGCAGGGCTGACGATTTCCATTCGTAGACATACAAATACATTTGGTCCTGTCGAGATACATTTTTTTTTAGCTACATAATTTTTTATTGTTTTTTTTTTATTTAAAGCATTACAAATAGTACATATGTTTTTTTCCCCCATTGACATCCCCCCGGCCTCCCCTACCCTCCAGCACATGCCCTCACCTGCCCCCCCTCAGTGTCTTGTGTCTATTGATTGCTTATATGCATGCGTACAAGTCCTTCAGTTGATCTCTTATCAGCCCCCGCCCCTCACCCTCCCCTACCTTCCCACTGTAGTTTGACAGTCTGTTCAATGCTTCTTTGCCTCTGTATCCATTTTTCCCCCATTTCTTTTCTTTAAAAAATCTTGCATCTGCATACTAGAAATAAACATATAAGAACAAAAAAATGTTTGAGTCTCAATTTTAATGTCCAACAGTTCTGAGTCCCAGTTTCAATGTAAAATAGTTCCTTATGTGTACATGTCAACAATGGTATCTGGATGGTGGACAAATAGTGGCAATGTGAGATACATTTTATTCTGCCCTGTAGAAAAGATGATTATAAATATTCTAGTGCCATGGTTAGCAAACTGCGGCTCTCGAGCCACATGCGGCTCTTTGGCCCCTTGAGTGTGGCTCTTCCACAAAATACCACAGCCTGGGCGAGTCTATTTTGAAGTGGCACTAGTTTAAGCTTAAAAAAATTTGGCTCATGCCGAAACCGGTTTGGCTCAGCAGATAGAGCCTGGGAGGTCCCGGGTTCGATGTTGGTCAAGGGCATGTACCTTGGTTGCGGGCACATCCCCAGTAGGGGGTGTGAAAGAGACAGCTGATCCATGTTTCTGACTTTCTACCCTCTCCCTTCCTCTCTGTAAAAAATCAATAAAATGTATTTTTTTAAATAAAATTAAAAGTTTGGCTCTCAGAAGAAATTTCAGTCTTTGTACTGTTGATATTTGGCTCTGTTGACTAATGAGTTTGCCGACCACTGGCCTAGTGCATCCATTGGCAAATTCATTTCAGTAGCATCTTGCCAGTTCTTTCATTAATAAAAGACCTTTGATACATGTGCATTTTATATTTGTATGAGCAGTGTTATTATCATTTTGGAAGTTATCCTTTAACTGGATCTACCAGCTCATAGTATAGCTGAGGTCACTGACAGGGTGGAGACTTGCTTCAAGTGACTCTCAGGGGCTGGGACTAGGAGACAGAACTTAATCCAGACCATTCTGGACTCTACCCTGCTCCTAGAGAGAGGGGGCTGTGCTTTGCACAGGATGTGGAATGGGGAGCTGTGACACATCCCCCCCACTCTGAGGATGTGGGATGGTCCCTTCGGCCTCCCACATTGGTTCCCACCCTTTGTCCTGTGCCTTCATTCAGATCCAAGACACAGACAGCTCTCTACCTCCAGAGATAGTTTGGTTGGGTTTATTTAGGACAGTGGTTGGCAAACTCCTTAGTCAACAGAGCCAAATGAACAGTACAACGACTGAAATTTCTTTTGAGAGCCACATTTTTTAAACTTAAACTTCTTCTAACGCCACTTCTTCAAAATAGACTTGCCCTTGCTGAGACCGGTTTGGCTCAGTGGATAAAGCGTCTGCCTGTGGACTGAAGGGTCCCAGGTTCGATTCCGGTCAAGGGCATGTACCTTGGTTGCGGGCACATCTCCAGTAGGGGGTGTGCAAGAGGCAGCTGATGGATGTTTCTCTCTCACCGATGTTTCTGACTTTATATCCCTCTCCCTTCCTCTCTGTAAAAAAAATTAATAAAACATATTTTTTTTAAAAATAGACTCACCCAGGCCATGGTATTTTGTGGAAGATCCACACTCAAGGGGCCAAAGAGCCGCATGTGGCTCGAGAGCTGCAGTTTGTCGACCACGGATTTAAGCTATGCAGGTGCTGAAATGCCGCATTGCCTTCCTGGACACTGTGCTGGTGACACCTGTGAAAAAGGCTTTATTCTTTGGAGTCGGGGGTGTTTCACCTGCTGGGCCTCCTCAGTTTCCTTATCATCAAAATGCATGTAATATGGTTCCTGCCTGACAGTGGTGTGGAGAAGATGAAATGGGATAGTGGATATAAAGCTCTTTACATAGCTCAGTATACAGTAAGCTCTCAATAAATATCAGCTATCAGTCATTAGGTCTGTTCACTTTGCAGAATTTCCAGAGTCAGGCATTTGGGAAAGGATGCTTGGGACTCCTTCCAGGTGCTGGCCCAGGAGGAGCCAATTGCTCCATCCTTGGCTAAGACACTCAGCAAGCACTTCCTAGGTGATGGATCAGAGGGGTCATAACCCTGGCCAGTAAGGTTATGCCTGACCTGCTCTCTCTGGTACTCCCATGCTCCCACCCAGGGGATCCTGGGACCTGGAGGACAAAGGGGGAGGAGGATAAGGAAAAGTGAATTCATTACAGGTAACTCAGTGGTGCCTGTGGAGGAGTCATTGTTAAGGGCCTTGGTTTCTCCATCTGCACTTTAGAGCTGGGGATTGCTGAGGTCCTCTGCAGCCACCTTTTAGGGAAAAACAGATGGTCTCCAAGAACATACCAGTAACAGCTGGAAGCTAAAATTCTCCCAATCCAGGCTCTGCTTCTGGAGACAAACCAGAAAAGACAAGTAGGGGAAAGGCACAAATTGTCGAGGAGACAATTTGCATATTAGCCTTTTATTATATAGAATATACACTGAGTGGCCAGATTATTATGTGTTCAGAGATCATAATAATCTGGCCGCTCATTGTAGGTTGAAAGGCAGAGTTGGCTAGTAACCCATGTTCCCAAATTTCTTGGCTAGTGAAGAAGGCCTGCCTGAGAAACTTGTAGGTACCAGAGTGGTGGGTTCAAGGCCTGAAGGGTCCCTTCCAACCCTTGGAACTGACTCCTGGCTGTGGCATTTCTGGTTGGTCCTCAGAGGACCAACATTTAAAATGAGCAAATAAAATAAAATAAAATAAGTTAATAAATAAATAAGTAAATAAAATGAGCAAATAACTCCACTGGGACATGTGAAGGTGCGAAGGTGAATGTATTCCTTAAGGATTTGAGGGTTGTGACAGAAGCACAGATTAAACCAGCTGAAGAAAAAGAGACTTAGGTAACTGAAGAGACCAAGGCAGAGTGAGTATGGGGTACGCACCTCACATCTAAGAACCCTATCTCTCACTGGAAGTGGTTCTACTTTTTGACACCTTCATCCTCAGCAGGCTCTTCTCATGTGATGGCCACCCACCATGTTGGGCCACCTCGTCTTCCCCTGAATAGCTAGGAGCCCCAAAGTATAGAGACACCTCTTTCCCTGTAGTGCCAGCTTTATAGGTCATGTGGCCGGGCTTGGGTCACATACTCACTCCTGGCTTTGTGGATGGGATGACAGATTTCTCTATCAACTATGCTAGTCAAGGGTCCACTCCTAGAGTTTTGGAAAGGGCTGGGGGGTATTAGTCCCATAGGAACTACATGTGGGGTGAGGTGTGTCACCAAAAGAAAATGGAGGGTGGTGTTTAATGGAAAAGGAAGGGGTGCTGAGTTGACAAAAAGAATACCTGCCTACCACAATAGGCCACCACTGCATCCTTAAATGTAACCACTGGCAGCCTTGGTCCCTCTCTGCCTGGCATTTGGACAATCTCAGGTTTATGCAATAAAGTTACCTCATCTGTCTCAGCCACCAGAAATTATGCCTCCTGTGACAGATTATTAGAAGGTAGTTTAGCTGAAACCGGTTTGGCTCAATGGATAGAGCGTCGGCGTACGGACTGAAAGGTCCCAGGTTCGATTCTGGTCAAGTGCATGTACCTTGATTGCGGGCACATCCCCAGTGTGGAGGGATGTAGGAGGCAGCTGATGGATGTTTCTCTCTCATCGATGTTTCTGACTCTCTATTCTCTCCTTTCCTCTCTGTAAAAATCAATAAAAAATATATTTAAAAAAAGAAGGTAGTTTACAAGAAAAGGTCACTGTCTCCCAGAAGTGCTTCAACATGTTTGTGGAAGAAGGCAAAGCCTCACTGGAAATGGTGAGCTTAATCTAATGGTAGAATTTAGGGCAGTGGGAGAAAAGCATGCAGTGGACCTAACGGCACAAAGGCAGCTGAGGAGGAAAGAAAATCTCCTTCCCAGCTTAGGTCTCCATTCAAGGCAGATGATCCTCCCAGGCCTGTCAGAGCTCTAGGCTCTTCTGTTCCCTTCCTCATAAAGGTGTGTATTCATCAAGCATCGGTTTCTAACATTGAAAACGGATCTTTATAAAGAAGGAGGTTTAGTCCCCTGGACTAAAGATAAGTTCTGTGTGGCAAGGTCAGATAGCCATTGGTGTGGCTTGAACAATGCTGGTGTTCTATCGGTATTCAGATGTGATTATGGAGCGGTCTTGTTTTTATCCCAGTCGAGGAGTGGTCTTATCTGAAGCTGATGGTCTATATACAGTTATTCATGTTCAGCAGGAAGACAACAACATCTAGCTGTAAGTGGGAGGCCAGCTCCTGGATGTGGGGGCTGCTTTTCTCTTTCTCAGATTTTCTGGATCAGATTTTCTGGGACGCCTTGGATCCCCCAAAGAAACAAATGCTTACTCTCTAAAATCGCCTGTAGCCCAGACAGACAAGGTTTGAATCACAGATCCTGGTCCGTAGGTGGCCCCTCATGTGGCTTATTATATGTGATCTCAGTTGCTGCCTCCTTGAAATGGGCGATTCTGATGGCAGAATTAGGTTGTTGCGGGGGAGGGTGTAACCACCAACAGAGGTTCCAACAATGTTGGTGAAATTTAATCCCTCTGTAAAACCAGTCTTTTTAAAGTTAAATCCCTCAATCTTAAAACCAACATGGACTACTAAATGGCAACAAGAAAGACTGTTTGGTTTTTCTTATGAATAGCAGCTTTTCTTCTTTGTGCTTTTTAAAATGTCCTTTTTATAACCCCAATGGAAGGGAATTTGTCATCTAACAAAAATGAATATGTGTTTCTCTTTTGTCTCAGCAACCCCACTGCTGGCAATTTGCCCTAAAGATAAACTTCCAACAATGTGAAAATACATATGCACAAGTTTATTCATTGGAGCTTGACTGATAATTGGGGGGTAGGGTGGAGGGAAGGCAACAATGTCAGTTCCTAGGCGTAGGCAGTGGTTGAATAAACTGTGATACATTCACACAATGGAATCCTACACAGCAATGGAAGAAAACTATGAACTGATGAGGAGTGGTTTCCAGAACATACAGTTAAGTGAAAAAAAAGCAAAATGCTCACCAGTATCTATAGTATACAAGCCTTCATGTAGAAACCAAGATGATATAAGTGCTCTGGCCAGTGTTGATCAGTGATTAGAGCACTAGCCTGTGCACCAAAGGGTTGCAGGTTAGATTCCTAGTTAAGGGAACTTACCTGGATTGCAGGTTAAATCCCAGGTCTCAGTCAGGGCAGTCCAGGAGGCAACCAGTTGATATGTCTCTCTCACATTAATGTTTCTCTCTCCCCCTGCCCCTCTTCTTTCTAGTCTCTCTCTAAAAAAAGGGGGGGGGGAAATATCCTTGGTGAGGATTAACAAAAAAACACATATATTTGCTTATCTTTACAAAAAGAAACAAAGGAAGGATAAACCAGCAACTATTGGGCCAGAACCAGTTTGGCTCAGGGGATAGAGCGTCAGCCTGCGGACTGAGAGGTCCCGGGTTCAATTCCGGTCAAGGGCATGTACCTTGGTTGCGGGCACATCCCCAGTAGGGAGTGTGCAGGAGGCAGCTGATTGATGTTTCTCTCTCATCCATGTCCCTGACTTTCTATCCCTCTCCCTTCCACTCTGTAAAAAATCAATAAAATATGTATTTTTTAAAAAACAGCAACTATTGGGACTGGTTGCTTAGAGGCACTGGGTGGGAGTAGACTAGAAGGAACAAAGTGATAACTTCTGAGTTTACTTGTTGGAATAGTTCTGACTTTTGAAACCATGTTCATGTTTTACATACTAAAATAAATAAATAAAAATAAGAAGGATGGGAGGGGAGAACCCCAAAACAGAACACAATCAGAAAAGGATGAACCTTAATTGCATTTTAAACACAGCCTCACTCAAATGGGATGGGAAGAACTAACCCAAGTAACTTTTTAAAAATATATATATTTTATTGATTTTTTTTTATAGAGAGGAAGGGAGATGGATAGAGAGTTAGAGACATTTATGAGAGAGAAGATCAGCTGCCTCCTGCACACCCCCTACTGGGGATGTAACCACAACTAAGGTACATGCCCTTGACCAGAATCAAACCTGGGACCTTTCAGTCCTCAGGCCAATGCTCTATCCACTAAGCCAAATTGGTTAGGGCCCCAAGTAACTTTTTTTAAAATTTAATCTTTATTGTTCAGTTTATTAATTACATTGTTCCTTATTTTTCCCCCCTATAGCTCCCCTCCACCCGGTACTCATCCCACCCTTCGCCCTCACCTCCCTTTCACTGTCCTCTCCCATAGGTGCATGATTTTTGTCCAGTCTCTTGCTGCACCTCCCACACCCCTTTTCTCCCCAAGAATTGTCCATCCATTCCCTCTCTATGCCCATGATTCTGTTATATTCACCAGTTTATCTTGTTCATCAGATTTTTAATACACTTGATTTTTAGATTCATTTGTTGAAAGATGTATATTTGTTGTTCATAATTTTTATTTTTACTTTTTTCTTCTTCCTCTTCTTAAAGAATATCTTTCAGCATTTCATATAGTATTGGTTTGGCGGTGATGAACTCCTTTAGTTTTTTCTTATCTGTGAAGCACTTTACCTGAGCTTCAATTCTGAATGATAGCTTTGCTGGGTAGAGTAATCTTTGTTGTAGATTCTTGCTATTCATCACTTTCAATATTTATTGCCACTCCCGTCTGGCCTGCATAGTTTCTGTTGATAAATCTGCTGACAATTGTATCGGTGCTCCCTTATAGTTAACTAACTGTTTTTCTCTTGCTGCTTTTAATATTCTCTCTTTGTCTTTTCTCTTGGCATTTTAATTATGATGTGTCATGGTGTGGTTCTCTTTGGATTCCTATAGTTTGAGGTTCGGTGGGCTTCTTGGACTTTTAATTCATTTTCTTTCACCAGGTGGGGGAAGTTTTCGGTCACTGTTTCTTCAAATAGGTTTTCATTATCTTGCTCTCTCTCTTTTTCTGGCATCCCTATAATTCGGATGTTGGTATGCTTGAGGTTGTCCCAGAGGCCTCTTACACTATCTTCAATTTTTTGGATTCTTTTGGCTTCTTGCTTTTCCGGCTGAGTGGATTTTGCCTCTTTGTATTTCAAATCTTTGACTTGGTTCTTACAGTTCTCTAGATTGCTTTTAGGTCTTTGTATAATATTTTTTATTTCAGTCAGTGTATGCTTAATTTCTAGTTGGTCCTTTTTCATATCCTCGTAGGTCTCGTTCATTTCCTCATAGGTCTTGTTCATTTCCTTGTAGGTCTCGGCCTTTTCTAGGAGCCTCTTAAAAAACCTTATAACCGTGATATTGAACTCTATGTCCAGTCGTTTTTTTCCTCCATTTCTTTCACACCTGATTTCTTTCCATGTCTCTGCATGGTTGCTGCTTTCCTGAGTTGGTTGATTAGCTTTGTGTGGTAGATGTCCTCTAAGGGACAGTGGCTCAGCCTCCCCAGTTACCTGAGGTGGATACGTTGGTGCAGCCCTTTATGGGTTGCACAGTTTTGTTGAAGTTAAGCCTAGATTACTGTTTTCAACACTAGAAGGGTTTGACCTCCAGGCCAGCTGGCTCTGAGGGTCAGCTGTGCTCAGGTTGGATGGGCGGAGTCTCTGGGCTGAGCAGGCAGCGTCCGCCCTATGTGGCACCTGGGTCTCTGCTCCTGGTGGTAATGGCTGCAAGCACCTCTGAGAGAAAGCTGCTGCTGAGCTCTACCTGCTGCTGGACAATTCAGCCTCTCCCCAAATGAGTCTGCACACCCAAAGTCTTGCCCAGGGTTGTAAAACAATGCAGTCCGGTGGTTTCCCAAATGAGAGAGCAAGTCACGAGTCCTCTTGCCCTCTCGCGCATCTCTGCTGCTCCAAAGTTTATGCGCACTCTCCACAAACTCACAGACCTTTGCAGCACCTGAGTTTCTGTGTGCTTTCCTACTGTCCAGTTTCACCCCGTATGAGTGAGGGTTCCCCAGACCTCGCCCAGAGGGGTCCCAGTGGTATGCCTTTGTCTTTGCAGCCGCCCCCCTTCTCCCCTCACTCCCACCCGCACACGGCTCTGAACCTCTGACTCTGCATGTTTCTTCAACGCTGCCCTCTTGCTGCTCCTCTGAGTCACAAAGTCCTATCTTTACTTTTTTTAAAAATATATTTTATTGATTTTTTACAGAGCGGAAGGGAGAGGGATAGAAAGTCAGAAACATCGATGAGAGAGAGACATAAATCAGCTGCCTCTTGAACGCCCCCTACTGGGGATGTGCCCGCAGCCAAGGTACATGCCCTTGCCGGAATCGAACCCAGGACCCTTCAGTCCACAGTCCGACGCTCTATCCACTGAGCCAAACTGGTCTCGGCCTATCTTTACTTTTATTTGTGGAATTTTCACTCAGCCAGCTTTCCGGTGATTCTGGACGATGTTTGTTCTGTCGTTAAGTTGTAGTTTTGAAATTGCTGTGTGGGGCAGCAAGATAGGTGTTTACCTATGCTGCCATCTTGGTTCCTCCTCCAATCCCCTAAGTAACTTTTGATCATGGTGTTCATCAGGTGAAAGACAAAAAACACTGTAGAAATATTGACCTCTAGTTAGTAGATTTGTCTTCTATAGGGGTACAGGTAGTGAATCCGAAACTATTTTTTTTAAATATTTTTTTTATTTCAAAGAGGAAGAGAGAGGGAGAAAAAGAGATTAAAACATCAATGAGAAACATCAATAATAAGAATCATTGATTAGCTACCTCCTGCGCACTTACTGGGCATTGAGCCCACAACCCAGGCATGTGCCCTTGACTGGAATCGAACTCAGGACTCTTCATTTTGCAGGTTGATGCTTTGTTCAGTGAGCCAAACCAGCTAGGTCAGTGGTCGGCAAACTCATTAGTCAACAGAGCCAAATATCAACAGTACAATGATTGAAATTTCTTTTGAGAACCAATTTTTTAAACTTAAACTTCTTCTAACACAACTTCTTCAAAATAGGCTCATCCAGGCCGTGGTATTTTGTGGAAGAGCCACACTCCAGGGGCCAAAGAGCTGCATGTGGATCGTGAGCCGCAGTTTGCCGACCACTGAGCTAGGGCATGAATCTGAAACTACTGAATGTGTAACCTAGGATTGACAAATAACTAAAATTCTTGTGGAGAATGGAGTTACTGTTGGAGAATGGAGTTACTGTTGGAGAATGGAGTTACTGTTGGAGAATGGAGTTACAAATACAGAAAAGGGCCCAAGCTGGCTTGGCTCAGTGGATAGAGCATCAGCCTGCAGACTGAAGGATCCCAGGTTCGATTCTGGCCAAGGGCACATGCCTGGGTTATGGGCTCGGTCCCCAGTGGGGGTCATGCCGGAGTCAGCCAATCAATGATTCTCATTATTGAGGATTCTATCTCTCTCTCCTTCTCCCTTCCTCTCTGAAATCAATAAAGAAATATATATTTTTTAAAATACAGAAAAGGGAAAAGCTATGATGAACACCGTAATATGGGATTGGTATTATAGATATCAATAGGAATTCACGTATTCTTACATATAAGTAGATATACATATAAGATAGATGTGCCAAAACCGGTTTGGCTCAGTGGTAGAGCGTCGGCCTTTGGACTGAAAGGTCCCGGGTTCGATTCCGGTCAAGGGCATGTACCTTGGCTGCGGGCACATCTCCAATAGGGGGTGTGCAAGAGGCAGCTGATCGATGTTTCTCTCTCATCGATGTTTCTGACTTTCTACCCCTCTCTCTTCCTCTCTGTAAAAAATCAATAAAATATATTTTTAAAAAATAAGATAGATGTGTGGGTGTATTTACATACATATGTGTATACGGTTTCACTACATATGGTACATATATAGGAGATTACACATATATCCTAAGTCTGTCCACTGAGAGAGCCTGGAATCAGCCACACTACAGGAGCAGTAAGTACTTACAGTGCCCAGATCTTGGTTTCCTGGATGCCATTCTTCACTAAAAGGAAACAAGTCTTCTTGGGGGAGATGACTAACTCCAGGACCAGAACTGGGAAAGTACAAAATGAGCCTGAAACATCCTGATGTAATCAAAAGGAAAGATATGCTCTAAGGGCAGAGGGTGGGATGGGTACCGCTTGGAGGGGAGCTATAGGGGGGGGGAAGGGGGACAATGTAATTAATAAACTGAACAATACAGATTAAAATATAAAAAAGTAAATAAAATTATAAAACAGCAACAACAAAAAAAGATATGCTCAAAAAATGATGGAGATATGCCAGAAGGACACGGGAGCCAACTTGAGGGGACTCCCACTGGACACATCTAGAACAATCTGAGCATTGTACAACTATCTCAGGTGAAACTTATGGTATGTTAATTATACCTCAATTAAATGACGTTTATTTTTTAATATATTTTTATTGATTTCAGAGAGGGAGAGAGAGAGAGAGAGAGAGAGAGAGAGAGAGAGAGAGAGAGAGAAAGAGGAAGAGAAAGAGGAAGAGGAAGAGAAGCATCAATGATAAGAGAGAATCATTGATCAGATACCTCCTGATTGAACCCACAAACCTGGCATGTACCCTGATGGGGAGTCAAACCATGACCTCCTGGTTCATAGGTCAACTGACAACCACTGAGCACACCGTCAGGGCTAAGCTATTTTATTAATAAATAACCTGTAAATTAAAAGAAGAATCCATGAGTCTTATACTGATACAAATAAACAAATGTATAAATAAATGCATGGGGGAGAACGGAAAGCTCTTCCTTACAGTAAGATCCCAGCTCTACATGTAAAGGAAAATCATCATTTGAGCACCATAATTGTAGTAATTGCTTCAGGCAAGAATCACCAAGGATGCTAAACTAGTGAGTGGAAATTTGAAGAAAAACAGGAGAGTTGCATAGTCTCAAAGTATGTCCCTGCAAGATACTTACTCATTACAAAGGGAAATAGTACATTTACAGTGGAGAAACCCAGAAGATGCCACCTTAATCAAATCACCAAAGCTAATAACCATTTGGGAACTAACCAATACCTTGTGCCTCTGGATACACTAAGAGAAACACAGGTCACTTCTTTGGAATTCCTGCCAAAAATGCAGAATCCAAATCTAACCCCGAGGAAATATCAGATAACCCAAAATTGAAGGACATTCTTCCCAATAATTGGCCTGTGACTTTTTGAAAATGTCGAGATCATGAAAGTTAAGGGAAGAGTGTGGCATTGTTCCGACCAAGGGAGACCTGATAACAGAATGCAGCACATGACCCAGCATTTCCTTTTCCTATAGAGGGACATTACTGGCTCACCCACTGGGATGGCTAGAATGAAAAAGTCAGATAACAAGTGTTGAGGATGTGGAGATATTGGAACCCTCATGCGCTGCTGGTAGGAATGTAAGAAAATGTCCTTGTTAGGAAATTCATACTTAACTGTTTAGTTGAAAGGCCATCGTGTCTACAACTACGATCAAACTGTTTAGAAAAATACATAGCTAGAGATATAGATAAATAGATAGATAAAATGTGGTTATTATGAGGCTTGGCAATTTTTGCCAATCTAATAAATGAAAAATGTGATCTCATTGTATTCATTTGCATCTCTTTAATTAGGGGAAGACCATTTTAAATGCCCCCAGAAACCAAGCCAGCCAATAAGTCTGCTTCCCTGAATGTGTTCTGAAGAAATTTAGAGAAAGCTGGCAATAATAAAGCCATGTTACGAGCCTTAAAGACATTAAAGTCATTAAGGTCCCTGAAAACGGCAAGAAGAAGAAGAAGAAGAAGAAGAAGAAGAAGAAGAAGAAGAAGAAGGAGAAGGAGAAGGAGAAGGAGAAGGAGAAGGAGAAGGAGAAGGAGAAGGAGAAGGAGAAGGAGAAGAAGAAGAAGAAGAAGAAGAAGAAGAAGAAGAAGAAGAAGAAGAAGAAGAAGAAGAAGAAGAAGAAGGAGGAGGAGGAGGAGGAGGAGGAGGAGGAGGAGGAGGAGGAGGAGGAGGAGGAGGAGGAGGAGGAGGAGGAAGAGGAGGAGGAGGGGGAGGAGGAGGAGGAGGAGGGGGAGGAGGAGGAGGAGGAGGAAGAGGAGGAGAAGAAGAAGAAGAAGAAGAAGAAGAAGAAGAAGAAGAAGGAGAAGAAGAAGAGGAAGAAGAAGTAGTAGTAGTAGTAGTAGCAGTAGTATTGGGGTAGAAAAAGGAAAACTTATGTACTACTATTAAATATAAGTTATAATGCAAAAAAATCAATAAAAATATATTTTAAAAAAGGAGGAGAAGGAGGAGGAGGAGGAGACGAAGAAGAAGAAGAAGAAGAAGAAGAAGAAGAAGAAGAAGAAGAAGAAGAAGAAGAAGAAGAAAATAAAATAAAATGCCCCAGAAACCATAATGCAAAATGACCACAAAGGCTATCCAATTTTAAAGATATTTATTGAATTCCACTCCCTACTAAACTCCAGTGATAAAAATACGAAACGACACCTAGTAAATGTGAAATGTATTTAATTGTTGTTTTAATCTTGCATTTCTCTGATAACGAAAAAGAATTGATTCTCTTTTCATAAGTTATACATATTGGCCATTTCCAGGAACTTCTGCTGTGAATTACCTATTCATATCCATTGTCCATTTTCTAGAGCAGTATTTGTCCTCTTCTGATTTGTAGATGTGCTTTGTACATCCCAGAATCTAGATACTAGTTCTTTATCACACACATCAAAAGACCAGAATGAAACAATCAAGTCTGTGAAGCTCAGCGAGGCATATAGTAAGGATCTTTCCGTTTTAAATACCAACACTTCAATTAAGGGAAATATTTCTGGCATGTGCAGTGGGTCATTGTTGACTCTACTTGAGTATGTCTGAAAATAGAAAAAAAAAATAAGAATGAAGTCTAAATTATAAAATTTATGGCCTGCATTCTGCTGTTAAGAAAAGGAATTAGCAAAAAGAACAGAAATAAAGAAGAAAGGGGATTAGCATTGGTGAATCTGGTCTATGTAATTTATTCATAATTACTGGATTCAATTTTTTTTGTTGCTTGTAATACATGAACATTAACTTGTGAGTGAAAACTCCATTTAACTTCACGTTAACATTTGTTTTAAAGAGGGGAGACACACATTTCTCTCCCATTGCCACCGGTATTTCCAAGCAAAGAACTGCTAATCCCATTCTTTTGTTTAAGAGAAAGGGACACCAAAGCCCGGTGAGTGGGCATGACTTGCCCAGCTCCATACAGGCAAGCACTAATCTGATTAGAGCCTGCTTTCCTTAGCTCCTCAGGTGGCGGCGGGGTCCAGCCTGATTTGGGCTTCCTTCTCCCTTCCACATCAGAGCCGAGCACGCAGAACTTGCGCAGCAAATGTTCCTTTGGAAAAACAGGCCCTTCAGCAGCCTAGGGACAGAGTGGGGTGCAGGGTAAGGGAGGCAGACAGCAGGTGTAGCGTAAACCCTGTGTTGGGGCAGACACAGCCCAATGGGAAGCATTGGTGGGGACGCTGTAAAAGCTTCATAAATGCTCTGGATCCGTCGAGCGCTCCGAACTAGCCTCCTGCTTCACGCACTACTTGCCGGGGGTCACCCTCGGTGCAAGGTGAATAACCACGGGCCCGGGAAATGAAGCCAGCAAATCACTTCTCAACGACCAGCCAAGTGCCCACAAGGAGTCCCCAGGGGGAAGCACAGGCGCCTAATTGGTGTTCCTCGGTGACACAGTCAATCCGAAGAAATGTTTCGGGCCCGTCCCTGGGGGCGGAGAGGATTGGATATGCCTTTAAGTTCCCTCAAAGGATGGGGCAGGACAGACCTCGGTTAATTTTCCCGTCTGTGACCCGAGGCGGCACCGTGCGAGAGAACGTGCGTGGGTGAACAGTCAAGGTGAGGGGCTTTCCCTCCTCCCTCCCCCATCTTTCCCATCTCGGCTTCCAAGGATCGGAAATCTGCTTATTGAGGCGCTTGTTCTTGGCCGGCCAGACATCTCCGGGCCGGAATGATCAGGGGCTGCAACATTCGGGGTCCCAAAGGTGCGGGCGCAAAGGTCCCGCAGCACCCCGCTCCTCTCAACCTCCCCGCTCCTCCTTCCCTCGACCCTCCCGCCTCCCACCTCCTCTCCCAGCCCCGCCCCGCTCCTGCCCTCTCATTGGCCCAGCCGGCCGGCTGGGCCTCCCCGGGATTTAAAGGGCCCGCTCGCCGCGCTGCTCTCCAAGCCGCAGCTGGTCCCGGCCTTGCGGCCTGCGGGGGAGGCTGCCCGGAGGAGGCGGCGACGGTGGCGGCGGCAGTGCGTCCCCGGTCCCCAGGACCGCAGCTTCCTTCCTGCCAGGTAGGTCACGGGAGTGCGCGCGCGGCTCCTCCGCTCCCATCCTGAGACGGCCTCCCCGCACTGATCTGCAGCGCGTGTTCTTGGGTCCCCTCTCCATCACCTTTCAGACTCCCCCTTCTGCTCTGTCCCCAACCAGCACCACCACCTCCCTGAAGCCCCGGGGCCTGGGCAGGGCTTTCTTGGTGGCAAGGAGTGGCCGGGTGGGGGTGAGATGGGGCACGCAGGGGATACAGGACACCCCTCACATCCGTACAAGGAGAGATGCACACGGCCCCCAAGTGTCACAGGATCTCCCTCTCTGCCCTCCACAAAGTGACTCTACCTTGGAAACCAGAGAGCGTCCCCATTTGATATACCGGCCTGGAATGTACACCATTCATTCCCCATCGGACCCCGACTCCTCACAGCATAGGAGAGACACAGGTCCCTCATTCGCCACAGGTCGTGGGCTGTGTGTGTGCACCCAGGACGCTCCCACACGCACAGCTGGCAGCTCAATCCGATGTACCTGACACCCACACCCTCTCCCAGCCCCCCTCTCCGGAGCACCGTGTGTCTAAATGGGTTGGACAGCCCCAGACTGAAATCTGAGCGCTCAAGTCTATGCCTTGAGCACGGTCTGCCCCATGGACATCCCTGCTCTGTGTCCCCACTTTGACAGGTCTATCCATCTGTCCATCCATCCGTGAGGGGCTGCGATGGCCACCTTCAGCCGCCAGGAATTTTTCCAGCAGCTGCTGCACGGCTGCCTTCTGCCTACTGCCCAGCAGGGCCTTGACCAGATCTGGCTGCTCCTTGCCATCTGCCTCGCCTGCCGCCTCTTCTGGAGGCTCGGTAAGTGCCTGCCACACTATGCGCCATGCCAGGCCATATCACACTGCCACATTCATCCATACCAAGCCACACCTTATCCTGCCGCATCTTGCCATGCCAAGCCAGGTGCCAATATGTCCAGCCCACCACCTCCCACCACGCAAAGCACCATGCTTCCACACCACATCCTCCTATGCCCAGCCATACCATGCCAAGCCACGTCCAGCCATGCCAAGCCATGCCTTTTAGTATTCCTGGGGTCTAGGGTTCTGGAAAGCTGAGGTTCCTGGATTTGGGGAACCTGGACTGTCTACATCCCAACGTTAAAAGATTCTACAGTGCTGGTGTCAAAGGGTTGTGGAATCCCCAAGTACCACACTATAGGGTTTGGGGAGCTGACAAGTTGAAAATCTCACATTCTAGGCTTCCAAAATGCTCGCAATATGGATTTCTAGAATCGGGGCATGATGAGATTTCTGAATGCTGGAATTCTGGACTGTTTCCACATTCACAGCAAGCCTCCATCCAAATGCGAACAAGACTCTTAAGTTTCCCAAGGTCCCTATAGTATAGGATGCTGAGAATTTTGGAAATCTGAAATTCAAAAGTTCTACATTCTGTTTTTACTTTAAATGGATGTTTTATTTTTTTCTTAGGTTTATCATTTTGAAATATTTCGCTTACTGAAGTTAAATTGAAAGAATAATACAATGAACACCCATTATATGCATTACCAGATTCCCAATGATCAACATCTTCCCACACTAGCCTGTTCTATCTATCTATCTATCTATCTATCTATCATCTTTCTAAATCATTTGAATAACTTGCTGACACTTCACCCCAAGTGCATCAGTATGTGTCCCCCCCCAAAACAAGGACAACTTCCCCCAACAACCACAGCCACAACCATCACCCCTCAAGAAATCTAATCTGGATGCAATAATATTACCCAATATAAGTTGATACTCACATTTCTCCCAGGGTTCCCAAATGTCCTTTATAGTTGGTTAGAAGATCGTCCCGCTATGCCAACGTTGCAATTCAATTCCCAGTCAGGGCACATACAAGAATCAACCAATGAATGAATGCATAAATGACTGGAATAACGCACCCATGTTTCTCTCTCTGTGTTTCTCTCAAATCAATCAATAAAATAAACAAATAAATCCAGGCCTGCCCCCTCTCTGGCTCCTCAATACCTGCCTTGGGCCCCCTGCAAGCCCACCACATTCCAACCTTTGCCCAGGCTGTGCCCTCTGCTCAGGTCACCCTCCCTTGTTGCCAGCCCCTCCTCCCCAACCTCCCTTTCTTGTTCTCTGTCTCTCTCACCCGAAGGGTTGCCATCCTACCTGAAGCACGCGAGCACCGTAGCAGGAGGGTTCTTCAGCCTCTACCACTTCTTCCAGCTGCACATGGTATGGGTTGTGCTGCTCAGCCTCCTGTGCTACCTCGTGCTGTTCCTCTGTCGACATTCCTCCCACCGAGGCGTCTTCCTCTCCGTCACCATCCTGATCTACCTGCTCATGGGGTATGGGTGCGAGGCCTCACCCCCACACTGTTGGCAGAAGGGTGGGTGGGTCCCCCCTGGCTGGTCCTCAGGAGGTTGTGCAGGACAGGAGGCGCACCAGGTGTTCCTGGAGGAGGGAATGTGGGAGGCGAGTTATTTCTTTTTTAAAAATATATATATTTTATTGACTTTTTACAGAGAGGAAGGGAGAGGGGTGGTTAGAAACAGCCATGAGAGAGAAACATCGATCAGCTGCCTCCTGCACACCCCCTACTGGGGATGTGCCTGCAGCCAAGGTACATGTCCTTGACCGGAATCAAACCCAGGACCCTTCAGTCTGCAGGCCGACCCTCTATCCACTGAGCCACACCGGTTTCAGCTGAGAGATGAGTTATTTCTAAAGGCTGTACAGGACAGGGTGGGCTTGGGCTCCCCCTGGAGGAGGGAATCCTGGAGAATTATTCCTCCATGAGGTTGTGCTGGACAGGGGTCTAAGCCTCTCCAAACCTTGATCCCCACCTCCCTTTGTGGTCTCTGAGGCCATGGGAGTCATGGGCCCAAGACCACCGCCTTTTTTCCTCAGCGAGATGCACATGGTGGACACTGTGACGTGGCACAAGATGCGAGGTAGGGACCCCTAGCTCTCTCACCTGCCCCAGCCCTCTGCCCCACCCTACATATCCTAACTCCCCCAGCCCTGTTCTTCCTTCCCCACTTTTGTCCCTCATCTGTCCACCCCGCTGGACATGCAGGCCTCAGATGCCCTTTACATCTGTCTCTCCCTACTAGGCCTCCCCCTGCCCCCATCTGCCTTTCCCATCTCATGTATGTGCCTGACTCTTGAAAAAAGGGCATCTGCCAGTCCTGGGCCTACCTGCTCATCTGCCTATCAGACTGTGTGCCCAATTGTCCACCCTTGAACTTCTCTTTTCCTACCACCCCTTACCTGGTGCTCCCCTTCCCCTCCCCCCCATGCTGACTTGCTCTGTGCCCATTTACTTCATTATGGGCACCACACATAGGGGCCCAGATGATCGTGGCCATGAAGGCGGTGTCCCTGGGCTTTGACCTGGACCGGGGCGAGGTGGGTGCGGTGCCCTCACCCGTGGAGTTCATGGGCTACCTCTACTTCGTGGGCACCATCGTCTTTGGGCCCTGGATATCCTTCCAAAGCTACCTACAAGCTGTCCAAGGTCGCCCTCTGGTGAGGTTCTGGGTGGACAGGTGGGCAGGGACTGCGGGAGCACCCACAGGGCAAGTCTTCATGGAGCCTTGATCCCCACAGAGCCGCCGGTGGCTACAGAAGGTGACCCGGAGTCTGGCGCTGGCCCTGCTGTGCCTTGTGCTGTCCACCTGTGTGGGCCCTTACCTCTTCCCGTACTTCATCCCCCTCGATGGTGACCGCCTCCTTCGAAAGTGAGCACGGCCTTCGAGGCTTCTGCCCTGCAGATGGGGTTGGGTAGGGACCTGGGGTCTCCCCAGCTCTGAGCCTGTCTCTTAATGCTTCTGTCTATCTTCTGTTACTACAGCAAGAAACGCAAAGCCAGGTAAATGAGGGCAGGTGCTGAGGGCGAGTGGGCTAACTGGGGGGTGGGGGCATAGTCTGTGACCTCTTGGTTGTGTGAAGTCTGAGACTATCTGACCACGTACCCCATGACTGGACCGAGATCTAATGTCTGTCTGTGGCTGTTGTTTGGCCAAGATTGGCTCTGTAACTCCATATATGACTGACATCCTGACACATACTATGTCTGAACGTCCATCCGTTCCGCTGTTTCACCTCTAGAAGCCAATTACATGACCGTAACAGGGAGTGACAAGTGTGGGTTGGCTGGCGATGCTGACCTGTCTGAGACTCTGGCTAGGCGTGCGTATGGGTTGTTTGTCCCTCAGCCGCTGACTCCCGATGTGGGACTGGAGTTCTGGCTGTGCCATTGTCAATGACGGGGTGTGTGGCTGTCGTTGGGTAAGTCTGACTTGTCTGTAACTCTGGCTGGGAATGGGTCTGACTGTAGCATGTTATGTGCCTCTCTGATGGGCCTGCCTGTGGGTCTGCCTTCTCTGGCTGCATGGTGTTGTCTAGCTGAGGGGTTGTGACCGACTGACCATCTCCCTCTGGTATAACTAGGATTTTATTCAGCTCTTTGATTGTATGGTCCCCCCACCCCCAATCACTGGCAGCTGATTGTGTCTAATGCTGAAGGTGGCTCTGGAAGGTGGAGTGACTTGCCCGATGCCACCCAGTTAGGCAGCCAGGCGTCAATCCCAGGCCTGATTCCAGAACCAGCCTTTTCCAATGCAGGACTCTGCCTGTGTCTATCGTATGACTGACAGGATGACTGTTGGGGGTAGACTTGCGTATGTGTGCGTAGCAGGGAGCTTGATGATCTCTGTGCCTAACTACAGGACTTTTGTATGTCTTATGGTCACTGAGTGAGGTTAGAGAGCTGCGAGGCTGGAAGTCTGATACTATTTGTGTCTGGCCACGGGGCTGTGTCACGGTGCAGGGCTATTAGGATGGGCCTCTGACAGAAGCTGGGTCTGGATGTCGGGCCATGTGAGACTGCGGGACTATAGCGTATCGCAGAGAAGCTCACACACCCATCTGAGCCCCCATGAAACTGACAGTGTCTGCATGTGTGTGGCTATCTTTTTGCCACTATGTTTCTGTCTTGTCTAAGACCAACTCAGGCCAGCCTCCTGGCCCTCTGACTCTCTTTCCTTTCTTCTCTGCTGCCTTCCTGACCCCCCGGGGGCCTTAGGGGCACCATGGTAAGGTGAGTCTACAGAGTGGGGCTGGGGATGATGTCACATGGCGGGGTGTCATGCAGAGTCCCTGGGCATGATGCCTCTCCCCCTGCTCCTTTCTCCCCAGGTGGCTGCGAGCCTACGAGAGTGCTGTCTCCTTCCACTTCAGCAACTATTTCGTGGGCTTCCTGTCCGAGGCCACGACCACATTGGCGGGAGCTGGCTTCACCGAGGAGAAGGATCACCTGAAATGGTGGGGAGGGCTGAGGGGGGCCATCCTCTCCCTCGGGGTGTTGCCTAGAGGAGCTGCAGGGAGGAAGGGGGTGCTCCCGTGGGAGGAAACAGCCAAGACAAAGGTGTGGCAGTAAGATGAGTGGTGATCCCAGATGAATTTGTAGACCTTTTGTCCACAGGGACCTAACAGTGTCCAAACCACTGAACGTGGAGCTGCCTCGGTCCATGGTAGAAGTTGTGACGAGCTGGAACCTGCCCATGTCTTATTGGCTAAATAACTGTGAGTCATCAAGCCACCAATCCCAAGAGCGGGGAGTCCTCACCCTAGACCCTTTTACATAGTCATACAACACTCACTGAGAACCTATTGCATGCTAGGCCAGTGGTCCGGAAATTGCGGCTCTTGAGCCACGTGCAGCTCTTTGGCCCCCTCGAGTGTGGCTCTTCCACAAAATACCACGGCCTGGGCGAGTCTATGTTGAAGAAGGGGCGTTAGAAGAAGTTTAAGTTTAAAAAATGTGGCTCTCCAAAGAAATTTTAATCGTTGTACTGGTGATATTTGGCTTTGCTGACTAATGAGTTTGCAGACCACTGTAGGGGTGAAGGTACTGCAGGGACAAAAAAACAAAAACAAAAAACAAACAAACAAACAAACAAAAAAACACAACAGCTCCAAATCCCTGCCCTTGTGGAGCTGGCATTTTTGTGGGCGAGCACATAATAAGGGAAAAAATGGCCCAGCAGGTGTTGATCAGGGGTTAAGTGACGACCTATGAACCATGAGGTCACAGTTCAATTCCAGGTTGGTCAGGGCACATGCCCGGGCTGTAGGCTCAATCCCCAGTAACAGGTGTGCAGGAGGCAGCCAACCAATGATTCTCTCTCATTATTGATGTTTCTATCTCTGTTTCCCCTCTCCCTTCCTCTCTGAAATCAATAAAAAGATTTTTTTTAAAAAAAGAGGAAAATACAAAAGAATTCAGATGGTGATAAGTGCTATGGTGAAAAGTAATAATGATAAAGCAGGAAAGGATAATCTGGAGTGTTGGCAGTGTGGGTGGGATGTCGCAATTTCAAATAAGTTAACAGAATAATTCCCACGGAGGAGGTGACATCTGAGCCAAGATCTGGATAAGGTGGGAGAGCAAGCATTATAAAATGTAACAGAGGGAGAGAACAGCCAGTGCAAAGGTCCTGAGACAGGAATGTGCCTGGCATGTTTGAGGAGACAGACCAGTTCGGCAGAAGGAAAGAGAGCGAGAAGGCCAGTAGCAGGAGGTGCGGTTGGAGAGGTGACAGGGGCCTGGGCCTGTGGGCCCTCACTGGTCACGGGGAGGACTTTGGCCTTGTCTCTGAGAGAGCTGGAGCCACAGCAGGGGTCTGAGCAGAGGAGGGCTTTGGGCTAACTTGGTTGTAACAGGATCCTCTAGCTGCTGTGAGGACAGATGGGGGGGGGGGAGGCAGAAGCAGCGAGGAGGCCACGGCAGTAGGCCAGGTTGTGGAGGCAGTGGGCATGGCAAGGAGAGGTCAGATTCCAGGTACATTCTGATGGTGACACCTACAAGATTTGCCGAGTTTGGTTGTGGGAATGAGGTCAGGGCAGATTAAGGGTGATCCTCGGGTTTTTGCCCTAAGGAACTGGAACAGTGGAGTTGATTGACATTGGCTGAACTTGGACAGACTGTGGGAGAAACAGATTGGGAGGAAAGTTCAGGAGCTAAGTTTTGGACAGAGGAAGAATGAGACCATTACACAGACTTTGTCCTGGGCCTTCCAACACATTGTGACATTGTGTGTATCCTTACCCTGCTCCATGTTCCACGCCCCCAAGGCAGGAGGGAATCTTGGGAGACTCTTGACCCCCATCTCCCTCTTCCAGATGTTTTCAAGAATGCTCTCCGCCTGGGCACCTTCTCAGCCGTGCTGGTCACCTATGCAGCCAGCGCCCTCCTGCACGTGAGCTGGGTGAAGAGGGATCAGGGTGGGAGCTGGGCGGGGGTTACAGGGCCTCCTCTTCACTCACCTCATTGCCCCCCGGGGTCCCACCAGGGCTTCAGCTTCCATCTGGCTGCGGTGCTGCTGTCCCTGGCATTTATCACTTACGTGGAGCACGGTGAGTTTGGAGCCCAGCCTAAGAGACAGGATGGGAGGTTGGTAAGGGGCTAGAACCCCTGTCCCCTAAGACTAACCTGACCCCCCTCCCTCCCCCCCATCTACCCCAGTCCTCCGGAAGCGCCTGGCTCGGATCCTCAGTGCCTGTGTCTTGTCGAAACGGTGCCCACCAGACTGTTCACACCAGCATCGCTTGGTGAGGGTTCAGCCTGGGCAACCTCAAGCCCAACACTCCCCCTCAAAAATGTCACTTCTGTCTCCATCTTATATGTGTCTCAGGGCACCCAGCTTCCTGTTCTGATGCCTGAGCCACCCCAGAACCTCACCACCTCTGTTCACTGCCATGCGTCTCGCTAACAGACATTTATCAAGCACCTGCTGTATGCACACCGGGCATTCATGTCCCCAGTGAACATTCATTGAACACCTGCTGGTACCAGGCGCTCTTTTAGATGCTGGAGACACAGTGGTGAACAACAGACTCTAAGGTTCTAGCCCGCTGGGACAAACATTTTAACAGGGGAGGCAGTAAATAAAAAAGAAGTCAGTGAAGTGTAATAGTTTGTCAGATGGTGATTAGTGCCAAGGAGGAAATACACAAGGGAAAGTAGAAGGGAATTATCAGTGGGTGAATGGGTTCCATTTTGAATAGGGAGGTGCCTTTGGAGTTCCTCAGCTGGGGGAGGTGAGGGACAGAAGCTTTCCAGACAAAGAGGAGAACCAGCGCAAAGGCTCCAAGACGGGAGAGGGCCTAGAATATTTGAGGAACAGCGAGGAGGCCAGTGTGGCTTGAGCGAAGCAAGCAAGGGGGAGAACGATGAGTCCTGTAGGACATGCTAGGAATTTACTTTTGATTTTTGTTTTGGTTTTTTCCTTCTGTTTGCAATAAGAAGTATGGACAACCTCAGCTTTGTCTCCTATCAGACAACTGATGTTTCTTACCATAAGTCCCCAAGTCAGAGCTCCACCCACCATTCTGCCTCCTTTGCCTGAACACTCTCATCTCCCCCAACCTGGACACTCTCAATGCCAACAGTACCCTGAGCCCTGGAGACCTTTTGGGCTCCCCTAGGAGGATCAGAACCATCTCGTTCCTACCCGGGGGTACCATGGACATCCTCATTCCTGGAACCCACTGCACTTTGTGCATCTCCCTGGGCTCCCCTGCCCAGGTGGGACTGAGGGACAGTGAGTAGGTCCAGCTGCCAAGCAAATCCATCTGTCCCCCACAGGGCCTGGGGGTACGAGCCTTAAACCTGCTCTTTGGGGCCCTGGCCATCTTCCACCTGGCCTACCTGGGCTCCCTGTTTGATGTCGATGTGGATGATACCACAGAGGAGCAGGTGAGGTGGGGCCCTGGGCTGGGGGTACCCAGGGATGTGCCACCTGCTCATGGGACCCATGAAGACGAAGGGGGGCGGGGAGGCTGAGACATGAGGACCTCGTGTGGTGTGTCTCTAGCTTTGTGCAGCCAGTGCTCCTCGGTCCTTCCTTCCCATTGTCCCTCTTGGGCACTGCTGGATCTTTTCTTTGGGTGAAGTTTGCACATTAGATTTATTTCCCTTATTTTATAGAGATGGAATGCAAAATCTAGGTTTTTCTTTTTTTTCAATTAGTCTTATCATCATATTTTTGTTCAGGTCGAATCTGCAAGGTTTATTCTTGTGTGTTTTTTTTAAATCTTCACTCAAGTTGATTATGCAATCTCTAGATTCAACTTGTAAAATGGATATTAAAATGGATAGGCTATTTTTATTCATGTGGCGTGTGCACATTCCAGATTTCACTCCTTTTTTAAATTAAAAACAATTTCTAAAATAATGTTTTCTCACATAGCTCTGGCAGGATCCAGGTTTGGCTTCTCTTACATTTTTGGTTTTAATTAAAAATAAAACTTGATATTGTTTTCATCACTAAAAACAGCTTATAATTTTTAAATCAGGTTGAGTGTGCAAAATCTGGGTTTTGCTTCTTTTTATTTTGGGGGTTCCTTTTTGTTGTTGCTTTCCAAAGAGAGTAGAAGGCAGGGAAGGAGAAAGGGAGAAAGAGAGGGAGGGAGGGAGGGAGAGAGAGAGAGAGAGAGAGAGAGAGAGAGAGAGAGAGAGAGAGAGAGGGAGAGAGAGAGAGAGGGAGAAACATTGATGTGAGAGAGACATATCAACTAGCTGCCTACCACACATATCCGGATCTGGGGGTGGGGAGTGAACTTGCAATTCAGGTATATGCCCTTGACCAGGAATCAAACCCGAGACCCTTCGGTGTGCGGACCAATGTTCTAACCACTGTGCACACCGGCCAGGGCAGGGTTATGCTTCTTTTTAAATAAAGTTTTTATCCTGTTTTAATCCAAACACTTAAAAATAGTTAATGTATATCACAAAGTTCAAAAACCAAACAGTATTTAAGATATTCAGGGGAAAGTCTTGCTCCTACGGTCTACTCATTGCCCTGTTACAGGTAACCACTTTCCTTCATTTTATTAAAATATTTTTCAAAAATGTAAGCATAATAAGCAAATATAAAAGCATCTTTTTATTCCCTCCCCTGGTTTTTACCCTAAAGGTAACTCATGGATGACAAGTGTGCGCTACATGTTGCTTTTCTATATAATGATCCTTGAGAATCTTCCACATCAGTACATAGAGTGTCCTCACTCACTTTTTTCCATTGCAAGGCTATGACACAGGCTAGTTTGTCCCTTATCAGTGGACAGCCAGGTGAGTCCCAGTCCTTTCCTATTGCAAATCACATTGCAGCAAGTAATAGCCTCATACCCATGTAGAGTCACACGGGTGCAGACAGAACTGTAGGATCGATTTTTGGTAGTCGAAATGGAGAAGTGACTTTTTTTGCTCTCCCACCAGCAGTGCGTGAACATGTCTGTCCCCCCACCAACAGAGTGCCTCTCAAACTTTCTGGATGTGTTTGCCAGTTTGAGAGGAGGAAGAATATGAGTGAGGCCATACATTTAAGAGCTATTTGTTTTCTTTTTCCTTTACTGAGAATGGTCTACTCACCTCCTTTGCCAATTTTTGTCTTTTTAAAATATTGATTTCCAGGAGCTCTTTACATATAAAGGAAAGTACAGGTCAGAAAGTAGGGTTATCTTGCCCTGTCTTTAAAATGATTTCGAAAGAAAGCATGAAAGAAAAAAAAAAACACCTAAATCTGCTTACCTTTTATATGCAAAGTACGGCTCAGACAGTGGGGTTGAAGAAGAAAACACAAAAGAAATAAAACTGAACCCGTTTATCTTTTATACCACCCAGTTTTTTCTCTGGGGCCTCACCTAAGGTCACCATGGAGTCACAAAATGGCCTTGAGCAAAGGATGGGTTTTCCTGAGACCTTCTTTGTTCTTGCTCAGTGGGACCATCACTTCTTTCTCTCCCACAGGGTTATGGCATGGCATACACTGTCCACAAGTGGTCAGAGCTCAGCTGGGCCAGTCACTGGGTCACTTTTGGATGCTGGATCTTCTACCGCCTCATAGGCTGAGGCACATCTGTGGACTCCCCAACTTCCCTCAAGACTCAACTCCTCCTCAGGGCGCCAGCTCTGATGGAAGATGAGGGATGGCCCTCTAATTCTTGACCGCTCTCCATCATAGTCCCCCTAACACCCTTACACACACACACACACACACACACACACACACATACACACACACACACACACACATACACACACACACACACACACACACCATTTTCATGCCTGCTGATCCCCACCCCACCACAAGGCGGGAAGGGGTGGTCCCTGCTGGGGCCAAAGGATGGGGGATGCTTAGGGAAGCAGAGAGGGGGAGATCCACAGCCTTCCCGCCTTCCCACTCCCTTTTTATATGCAGTTTGTTATTGTCAAATAAAAGTAGGAAATATACAAAAGACTCTTTCTTCACTGCTTAGTGGGGAACAGAAGTGAACGAGGAAGGGGGCACAGCATGGATCAAGGTTTGGAAGCTGAAACCATGAAGAGAAGTTTGTGGTTAGTTCATTGTTCATGATTGGATGATGTGACAGAAGATGGCACTGCCTGATATAAGTAGGGCTGGGACAAATTAGTTGCGTGTGGGAGAGGCCTGATAACAATTGGCAGGAAAACTGATTGGTTGCTCTAACTGGGACAGAGAAAAGAGAAAGCAAGACACAGTTGAGCCTGGCCAGCATGGCTCAGTGGTTAAGAATCAACCTATGAACCAGGAGGTCACAGTTTGATTCTAGGTCAGGGCACAGGCCCGGGCTGCAGCTCGATCCCCAGTGTGGGGCATGCAGCAGACAGCTGATCAATGATTCTGTCTCATCATTGATGTTTCTAACTCTCCCTCTCTCTGATATATATCTACATATATAAAAGCCTAAGTGACCAGCCAACCGGCCTACTGGCCAGTAGCTATAATGCACACTGACCACCAGGGGGCAGATGCTCAATGCAGGAACTGCCAAGCTGTGGTCACCTGGCAGCAGCAGTTCTCAGGTAACACACCAGAGAGGATGGCATCCGATTCCAGAGTGTGTCTCTTGAGAACTGCCCTTTCGCAATCCAGGACCCCTCAAGGGATGTCATAGAGCTGGTTTCAGCTCGACCCCTGCAGGCCAGGCCCAGGGACCCCATCGCTACACGAGTCTGTGCACCGGGCCTCTAGTATCCTATATAATCCTATACAATAAAAGAGAAACATGCAAATTTGACCGTACCTTCACTCATGATTGGCTATGCTACCAGCCAATCAGGAGCAGGGGCGGGGCCAAGTGGCACCAGGGCTGGGCCCCAGGGGTGGAGATGAAATGGTGGTGGTGGTGGTGGCGGTGGCGAGTGCCCAGTCCCTGGATGCTGTGAGGGGAAGCGGTGGCAGCAGCAGCAGCAATGGTGGTGGCAGTGGCAGGGAGTGCCCGGCCCCCAGGCACTGTGAGTGGAAGTGGCAGCGAGCACCCAGCCCCCAGGGCCGGGTGGTTGCAGGCAGCCAGGGCTGAGCTGAGCAGGATGATGGCTGGGTGAGGCTTTAGGCCTTGGGCAGGCTGGGGTGAGACATCAGTTGGACATCCCCTGAGGGCTCCCAGTATGTGAGAGGGGGCAGGTTGGGTTGAGAGACCACCCACCCCCAGTGGATGAATTTCGTGCACTGGCCCCCTAGTGTATGTGTGTGTGTGTGTGTGTGTGTGTGTGTGTGTATACATACACACATATATATATACATACACACACACACACACACACACACACACACACACAGTGATGCTTACTGATACTTAGGACTGAGGGTTATGAGTTGTAATTAGACAGTAGGTTTGGGATGGGTCTGGATTCTGACTGTGCAGTCTGGGTGCTCACTGGCTTAGAATTATGGAGTTCAACTTGGTTCTTTAAATATATTTTATTGATTTATTACAGAGAGGAAGGGAGAGAGAGAGAGAATCAGAAACATCGATGAGAGAGAGGCATCGATCAGCTGCCTCCTGCACACCTCCCCAGTGGGGATGTGCCTGCAACCAAGGTACATGCCCTTGACCGGAATCAAACCTGGGCCCTTTCAGTCTGCAGGTCAATGCTCTATCCACTAGGCCAAACCAGTTAGGGCTCAACTTGGTTTAGAGTTGGCACAGGGAGATTGAGTATCTCCATGCCAATTGACTCTCAAGGTGTTTTTATTGGTATTTCTGACCTGAAGTTTACAGGATGTGATAATAGTATTTTTTTTTTCCTTGTGCATTCCAGCAATAAGAATGAAGGCTTTTGGCCTTAGCCAGTTTCACTCAGTGGATAGAGCATCAGCCTACAGACTAAAGGGCTCCTGATTCCATTCTGGTCAAAGGCACGTGCCCAGGTTGCAGCTCCATCCCCAGTAGGGGGCGTGCAAGAGGCAGCCAATGGATGATGTTTGTCATCTATGTTTCTACCTCTAACCCTCTCCCTCCCTCGCTCTCTAAAAATCGGTAAGAACCTACTTTTTAAAAAAAAAAGAACGCAGGTTTTGTCTGGCAACAGATTGATTGGTCTGATTAGAAAACGAGGGCAAAGAAGAGAGGACACCATGCAAGGCTGATTCAACAGCAGACGATGGATTGATAAGAGGATAGGGAAACAAGCCAAGAGTGCTTGCAAGTTGGTTTCCCGAAAACGCCCACCAACCGCGGCACTCCCTGCCTTCACCCACCTCCAGACTCTGGCTCAGCCAACAGCGAAAATGGCACCACGCCTGGGGGCGGGGCATGGGGCGCATAGAGAGTTCTGATTGGTCGGGCATGGCACCGGCCGCCTCCCAGCCCCTCCATTGGCCAACCCCATAAGACGAGGAACCTGTGAGGCAATGGGTCAGAACTAGGCTGACACTGAGCCCGCAGGCCAGCTCAGCAGAGCGAGGACCCTGCTGGACAGGTCTTTGGGACAGCGCCGCTGGGTGAGTGTGTCCCCCCCGCCCCGGGCGCCCCGCCTGCCACTCCACCCCGTCGCTCTCCGCTGCCAAACGGCCCGCTGCAAGCGCGCGTGCGCGAGACCCTTTCCCCGCTCCAGCCCGCCACCGCGCCACCCACCTCACGCGCCTGCGCGAGACCCCCGTGGTACCGCGTGGTCGTCAGGGCTACAGAAGATCCTCCTTCTCATTGGACGGCTGGACTAGAGGGCTCTAGTTCTGATTGGTGGTCTCTGCGTTAAGCCTGCCTTTTCCACTGTGAGCGCCGAGGAGACCCGAGCCTTCCACTTTCCTATTTCTTGCAGGTTGCCCGCGGGGTACGCCGAGGCGGGAAGCGTTTGGGTTTCCCCGCGCTGAGCCCGAGGGTTGTCGTTCTCGTTTAGTCTTCTCTTTTCTGTCCTGCAGTTTCCAGGACGACAGAGAGGGACTAGCTCTCCCCCGAACGGTGCAAGACACTCACTCCAGCAATGGGACCCAACCTGTTGTCTGTTTCTTCCCCCAGTAGCCTGTGACCCCCCCCTCCCCAAAGGCACGGACCGAGCTCGATTCCTGTGTCTAACTTTAGCAGGGCGTGACCAATGAGGGCTCTAACCTAGTCGGATTCTTCTGTCTGCCCACCGGACTGTGACCAATGAGAGTGGGGACCAGCCCTGATTCCTGTCTTCCTCAGCTGACTCTGACCCCGAGGGCAGGGAGCTGGTCTGGTCACTGTGTTTACCACACCTGGGACCCTGAGGGCTGGAACGAGTTTTCATTCTTTCTGTGGCCTTAAAGAAGCCGATGATCAGATTTTGGTTTTGACCCAGTTTTATAAGTCGAGTAACTGATCAATTTAGTCCATTTGCATTTTTGTGATGATAAACCATTTGGGATTTGATTTTATTATCTCATTCTGTGCTTTCTATTTGTTCAGGATTTTCTCTTCCTTTTCTCTTCACTCTACGTATCCACACACAGCCATCAGCCTACAAAGATATGGCCACCAATGCTGGCCCCTCACACCCATACTGGCCTCGGCACCTGAAACTGGACAACTTTGTGCCTAATGACTACTCTGCCTGGCAAATCATAGCTGGCCTCTTCTCTGCCGCTGGGGTCATAGTTGGGACCACATGGCTGTTGTCAGGATCTGTTGCCATCATCCCCCTGGGAACCTGGCGGCGACTGTCACTATGCTGGTTTGCAGTGTGTGGGTTCATTCACCTGGTGATTGAGGGCTGGTTCAGCGTCTTCAGCAAAGACCTTCTTGGAGACCAAGCCTTCTTGTCCCAACTCTGTGAGTCCTGAGTTCTTTCATATGCTGTGGGAGGGAATTTGGGGGGGGGGGGGTAGGGATTGGCTAGCAACTTTTCTATTAATTTATTTTAAAATGTTATTGAACTGTCACATATATATTCACATGGGTCAAAAAACAAACCATTTAAAGAGGTATCAGTCTGGCCGGTGTGGCTCAGTGGTTGAGCATTGAGCTATGAATCAGGAGGTCACAGTTCGATTCCTAGTCAGGGCATGTGCCTGGGTTGTGGGCTCCATTCCCACTGTGGGGCTTGCAGGAGGCAGCCGATCAATGATTCTCTCTCGTCTTTGATGTTTCTATCTCTCTCCTTTCCTCTCTGAAACCAATAATATACATAGTATAACATAAGTAAGTAAATAAATAATAAAATAAAGAGGTATGCAGTGTGCCTTTACCAGCATGGTTCAGTGGTTAGAGTGCCGGCCTATGCATCCAAGGGCTGAGCGTTCGGTTCCAGGTCAAAGGCACAAACCTGGGTTGCAGGTTCAATATCCCACCCTGGTTGGAGGGCGTGCAGGAGGCAACCAATTGATCTCTCTTTCTCTCGCTCTCGCTCTCTCCTCCCCCCCCCCCCCAATCTTCTTCCCTCCCTTCCATTCTCTCTGAAAAGCAATGGAAAATATATCCTCAGGTGAGGTTTAACAAATAATAAAAAGCATGCAGTGAAAATCTACCTTCTGTCCACCAAGTTTCCTCAGTTAGTAACCACTGTTAATAATTGCTTGTTTTCGTCCAGGGTTTATTTATACATAAATTATATACAGAAGTCTCAGTTTGCTTAATTGTAAAAGAGGGATAATAGTAATGCCCAAATATATGTAAGGCATTTAGGACAATTTTGGCAAGCCATATAACTGTTTATTATTGTTGTTGTTGTTATTATTATTATTATTATTATTTGGCAGACAACAGATGCTATATCACTGTTTATTATCATCATCATTTTTATTTTTCCCTTCGTAATCAGGTCACTCCTCATCAGCTCTTAAAGAGCTTTCAAAGCTTAAATGTTACATGATTATTTGACTTGTCTAGTATTTTTTAATGTATTTTTATTAATTTCAGAAAGGAAGAGAGAGAGAGAAACATCAATGATGTGAGAGAATCATGAATTGACTGCTTCCTGCACGTTCTCTACTGGGGATGGAGCCAGCAACCCAGGCCTGTGCCCTGACCAGGAATCGAACTGTGACCCTCCCGGTTCATAGGTCAACGCTCAACCACTGAGGCACACCAGCCGGGCTTGACTTGTATTCATGATCATTTCCCCCAGTGTTTTGCCGTTTTAACTAATATTCCTTTTGGTCTCATGAATACGACGACTATGAACATCGTTATAAGAATCTTTGTGCTGGGGGGCTCTGCTTTCATCTCTCTCTGGTAAATATGCCGGAGTGGCTGGGTTGTATGGTAGGTATGTGTTTAACTTTATGGAAAACTGCCAAACTCTTTTCAAAAACTGCTGCATCATTTTATATTCCCACCAGCAGTATATGAGTTCTACATCCTCGCTGACACTTGGTATGGTCGGGTGTTTCTTAAACTGTAGACCTTCTAGTGGATGTGAGTGCTCTCTCATTGTGGGGTTTTACTTGGCTTTTACTTAATGATACATGCAAGTTTGAGCCCCTTTAATTTGTGTAGTGACCATTTGGAATCCTCTTTAGTGAAGAACCTACTCCAGTCTCCTGCCTGTTTTTACGTCATGTGATCTGCCTTTTTCTCACTGATTCTCTACTTGCTTTTTCATTCATTCATCTATTCACTTTCTCTCAGTCCCTTCCTCCTTCCCTCTCTCCCTCTTTCCCTCTCTCTTTCTCTCTCTCTCTCTTCCTTTCCTCTCCTTCTCCTCCTTTTCCTCCTCCTCCTCCTCCTCTGCCTCTTTCTTCTCCTCCTCTCCTTCCTTCTCCTCCTCCTCTCTCTCTCACTCTCTCATTGGCTACATCATTCACTTCATCATCTACACCTGCCTCCATTATTCTACAGATATTTATTGAATGCCAGACAATCACAGCAGCACTTACTGTTCCATGTCAGGTTTGCACACGTATCTTGCATACATATATTCATTCTAAATTCCAAACAGCCACCTCATTGCAGATGAGGAGTTGGAGGCACGGCGAGGTGATGAAGCCTGCCTTATTACATGGGCCCTCCGCTCTCACCAGTGTGAGTTTCTTTTCCTGCCTTTATTCCTCATGCGTGCCTCTTGTCTTCTTCAGGGAAAGAGTATGCCAAAGGAGACAGCCGTTACATCCTGTAAGTGTTTGCCTCTGTCAAGGGAGATCTGAATTGGTTTGGGGGGGGGAGGGTGAGTCAGGGAGCACTAACGGGGTTCCCTGAGCTTAGAGCACAGTGATACCAGTGTCGCCTCACCCTTTCTCCTGCAGGAATGACAGCTTCATGATAACCATGGAGACCATCACGGCTTTCTTGTGGGGACCACTCAGCATTTTGGTGGTGGCTGCCTTTCTCCGTCAGCATCCTGTGCGCTTTATCCTACAGCTCGTGGTCTCTGTGGGTGAGAAGAGGGCCCACACTGATGCTGGAGGGATTCTCAGGGTTGCGCGGGTATGGGGGCGTCCGTGTGGGTAGGATCTCTCAATAGTGCCCACACAGGGCTGAGTCAGATTGAATGATAAATTCCCTGAAGTTCTAGAACAGCTATGCCCCTCTCAGCCTGTGTTCTCAAGTGAGAATTGCTCATTTCTCTTCCTCTTCTACCACAAAGTCTCCTATGAAGGAGGTGGTGGTTCGATTCCTGGTCAGAGCACATACCCGGGTTGTGGGCTCGATCCCTAGTGTGGGCCGTGCAGGAGGCAGCCGACCAATTATGCTCTCTCGTCATTGATGTTTCTGTCTCTCTGTCTCTCCCTCTCTCTTCCTCTCTGAAATCAATAAAAATATATTTTTAAAATATTTTTTTTAAAAAAACAGTCGCCTGCCGAAACTGGTTTGGCTCAATGGATAGAGCATCGGCCTGCAGACTGAAAGGTCCCAGGTTCAATTCCGGTCAAGGGCATGTACCTTGGTTGCAGGCATGTCCCTAGTGGGAGATGTGCAGGAGGCAGCTGATCGATGCTTCTCTCTCCTCGATGTTTCTAACTTTCTATCACTCTCCCTTCCTGTCTGTAAAAAAAAAAATACAATAAAATATATTTACTGAATAAATAAATAAAAAGCAGTCTCCTGTGAAATTCACGTGAGGTGGTCCACGCTGGCAGGAAGGCCTTGGGTCCCGTAGGCTTAGGATTTCCAGCCTCTTTCATCTAAGATTCAGTGTTCTCACATTGTTGGCTTTCTTTAGTTCTAGAAACGTGGGTTATCTTTAGTCCTGGAATCCTCAGCTGTCTTGAATGAAAGGATTTTGAGCTTCCTTAAATTCTGGAGATATGAGCTCTCCTGGGTTCTGAAATTCTCAACTTCCAATTTCTGGAATTCTCACTTTTCTGATTTCTCCACTTGTTAGCTATATGATGTCAGAATTTTTAGCTCTCTGAATTTGGGAGTCCTAAGGCCCGAGACCTCAAATGATGACTTGCAAAATGTCTTGCCATAGCTCCTCCTCCTCACATTTCCCTTCCACCTCCCACAGGTCAGATATACGGGGATGTGCTCTACTTCCTGACAGAGCACCATGAGGGATTCAAGCACAGCGAGCTGGGCCACCCACTCTACTTCTGGTTTTACTTTGTCTTCATGAATGCCCTGTGGATAGTGCTGCCTGGAATCCTTGTGCTTGATTCTGTGAAGCAGCTCACCCGCGCCCAGAGCCTGCTGGATGCCAAAGCCCCCAAAATGAAGAGCAAGCAGAAATAATGAGGGATGGACTGGGCTGATGATGAACCATCCAGCTGCCGGAGGAGTCTATTCCTTGCTCCCACAGGTTGAAAGGACAAAGTGAATTGACATGTCAAACTCGGGCTGATGGGTAGGCACCGAAAGGGCCAGCGGTGGGGAAGAAAGGGGTTGTGTGGAACTATTGCAAGAAGCTCTTGGGACAAAAGTCCAAGAGAACCTACAAGGTCTGCGGTGGTGGTAATTTTTAAAATAAGGAAATAAAAGGTCATGACCATACCCTTGAAAGATCTTTAATTACTGACCCCAAAGACACCCCTCTCACTCACTCATTCCACAGACCACCATCATCTCAACCATAGATTCTCATCCCCATCACATAGACCTTCAGTCATGTAGACTTCTCAAACCTCCATCACTAACTCCACTAAGTCCCGTGATGGCTGATTAGATTCATGAGTCCCACACCCACAATCTCTTTTAAGGAGAGAATACCACATCATTGGTGTTCTCTCAAGCACACACTTGCTCATTTTTTGCAATAGGGATAAGCTGAGAATTTTCCAAATCTTCAAGTTCTTCAATTTACTCAGCCTCTTGTCTCCTGATTAAACATCCCACAGATACCCCATCACTCAACTCACAGACCCCCCTCCAGGTATCAAAAACCCCAACACTGACCCCACAGGCTCACTCATCACTACTCTAAAGATCCCCATCATTTACCCGTGACCCCACAAAATTTACCCCTACAGGCCCTCCCATCACTTACCCTATATACCCCATCATTAACTCTCAAGACACCTATCACCCTCCCCACAACAGCCTTTTAAAAAATATATGTTTTACTGGGGTTTTTTTAGAGAGGAAGGAAGAGGGGTAGAGAGTTAGAAACATTGATCAGCTGCCTCCTGCACACGCCCTACTGGGGATGTGCCCACAACCAAGGTATATGCACTTGACCAGAATCGAACTTGGGACCCTTCAGTCCACATGCTGACGCTCTATCCATTGAGCAAAACTGGTCAGGGCCCCACAACAGCCTTTCATTTTACCTACAGACTGATCTCTATCACAGACCTCTATCACACCATGGACCTATCACTTGCCCCAACAGACCTCCCATCATGTACCCAACAACGCCATGACTCACCCTACAGACCCCCCGCCCTGATCATGTATCACACAGACCTCTATCATTTACCCTATCGGCCTTTCATCACTCACCCTACAGATGCCCCATCACCCACTCTTTAAAATCCCCATAACTGCTCTTCCTGGTTTGGCTCAGTGGATAGAGCATCGGCCTGAAGACAGAGAGATCCCGGGTTCGATTCCGGTCAAGGGCATGTACCTTGGTTGCAGCACATCCCCAGTAGGGGTGTGCAGGAGGCAACTGACCAATGTTTCTATCTCATCAATGTTTGTAACTTTCTATCCCTCTTCCTTCCTGTCTTTAAAAATCAATAAAATATATGTTTAAAAAAATCCCCATAACTGCCCTAGCTCGTAAGGCTCAGTGGATAGAGCATAAGCCTGCAGACTGAAGAGTCCGGGGTTCAATTCTGGCCAAGGATATATGTCTGAGTTGCGGGCTCAATCCCCAGTGTGGGGTGTGCAGGAGGCAGCCAATCAATGATTCTCTCTTTTTTTGTTTGTTTATCCTTATTGTTCATTTTATTAATTACATTGCTCCCTTTTTTTCCCCCTATAGCTCCCCTCCACCTGGTACCCATCCCACCCTCTGCCCTCAACCCCCTCCACTGTCCTCTTCCATAGTTGCATGATTTTTGTCCAGTCTCTTGCTGCACTTCCCACACCCCCTTTCTCCCCAAGAATTATCAGTCCATTCCCTCTCTATGTCCATGATTCTGTTACATTCACCAGTTTATCCTGTTCATCAGATTATTAATTCACTTGATTTTTAGATTCATTTGTGTATTTGTTGTTCATAATTTACACTTTTATCTTTTTCTTCTTCCTCTTCTTAAAGAATATCTTTCAGCATTTCATATAATATTGGTTTGGTGGTGATGAACTTCTTTAGCTTTTTCTTATCTGCGAAACACTTTATCTGACCTTCAATTCTGAATGATAGCTTTGCTGGATAGAGTAATCTTGGTTGTAGATTCTTGCTATTCATCACTTTGAATATTTCTTGCCACTCCCGTCTGGCCTGCATCGTTTCTGTTGAGAAATCTGCTGACAATCGTATGGGTGCTCCCTTATAGGTAATTAACTGTTTTTCTCTTGCTGCTTTTAATATTCTCTCTTTGTCTTTTGCTCTTGGCATTTTAATTATGGCGTGCCTTGGTGTGGTCCTCTTAGGGTGCCTATATATTGGGGTTCAGTGCGCTTCTTGGACTCCTAAGTCAATTTCACCAGGTGTGGGAAGTTTTCGGTCATTATTTCTTCAAATAGGTTTTCATTGTCTTGCTCTCTTTCTTTTTCTGGCACCCCTATAATTCGGATGTTGGTATGCTTGAGGTTGTCCCAGAGACCCCTTACACTATCTTCAATTTTTTGGATTCTTTTGGTTTCTTGCTTTTTCAGCTGAGTGGATTTTATGTCTTTGTATTTCAAATCTTTAACTTGGTTCTTGGGGTGCTCCAGAGCACTTTTAGGTCTTTGTATAATATTTTTTATTTCAGTCAGTGTATGCTTAATTTCTGGTTGGTCCTTTTTCATATCCTTGAGAGTCTCATTCATATCTTTGTAGGACTCATTCATTTCCACGTTGGTCTTGATCATTTCCTTGCAGGTCTCGTTCATATCCTTGAGGGTCTCGTTCATTTCCTTGTAGGTCTTGCTTATTTCCTTATAGGTCTCGACCTTTTCTAGGAGCCTCTTGAGAAGCCCTATAACTGTGGTTTTGAATTCCATGTCCAGTCGTTTTTTTTCCCTCCATTTCTTTCACATCTGATTTCTTTCCATGTCTCTGCATGCTTCCCTGAGTTGGTCAATTAGCTTTGTGTGGTAGACTTCCTACGAGGGACAGTGGCTCAGCCTCCCCAGTTACCTGAGGTGGATAAGGTTTGCACAGTCTTGCTGAAGTTAAGCTCAGGTTAATTGTTGTTAGCACTTGGAGGGGTTGACCTCCAGGCCAATTGTCTGTGAAGCTCAGCTGTGCTCAGGTTGGATGGGCGGAGTCTCTGGGCCAAGCAGACAGCATTAGCTCCGCCCTATGCGGCCCCAGGGACTCTGTGCCGGGGGCAATGGTCGCCAGCACCTCTGAGAGAGAGCCGCTGCCGAGCTCCACCAGCTGCCGGGGAATTCAGACTCTCCCCAAATGAGTCTGCACACCCAACGTCTCACCCGGGGTCATAAAACAAAGCAGTCTGACGGTTTTCCGAATGAGAAAGCAAGTCGCGAGCGCTCTCTACGCGGTCTCGCAGCTGCGCTGTTCCCAAGTTCACACGCAAGCTCGCCTTCTCCACAAGCCAGCAGACCTCTGCAGCACCCGAGCTTCGGCGTGCCCTCCCACTCTCCAGTTTTCACCCTGTATGATAGTGGGTTCCCTGGACTTCGCCCAGAGCTGGAGAATCAGTCCAGTGGGACGTCTTTGTCTCCCCGATGGAGAAAACTGGCCGGTTTTCAGCTGCCCGCCCTATCCGCTGGCGCGCGCTCCAAACCTCTCTCCACGCGAATCTTCAATGCTGTCCGCCACCGCTCCTCCGAGTCACAGTGTCTTATCTTCACTTTTATTTGTGGAATTTTCACTCAGCCAGCTTTCTGGTGATTCTGGAAGGTGTTTGTTCTTTCGTTAAGTTGTAGTTTTAAAATTGCTGTGTATGATGGCAAGATAGGTGTTTTACCTATGCTGCCATCTTGGTTCTCCTCGGTGCCCAATCAATGATTCTCATCGCTGATGTTTCTATCTCTCCCTCTCTCTTCTCTGAGATCAATAATAACTAGAAACCTGGTGCACAAAATTCGTGCACTGGGGGTGGGGTGTCCCTCATCCCAGGCTACACCCTCTCCAATCTGTGATCCCTCTCACAATCCAGGACTGCTGGCTCCCAACTGCTCACCTGTCGTCCCCTAACCACTGCCCTGCCAGCTCAGTCGCCCCCAACTGCCCTCCCCTACAGGCTCAGTCACCCCTAACTGCCCTCTCTTGCTTGACTGTTCCCCCTGAACTGTCCTCCCATGCAAGCCTTGTTGCCCCCAAATGCCCTCCTTTGTAGGTATGGTCCCTCCCAACTGTCCTCCCTTGCTGGCCTGATCACCCACAGCTGTCCTCCCCTGCTGGCCATCTTGTGGTGGCCATCTTGTGTCTACATGGAAGTGGCCATCTTTGACCACATGGGGCAGGCTTCTTGTGTGTTGGAGTGATAGTCAATTTGCATATTACCTCTTTGTTATATAGGATTTAAAAAATCCCTATAACTCCCCTTGAAGAATTCATCATCATCTCACAGTCTCCGTCATTAACCTCATAGACCTTCAATAAAAAAACAATGGGTACTTGCCCAAGCCGGTTTGGGTCAGTAGTAGAGCATCAGCCTGAAGACTGAAGGGTCCCTGGTTTGATTCTGGTCAAGGGCACATGCCCAGGTTGTGGGATCAATCCCCAATAGGGGGAATGCAGTTGGCAGCCAATCAATGATTCTCTGTCATTGATGGTTCTATCTTTCCCTCTCCCTCTCTGAAATACACACACACACACACACACACACACACACACACACACACACACACACACATTTTAATGGGAACATGATGAATTTAGAGGAGGTGACATGAATAATAAAATTACAGATACGTGTAGACTGGTTCCAGGTGACCTGTGCAGAGCAAAACTTCATTTCCAATCTTGGTTCTGCTTGAGCTTACAGTATAACTTTTGAGAAATGCCTCATTTTTCAGGTCAAAGCTGTGAGTTACTTCCTCACCTCATATCCATCACTTACCCCATTACTTAAGGAATCCTGGCCTTCTTGCTTTTCCTCAAACACGCCAGGCATAGCTCCACCTCCATCCATTGCCCTGTCTACTCTCTGTGTCACTTACTATCCCTTTGACCTTGAGCATGTTTCTTCCTGACCTTCAATGCTCTCATCTGTAAAATGCTTGTAATAATAGTGACTACCTCATAGGGTTTTATGCAGATTAAATGAGTCAATATATGTAGACTCTCTGGCATACAATTTCTATTTGTTGAATGGAAGAATAAATCAATGAAAGAAAGAGGTCTCCCAGGACCATGGTGAAGACCTTTTTTATCTTGTTTCCATTATCTTTCCATCCAAGGCTCTCTCCACAACCAAGAGAGAAGCTTCTGACCACATCATACCCACATCTAAAACCTGTGCTCCAGTGCAGCGGTCGCCAACCTTTCAGACCTCACAGACCACCAGTGGTCCACTGACCATTGGTTGGCAACCGCTGCCCCAAAGATTTCCTTAAGCCAGCGGCCACCAACCTTTTGGACCTCACAGACCACTGGTTGGCGACCGCTGCTCTAATGCACTCAGGATAAACTTCAGGCTCCAGGCTAATGTTTTGCTCATCCCATTCTACGGTAATTTTAATGAAAAGCAGACTCTCAAGCTCCTTGTTTCCATAAAAAATCCAGCAGTGCCATAAGTATTTTGGACTCCAGCACCTGGGATAAGAGAAATGTGCCAATAACCCTCTACTAGCTTTCAAAAAAAAATCATTATTAATACACTAAAGGCCCAGTGCATGGATTTGTGCACTGGTGGGGTCCTCGGCATAGCTTGTGGGGATTGGGCTGAAACCAGCAGTCCAACATCACCTGCCCTCCTGCCTGCCACTCCTGCTCATCCCGGCACCGCTGCATCGCTCGTAGGCTTGCTGCTGCTCTGCTGCGGTCTCCGGGCAGTGGTGGCCAGCCATGAGTCCTGCATCTGGCGCCCAACGGTCAGCTGAGTGGCGCTCCTGCTCTGGGAGCACACTGATCACCAGGGGACAGCCCCTGGTGGTCAGTGCACATCATAGCAACCAGTCAACCCGTTGTTCGGTCGCTTAGGCTTTTATCCTATATAATAAGACCCTAATAGGCAAATAGACCAAACAGTGGAACGGCCTGTCGCTATGACATGCAACGATCACTAGGGGCGCACGCTCAATGCAGAAGCTTCCCCCTGGTGATCAGTGTGTTCCCATGGGGAGTGCAACAGTGGTGGCAGGGATCTCTCCCACCTCTGCAGCAACACTAAGGACCCCTCAGCCAACATTCCCCGAGGGCTCCCAGACTGTGAAAGGGCACAGGCTGGGCTGAGGGACCTCCCAACCCCCAGTGCACAAATGTTGTGCACGAGTCCTCTAGTATAGATAGATTCCAGAAAATAGATGTCAATTTAGTTTTTAAATATATTTTATTGATTTTTTACAGAGACGAGGGGAAAGAGATAGAAAGTCAGAAACATCGATGAGAGAGAAACATCGATCAGCTGCCTCCTGCACACCCCCCACCCGGGATGTGCCTGCAGCCAAGGTACATGCCCTTGACCGGAATTGAACCCGGGACCCTTCAGTCTGCAGGTCAATGCTCTATCCACTGAACCAAACTGGTTTTGGCTAGATGTCAATTTAATATGAGCACCAAAGCAGAAAAAAAACCCTTTTTAGGAAGATGGCGCCGAAAGCTAAGAAGGAAGCCCCTACCCCTCCCAAAGCCGAAGCCAAAGCAAAGGCTTTGAAGGCAAAGAAAGCGGCGTTGAAAGGTGTCCACAGCCACAAAAAAAAGAAGATCCGCACGTCACCCACCTTCAGATGGCCAAAGACACTAAGGCTCCGGAGGCAGCCTAAATATCCTTGCAAGAGCGCACCCAGGAGAAACAAGCTTGACCATTGGAATCATCTAAACTGAGTCCAGCTGCCTAGTTCTTTTTTTTTTTATAATATATTTTATTGATTTTTTACAGAGCGGAAGGGAGAGGGATAGAAAGTCAGAAACATCGATGAGAAACATCGATCAGCTGCCTCTTGCTCGCTCCCTACTGGGGATGTGCCCGCAGCCAAAGTACATGCCCTTGACCGGAATCGAACCCAGGACCCTTCAGTCCGCAGTCCGACACTCTATCCACTGAGCCAAACTGGTCTCGGCTGCCTAGTTCTAAATATAAAAATTTTACACTGTAAAAGAATAAATAAATAAATAATATTAGCACCAAAACAACAAATTATTTCAAAAGATACCAAAACAGAATTGCAGTCTTCTTTACAAAGTTCATGATAAGGGTAGCATCCATATAACACTGCAACAGTAGCTGAAGTCCAGGCATCTCAGAGGACTTCTTTGTTAGAAATTACATTTGAAGAAAAAGAAAAAAATACAAAATACCCGCAAAAGTTACATTTGCAAGAGCAGTCTGTATTTTGTCCAAACCATATGGATATTATGCAGTAAAGTACCAGTAGGGAGAATATCTTTAGCATTTTTCCATACATAGTTTCTCAGAGGAATCGAAGATATGTTCAGTCATTCAGCCAATATTTAGCGGGCACACCATTTAATAACAGGACTTACCTCAAGGATTAAGTAAAATGAAGGCAAACTTTAAAAAGCTAGGAGCTCTAGAGAGTGTGAAAATGGCTTTTCCTGTAAATTATTTAAGTGTAACATGTGAACAAAATCACATACAGCTGGCTTGGCTCAGTGGCTAGAGTGTCAGCCTGCGGACTGAAGGGTCCCAGGTTTGATTCCGGCTAAGGGCACATGCCTGGGTTGTGGGATCGATCCCCAGTAGGGGGCGTGCAGGAGGCAGCCAATCAATGATTCTCTCTTATCATAGATGTTTCTCTCTCCTTGTCCCTTCCTCTCTGAAATCAATAAAGAAATATATATATTTTTAGATTACAAACAATGTATGGCTCCATTCATTTTCACAATGTGTAAACTATTTTTTTAAAGTTTAGAGAAAGGGTTATTTTTCTGTTCAGCGGAATCATTTGAAGATCTGAAATAGATGACATCACCTGTAAGCTGAGGCACAAGGCCACTGGCAGCAAGCCGTGGGGGGGGGGTCTGTGACGTCATCGCGCAGCTGCTTCCTTTCCCTGCCCACTCTTCTCGCTGGAATAGGTCAACACTTTGGAAATGAATGAGACCCTCAGGGAAATGAACAAGACCTCTGAGGATACAAACCAGACCCTCACAGATTAAAAAAAAGGACCAACTAGAAATCAAGCATACACAGGCTGAAATAAAAAATATTACACAAAGTCCTAAAAGCAGTCTAGAGGGCCACAAGAACCAAGTCAAAGATTTGAAATACAAAGAAGCAAAATCCACTCAGCTGGAAAAGCAAGAAACAAAAAGAATTCAGATAATTGAAGATAGCGTAAGGGGCCTCTGGGACAACCTCAAGCAAGCCAACATCCGAATTATGGGGGTGCCAGAAAAAGAGAGAGAGCAAGTTAATGAAAACCTACTTGAAGAAATAGTGACTGAAAACTTTCCCCACCTGGTGAAAGAAACCGACTTAAAAGCCCAAGAAGTACACAGAACCCCAAAATATAGGAATCTAAAGAGGACCACACCAAGCCATATCATAATTAAAATGCCAAGAGCAAAAGATAAAGAGAGAATATTAAAAGCAGCAAGAGAAAAACAGTTGGTTACCTACAGGGGAGCACCCATACGATTGTCAGCGGATTTCTCAACAGAAACGATGCAGGCCAGATGCGAGTGGCAGGAAATATTCAAAATAATGAAGAGCAAGAATCTACAACCAAGATTACTCTATCCAGCAAAGCTATCATTCAGAATTGAGGATCAGATAAAGTGCTTCGCAGATAAGAAAAAGCTAAAGGAGTTCATCACCACCAAACCAGTATTATATGAAATGCTGAAAGATATTCTTTAAGAAGAGGAAGAAGAAAAAGGTAAAAATATAAATTATGAACAACAAATACACATCTATCAACAAATGAACATAAAAATCAAGTGAACTGATAGGCTGATGAACAAGATAAACTGGTGACTATAACAGAAACATGGACATAGAGAGGGATTGGACTGACAATTCTTGGGGAGAAAAGGGTTGTGGGAAGTGCAGCAAGAGATTGGACAAAAATCTTGCAACAATGGGAGAGGACATTGGGGAGGGGGAGGTGAGGGCGGAGGGTGGGATAGGTACAGGGTGGAGGGAAGATATAGGGGGATAAAAAAGTGGAAGCAATGTAATTAATAAACTGAACAATAAAAAAATTAAAAAAATAAAATAAAATAATAAATAAATAAATAAAGTTTAGAGAAAGGGTTATTTTTCTGTTCAGCGGAATCATTTGAAGATCTGAAATAGATGACATCACCTGTAAGCTGAGGCACAAGGCCACTGGCAGCAAGCCGTGGGGGGTCCGTGACGTCATCGCGCAGCTGCTTCCTTTCCCCGCCCACTCTTCTCGCTGGAATAGGTCAACACTTTGACACTAACTAGGTGAATCCGGAAGTAAACTATCCAAACAACCAAACCGCTGACGAGTGGAGGTGGGATTTCAGTAGGCGCCTGCGCACTGGCTGAAGTGAAGCCAAACACTCGGAGTTGTGGGGCGGGGCTCCTGGCAGCGGCACTCTTTGCGCACGCGCAGAACCGACCTCCACTCCATCAGGTGTGGGGGGTGCCAGGGTCGTGCAGCTCCCTCTGCGCCTGCGCCCGGACGCAAGGTGGGGCTGCGGGCGCCCGCAATCTGGAGTGCGCGCCGGGGTAGGGGGGTTAACCGTCACCCGTCACCCTCAGGCGGGTGGCGGCGGCGGGATGGCGACGGCCACTGGGTCCTCGGATTTGGCCGGCTCTGGGGCGCCCCCGCCTGGTGGGGGAGCCCAAGCGGCGGCGGCGGCTGAGGAGGAGGAGCGAGAAGTGGTACGGGTCCGAGTCAAGGTGAGGTCGGCTGCCGCTCAACCAGCTGGCCCTAGGCTCCCAGGGGAGGAGAAGGCAGTGACTGTCATAGGATGGAGGGCGGGATCGGAGATTTGGGGTGTCACCTGAGGGGCGAGGCTGGAGGGCCTGCCTGGTGATAGTGACAGGGGTGGAGCAGGCAGGACGTGGAAATGCTAGGGCAGGGCTGGAAGGCGTGGAGACGGAAAATGGCAGGGTGGGGATTATGGAGGAGAAGAGGGGCAGTAGGGGTGGAGGAGGGGCCTTACTTGTTGAGGAGTGGGTCTCTGAGGATGGGGTGGGGGGTTGCTGTCTGCAAAGGAGGCGCCTAGGTCAGTTAACATTGTGTTGAGTGCGCACTTTTGCGCAGGTGCCCACCTGGTGAGGGAGACAGACAGCTAAATAAATGAGATGCTTCTGACACTGGGGAATGTCATGAGGTAATACCGAGAAAGGCGCTCAACTGGGGCGTTCCTTTAGCCAAGGTTGTACAGGGAAATCCCCAGGAAGGTACTGAAGGAGCAGAGACCCGAATAGAAAGGAGTCGGCCTGTGCCTGTGGGGGTGGGGGGGGGGTGGGGATGACTGTTCCCAGGCAGAGGGAACAGCAAGGGCAAAGGCTGGGAGGTGGGGATGAACTTGTCCTGGGCCCTTAGGTTCCCATATTCCTGGAGCCCTGGAGGAGAGAAGGAGGGGAAGAGAGGATGAAGGTGAATCAGAGGGGTGAGGGGCAGATGGTGAAGGGCTTTGAAGTGTGCTCTGAGTAAGGAAGCTGTTGCACTAGGTCCCAGCAAGCAACGATGGTGGCTCAGACTAAGGAGGTGGCGGTGGTGGTGCTGAGAAGAGGGTAGGTTCTGGAGAGAAGAAAACTTAAGGCAATTTGGCAGTGCCAGTGTAAAGTTCAAAAAAGCCGATGGGCCCTAGCCGGTTTGGCTCGATGGATAGCGTGTCTGCCTGCAGACCTGACCAAAGGGTCCCGGGTTCCATTCAGGTCTAGGACATAGTCCTCTTTTGGGTTGCAAGCTCCTCCCCTGCCCAGGCCCTGGCCCTGGTCAGGTCACATGCAGGAGGCTGCCAATCGATGTGTTTCTTTTTCTTTTCTTTTTTAAAAAGATATTTTACTGTTTTTTTACACAGAGGAAGGGAGAGTGATAGAGAGTTAGAAACATCGATGAGAGAGAAACATCAATCAGTTGCCTCCTGCACACCCCCTACTGGGGATGTGCCCCCAACCAAGGTACATACATGCCCTTGACCAGAATCGAACCTGGGACCTTTCAGTCTCCAGGCCAACACTCTATCCACTGAGCCAAACCAGTTAGGGCTCAATGTGTTTCTCTCACACTGATATTTCTCTCTGTCTTTCCCTATCTCTTCCACTCCCTAAAAATCAATGGAAAATATCCTTTGGTGAGGATTTTTTTAAAATACCACAAAATAGCTGATGGGCCCTAACCAGTTTGGCTCAGTGGATAGAGCGTCGGCCTGCGGACTCAAGGATCCCAGGTTCGATTCTGGTCAAGGGCATGTACCTTGTTTTTTGTCCCGGGGGGGGGGGGAAGGAAGTGCAGGAGGCAGCTGATGGATGTGTCTCTCCCATCGATGTTTCCAACTCTATTCCTCTCCTTTCCTTTCTATAAAAAAAAAAACAAAAACAATAAAATATATTTTTTAAAAATAGCTGATGGGAGAAAGGCTGGCTGGGCTCCTATAGGCCCACCTGTTGGCGACCCTTTAAAGATATTTAAGCCCTAGACAATAAGGATCAGTGGATAGAGTGTTGGCCTGTGGACTGAAGGGTCCTGAGTTTGATTCTGGTCAAGGGCACATGCCCGGTTTGTAGGCTCGATCCCCAGTAGAGGGTGTGCAGAAGGCAACTGATAAATGCTTCTCTCTCATCACTGATGTTTCTGTCTCTCGTTCCCTCTCCTTTTCTCTCTGAAATCAATAAAAATATATTTTTAAAAAGATATTTAAGCAGGGGAGTGTTGTAGCTCGATGTGCTAGATTGGTCGCAGCATGGGGGACGAATTTAATAGAGGCCAGACTGGACATGGTGATCCTGACTACCATCGTTGAGGGAATATAGAAGAAAGACGGGGTGTCTGGACCATTGCAGTAGCCTCCTCTTCACTCGACTGCTGCTTTCTCCCTTGCACCCACAGTCTGTCCCAAGCAAAGAAGCCAGAAGGATCCTGTAAATCAGACCACATTCTTCCTCTGCTCAGAACCCTGCCAATGCTACTGCCTCACTTAGAGCAAAAAACCAAAGTCTTCAGCCGAAACCGGTTTGACTCTGTGGATAGAGCATTGGCCTGCGGACTGAAAGGTCCCAGGTTCGATTCTGGTCAAGGGCATGTACCTTGGCTGCGGGCACATCCCCAGTAGGGAGTGCGCAGGAGGCGCCTGATCAATATTTCTCATCGATGTTTCTAACTCTCTATCCCTCTCTCCCTTCCTCTCTGTAAAAAAAAAACAATAAAATATATATTTTTAAAAAAAACACCAAAGTCTTCACCATCATCCCGAATTCCCACCTTGATCTGGCCCCCACCACCCCTCTGACCTTGCCTCCTCCTGCTCCGTCTGGCTTCAGCATGGTGCTATACCCCCTGATGGCCTCCCCTGGATCTTCTCTCCCCAGAAATGTGAGAGCTTCTTGCCACCCGACTTCCGCTCTTTTGCTGTTGACCCCCAGATCACCTCACTCGATGTGTTGCAGCACATCCTCATCCGAGCATTTGACTTGAATGGGTGAGTAAGGGGGTGCTGGTGACTGGCCAGTGAGCTCCCCACCTCAACAGTGACTGATTGGCCTTTTCATTGTCACTGCTTGATGGGTTATTTGTTTGTTTTATTATAAATAACCCCACAGTGAACAGCCACTAGCTGGTGTTGCTGGATTAAAGGGTGTCTGTTTTTCAAATTTTCAATGGGTGGGTCCAAAATGCTCTCCAGACAGGTTTTACCAACTTACAGTCTCATCAGCAAGATACACTGAGTGGCCAGATTATGATGATCTCTGAACTCATAATAATCTGGCCACTCAGTGTGTGTGTGTGTGTGTGTGTGTGTGTGTGTGTGTGTGTGTGTGCGTATATCTATCTATCCGGTGCATGAATTTGTGAATGGGTGGGGTCCGGCCAGCCTGGCCAGGGGAAGGGACATGGGCGGTTGGCTGGCCTGCCTGCTGGTTGAACTCCTGGTTGAGGGGACAATTTGCATATTAGCCTTTTATTATATAGGATATTCACTGAGTGGCCAGATTATTATGCGTTCAGAGATCATAATAATCTGGCCACTCAGTGTATAAAGAGCCTGTTTCCCTCACACCCTCACAAACACGGGTTACTCTAAAATACTGGAAAATTTGCCAACCTGATGGATTAAAAGTGGGGCCTCTTGGGGGCAGGTGTGATGTTTCTTTTATTTTGGTGGCTATTTTGGAGGAATACAAGCACATGGTAACGAACTCAAAGAGTACCAAAGTAATGGGTATTTAGGATGTTGTCATGGTTACAGTAGTCAGCACACAACATACTTCTTTGCATAGTTACACAAATGTATCTGAGAACAAATTCCTAGTTGTTATTTGACCTTTTTTTTTCATAAACATCTTTTGTTGTGAAAAATGACAATCATACAGATTGCTTTCTTTATGCAGTAAGAAGGCTGCTTTCTTTCCACTTCTACCCTTCAACTACCCTGTTACCCTCCCTAGAGGGTACCAACATTTTACCAGTTTCCAGTGTGTCCTCCAGATTCAAGCAGGTGTGTGTGTGTGTTTCTGTGTTAGTGTAACAAAGTAGAGATGAGAGGGATCTGCCCTCAATCCTTAGCACAATATCTAGCACATAGTAGAAAGTTGTTTGTCAACGCTATTTCCCTTCCCCTGGTTCTTTTGGAAACTGTCCCTGAGCCTCCAGGGCACCGGGGCACTGAGAGCTGCTGCACCTCCCATGTCCAGGAAGAAGAACTTTGGCATCAGCTACCTGGGCCGGGATCGACTGGGGCAGGAAGCTTACCTCTCACTCCTGTCTGACTGGGACCTCAGCACAGCCTTCGCCACTGCCTCCAAACCTTACCTGCAGCTGCGTGTAGATATTCGGCCCACTGAGGACAGTGAGTACCCAGTGTCTTGCGGGGGGCGGGGGCACTGCTCTGGGACCTACCTGTCCCTGTAGGATGATGCCACCCTTGCAATACACTCTCTCATAGTGGGCTCGGAGCAAGGTAGCCTCATTCCAAGTTCTGGGTTGCCCACTGGGCCTCAATTTCTTTACCTGATAATGGTACCTTGGGGCTATTGAGAGGATTAAACAGGGAAATTCATGTAAAATGCCTGTAAGGGTACATTGCTACATAGTAAATGCTCAAAAAGTATTAGCTCTAGTAACAAGAATTATATTTATTATTGTAGCATATAATCTAGTAATATGGAATTATACAGTGCAATATAACAATAGAGCTATAGATATGTTTCAATTATAATAATATGGAAATGTGGCAGTGTGATTATAATAATGGCAGTTGCGTTTATTTTTTACAATTTCTTTTTATTGATTTCAGAGAGGAAGGGAATGGGAGAGATAGAAGCATTAGTGATGAGAGAGAATTGTTGATCGACTGCCTCCTGCATACCCCCTACTGAGGATCAAGCCCACAACCTCGAATTAGCCTGACCAGGAATTGAAACATGACCTCCTGGTCCATTCCTCTGTAGATTCTCTCTCGTCATTGATGTTTCTGTCTCTCTCTCCCTATCTTTCCTCTCTGAAATCAATAAAATACTTTAAAAAAAGAATCTTCTTTCAATTAGATGAATTGCGAATGTTTTTCCCCAGCTTACCTTTTGTTTTATGGTATCCTTTTTGTCCTATCAAAAATTAAGCCCGGGCCGAAACCGGTTTGGCTCAGTTGGTAGAGCGTCGGCCTGCGGACTGAAAGGTCCCAGGTTCGATTCCGGTCAAGGGCATGTACCATGGCTACGGGCACATCCCCAGTGGGGGGTGTGCAAGAGGCAGCTGATCGATGTTTTTCTCTCATCGATGTTTCTGACTTTCTATCCCTCTCCCTTCCTCTCTGTGAAAAATCAATAAAATATATTTTTAAAAAAATTAAGCCCGGTTGGTGTGGCTTAGTGGTTGAGCATCCACCTATGAACCAGGAGGTCGCAGTTCGATTCCCAGTCAGAGCACATGCTTGGGTTTGGGGGGCATGCAGGAGGCAGCTAAAACCCATGATTCTGTCTCATCATTGATGTTTCTATCTCTCCCTTTCCCTTCTTCTCTGAAATCAATAAAAACATATTTTTTAAAGAAAATTAAAATGTACATGCAGTCTTAGACATATACTCGTAACCTGGTGCATGAAATTCGTGCACATTAAAAGGGGATTAATGAGAGGAAATAATTTAATATTGCTGTTTGCCCTTCCTCTAAAATAGAAGTCTCAGAGATGAAAGAAAATTAGTAAAATGTATATGAAAACCTTTCTCCTGTCGGAGTCTGGGGCATACCATGGGTCCCAGAGTCAAGTCTCCGCCCACTCACATGTGCCTTAAAATCGCGTGAGACCCAGACCCGGCCACCCCCCCCCCCCACAGATCCTGACTGGCCAGTCCCACCCTTGTCAAGCCCTGCGGTGCAGGGGGCGTAGCCTCAGGTCCCCTGGCCCAGCGCCAGGATGGGGGGCATGGCCTGAGGTCCCCCAGCCCAAACTGGGGTGGGGGCATGCCTTGAGGTCCTCCATCAAGCCCCGCCAAGTGGGGGACATGGCCTGAGATCCCCTGCCAAACCCTGCTGGGTAGGAGGCATGGCCTGAGGTTCCCTGGCCTGGTGCTGGGGTGGGGGGAGCAGCCTCAGGTCCCCCATAAAGCCCCCCTGGGCGGGGCCATGACCTGAGTTCCCCCAACCCAGCACTGGCGGTGCACCTTAAGGTCCCCAATCAAGCCCCACTGGGTGGGGGGCACGGACTGAGGTCCCCTGTCAAGCCCAGCCAGGCAGGGGTGCGCAGCTCAGCTCCCCTGGCCTGGTGCTGGGGCGGGGGTGCGGCCTGAGGTCCCCCGGCCTGGCGCTAGGACGGGGAGCAGCCTGAGGTCCCCCGTCAAGCCCCACCAGGTGGGGGGTGTGGCCTCAGGTCCTCTGGCCTGGTACTGGGGCACAGGATGAAGTCTGTGGTCCCCCAGCCTGACGCCAGGGTGCGGGACATGGCCTGATGTCCCGTCAAGACCCCCAGGGGCGGGGGAGGGTGTAGCCTCATGTCCCTGCTGATGGCTCATTAAGGCTCTTTGTGGGAACTTGGCCTCAGCTGTGGGCACAGCCATCTTTGTGACAGAGTGTTTGTCAGTTAGCATCTTCCCTCTTTATTAGATAGGACTAGAGGACCAGTGCCTGAAATTCGTGCATGGAGGGAGGCGGTGACAATCCCGCAGACTGACCTGCACCTTCTTTAAGTCCGGGATCCCTTGCTCCTTACCGCCCACCTGCTTGCTGCTCCTTAGAGCTGCTGCAGAGGTGGGAAGGGTTCCTACCACCACCACTGCTTTTTTTTTTTAATAGAGAGTTAGGAACATCAATGAGAGAGAAACATCTATCAGCTGCCTCCTGCACACCCCTCTCTGGGGATGTGCCAGCAACCAAGGTACATGCCCTTGACCAGAATCAAACCTGGAATCTTTGAGTCCACAGGACAACGCACTAGCCACTGAGCCAAACTGGTTAGGGCAACCCCACCACTGCTTTGCTTGCCAGCCATGAGCCCGGCTTCTGGCTGAGTGGTGCTTTCCCTGTGGGAGCACACTGATCACCAGGGTGCAGCTTCTGTGTTGAGTGTCTGCCCTCTGGTGGTCAGTGTGGATCATAGGGTCTTTCCATCATTTGGCCGATTTGCATATTAGGGTTTTATTATATAGGATACCTATTTCTTTATGATTTCTGAGATTCTCCTCTTAATTTGGAACACCTTTCTCTATATTTTCTAATATGCTTATTATTTTCTTTACTAGAGACCCGTTCCATGAAATTTGTGCACAGGAGGGCATGTCCCTCAGCCCAGTCTGCACCCTCTCCAATCTGGGACCCCTTGAGGGGTGTCGGACCGCCCATTTAGGCCCGATCCCAGGGGTGGTCCAATATCCCTGTCACAATCCAGGACTACTGGCTCCCAATCGCCCTTTCCTGCAGGCCTGGGTCCCCCCCCGCCATCTATCCTCCCCTGCAAGCCTAGTTCCCCCCCGCAACTGCCCTCCACTGCAGACCTGGTCCCTCCCCAACTGCCCTCCCTTTCAGGCCTGGTCCCCCCCAACTGCCCTCCCCTGCTGACATGTTCTCCCCCAACTGTCCTCCTCTGCTGGCCTGGTCACCCCTAACTGCCCTACCCTGCAGGCCTGGGTCTCTCCACAACTGTCCTCCACTGCAGGCTTGGTCCCCCCCCCCAACTACCCACCACTTGCAGGCCTGGTCCCCCCACCAACTGCCCTCCACTGCAGGCGTGATCTCCCCCCCCCCAACTGCCCTCCACTGCAGGCTTGATCCCTCCCAACTGCCATCCCCTGCAGGCCTGGGTCCCCCTCAACTGCCCTCCCCTGCAGTCCTGGTTCCCGCCCAACTGCCCTCCCTTGCAGTCCTGGTCTCCCCCCAACTTCCCTCTCCTGTTGACGTGGTCTCCCCCAACTGCCCTCCTCTGCCGGCCCAGTCACCCCTAACTGCCTTCCTGCTTGCCTGATTGCCCACTACTGCCCTCCCCTGCAGGCCTGGTCACCCCCAACCGCCCTCCTCTGCAGGCCTGGTCACCGCTAACTGCCCACAACTGCCTTCCCCTGTAGGCCATCTTGTGGTGGCCATCTTTGAGCACATGGGGATGGCCATCTTGTGTCTTGGTGTGATGGTCAATTTGCATATTACTCTTTTATTAGATAGGATTTGTAAATGTCTACTCTGTCAACATTCTGATAACTGAACATAGATTTTTTAAGAAGTCCAAATAGTCAATTATGCCAGCATCATGTATACGTTATTTATTAAGAAAGTAAGAGATGAGAGAGAAACACCAATCAGTCGCTTCCTGCATGCGCCCTGACCAGGGATCAAACCTGCAACCTGGGTGTGTGGCCTGACTGTGGGACCTGCCACCTTTTGTTGTACAGGATGACGGTCCGGCCAACTGAGCCACACCGGCCAGGGCAGCAGCATTTTTTACATAACCACCTTTTCTCCACTGATTTGAAATGCCATTTTTGCCAATACTGAGTTCCCATGTGTACTTGGAATTATTTCTGGGCTTTCTATTGCATTCTACCAATTGATTCTCTTTCTCTACTGCTATGCTAACAACATATTTTTATCATAGTGCTTCTGTGGTAAATATTAATAAGTCAAGCATTGCCATCCTCTGAGTATTCTTTTTTATGACTCTTCTTTTCCTTAACTATCCTTAACTGTGAATTCTTTCATATGAACCTTAAAATAAATGTCTCCAGTCCCCAGAAAAACCCTACTGCATTTCCGCTTGCCATTACACAGCATTTATGTATTAATTTGGGGTTTGGGAAGTTTGACAATTTTATGATGAGGAAATGTACCTTGTACAGCATATATTATGTAATACCGCATGCAGGGTCTGAGGCAACACCCTGTAATAAAATACTTGGGCGTTTCTTCAGGGAAATGTATGCATATTCACACTAGTGGGTTACATAAAGACTACATATAGTCTCATGGCAGTTCAGATCAGGTTTTGCCACTGGATGAGTTTGTGCTTGTAGAAATCCTTTACCCAATGGGTTCTTTCTTTTTAAAATCAATATAAGACTGTCTCTGTTTTCCTGTAATGTTTTCGGCCTTGAGTGGTGTTTTTTGTTGTTGTTGTTTTCTGACATTCACATTGCTGCTCTTGTTCTGTTTGTGTTTGCCAGGTATTCATTCAGGTTTCTTCAATTTTCATCTATTTTTTTCAGTCTCTTGAGAGGTTTTTTTAATATATTTTTATTGGTTTCAAAGAGGAAGGGAGAGGGAGAGAGAGATAGAAACATCAGTGATGAGAGAGGATCACTGATTGGCTGCCTCCCACACACCTCACACTGAGGATCAAGCCCGCAACCCAGGCATGTGCCCCTGACTGAGGATTGAATCTAGGACCCTTCTGTCCACAGGCCGACGCTCTACCCACTGAGCCAAGCCAGCCAGGGCCAATTTTTATATTTTCTTTGTCACCTAGTTTTAGGTATATCTCTCATTAAAATCCCATAGCCAGATTTATGGTTTTTTACACAATTAACAGTGAAGTCTTCTTTTTAATATATTTTTATTGATCTCAGAGGGGAAAGGAGAGGGAAAGAGAGATAGAAACATCAATGATAAGGGAGAATCATTGGTTGGCTGCCTCCTGCACACCCCCTACTGGGGATCAAGCCCACAACCCGGGAATGTGCCCTTGACCAGAATTGAACCCGGGACCCTTCAGTCTGCAGGCCAATGCACTATTCACTGAGGCAAACCAACTAGGGCGACAGTGAAATCTTTAGGCCATTTACTTTTCTTGTCCAGTGTTTTCTACCCTCCCTGCTCTTGAAAAGAAAGCTTTGGAACACTTTTTCTTTTAATTGATTTTTGGAGAGGAAGAGGGAGGGGGGAGGAGGAAGAGGGAGAGAGAGAGAGGGAGAGAGAGAGAGAGAGAGAGATTGCTTGATTGGGAGATTTGTTTTTTCACCTGATTATACATTCATTGGTTGACTTCTGTATGTGCCCTGATTGGGAATGGAACCCGCAACCTTGACATATCAGGATGATGCTCTAACTGAGATACCAGGCCAGGGTTGGAACACTTTTATTTATTTATTTTTAATATATTTTATTGATTTTTTACAGAGACGAATGGGGAAGGAGAGAGTTAGAAACATGGGTGACAGAGACATCAGCTGCCTCCTGCACACTCCCCACTGGGGATGTGCCCACAACCAAGGTACACGCCCTTGACCGGAATCGAACCTGGGACCCTTGAGTCTGCAGGTCGACACTCTATCCACTGAGCCAAACCGGTCCGGGTATGGAACACTTTCAATTCTAATTTTTCTGATCCCTAACCCTTAACTTGTGGGTTTTGTTGAGACCGTCATTTTTGTTTCTTTTTAAATTCCAGGCGATCATTGTCTTTTCTTTATAGTAGGTTGCTTAAGTTTCAAGAATGCCAAAGTAACACTTAAGATTACAAACTCCCAATCACAGTGCCTCTGTCATTTCATGTTCAGCTATATATGTTACAAACGGTAGCTAATCACCATTTACACTTCCTTTGCTTTCCGTCCCTTGAGCCATTGTCATTTCCTTTGAGAATTTCTTTGTCCTCTTCCAATAAGGTATGTGAGTTAGATGTACTCCAGTGACCAAAAATGTCTTTGTTAAAATATATTTTATTGATTTTTTTACAGAGAGGAAGGGAGAGGGATAAAAAGTCAGAAACATCACTGAGAGAGAAACATTCATCAGCTGCCTCTTGCATACCCCCAATTGGGGATGTATCTGCAATCAAGGTACATGCCCTTGACCGGAATCGAACCTGGGATCTTTCAGTCTGCAGGCCGACGCTGTATCCGCTGAGCCAAACCGGTTTCAGCCAAAAATATCTTTTTTAGGCCACCATAGACAGGTACTGTTAGACTGGGCATGGAGCCCTTGGGTCTTAGGCCTTTCTTCTCGGCGCTCCATTTGTGTCACAAGGCACTGTCTTCTTGTTTCTGGAGTTCTAATGGCCTTCTTTCGTAAGCAGCCTATTCCTGTGCTTTGGAAGCTGGCAAGAGTTTTTCTTCCTTCCTGAAATTTGGGTATTTCGCTAGCATCTAGGTAGAGCTGGGAAGCCCTATTATATGTGTGGTTTATTCAATAATCCTATCTAAGCCTTGGTGATCCATTTCTTCATCTCAAGGACATTCTCCTTCATGTCTGTGCGACTACAGTGTCTTCCCCTGATCCCCCTTCTCCCCCTGCATTTCCTAGTATTTGTGTATTAGGTGTTTTGGACTTGCCCTCCAGGTCTCTCTACTTTTTCACTCGAATCAAGCTTAGACCTGTGCCTTGAAGGGATTCTCCTTGGTCTCTCTGCTCCTTCATTTTACCTGTCCAGTCATGTGACCTCCATTTTACCTGTTGTGTGTTAATGCTCTGCTTCATGTTTTTTTTTTTTAATATATTTTATTGATTTTTTACAGAGCGGAAGGGAGAGAGATAGAAAGTCAGAAACATCGTTGAGAGAGAGACATCCATCAGCTGCCTCTTGCACGCTCCCCACTGGGGATGTGCACGCAGCCATCGTACATGCCCTTGCCGGAATCGAACCCGGGACCCTTCAGTCCGCAGCCCAACGCTCTATCCACTGAGCCAAACCGGTCTCGGCAGCTGCTTCATGTTTTAGAAAGACTACTCGGGCAGCTGTTGGGAGAGAGGGGAGGGGCAAAAAGAAAGCAGGGACTGGTTAGGTGGCAGTTTCAGGTGGGAGATGTGGTGGCCCAGACAGGCTGACAAGGTGGAAGCGAGAGAAGAGGTGGCATTAAAGTATGTTCTGCATGCAGGAACCACGCAACTTAGCAACGGTTTGGTACTGGGAGTTGAGAGAGTGGGAGGCAACAAGGACATGTCTCAGGTTTCTGGCTTAGCAACTGAACAGATAGAGACACTGTTCACTCATACGAGGAGCAGAGCAGGCCATGTGTAGAGCAGCTCTCAGGCTTCCCTTTTGTTTTTGTTTGTTTGTTTGTTTGTTTGTTTGTTTTAATATGGAACGCTTCACAAATTTGCATGTCATCCGTGCGCAGGGGCCATGCTGATCTTCTCTGTATCTTTCCAATTTTATTTTATTTTAAATATATTTTCTTGATTTTCCACAGAGACGAAGGGAGGGATAGAGAGTTAGAAACATCGATGAGAGAGAAACATCAGCTGCCTCCTGCACATCTCCCACTGGAGATGTGCCTGCAAACCAAGGTACATGCCCTTAACCGGAATCGAACCTGGGACCCTTTAGCCCGCAGGCGGATGCTCTATCCACTGAGCCAAACCAGTCCGGGCATGGAACACTTTTAATTCTAATTCTTCTTCTGATCCCTAACCCTTAACTATTACACTAATTTGTGCTGCCGAAGCAAGCACTCAGGCTCCCCTTTTGGGTCTGTCGGTTCGTAATGCAAGGTGAGACAGCCAGGGAGAGCCAAGAATATCCAAATGGTCTAGGGCAGTGGTTTCCAACCTTTTCTTGGCCACGCCCCACCTCAGCATCTCTACAATCCTGATGCCCTCCCCCCATGACATATAATTCTTATTATTCAAAAAGTGAACTTGGGTTCACGCGGTGGAAGCCTAAAGGGCCATTAACTTGGTCTAAACAAGCTTCCACAGAACATGGCATCCATGAACGAGAAAAAAAAAGAACAAAAGGACAGTTGAAGTACTGAGGAAGAAATCGCTAAGAAATTGTTTAAAATAATAATGTGAAGTGATATGAAAAAATAGCAAATAAAATTTCAAAACATGTAACAGAGAACTGAAACGCATAAATATGTCACAATATACACTGAGTGGCCAGATTATTATAATCGCTGAATGCATAATAATCTGGCCACTCATTGTGTATGGTGTGTGTGTGTGTGTGTGTGTGTGTGTATATATATATATATATATATATATATATATATATATATATATATGACTCATCCTCGAATTAGCCCCCTTAAAAATAAAATTTCGCCGAAACTGGTTTGGCTCAGTGGATAGAGCGTCGGCCTGCGGACTGAAGGGTCCCAGGTTCGATTCCAGTCAAGGGCATGTACCTTGGTTGTGGGCACATCCCCTGTGGGGGGCATGCAGCAGGCAGTTGATTGATGTTTCTCTCCCATCGATGTTTCTTTCTCATCGATGTTTCTAACTCTCTATCCATCTCTTTTCCTCTCTGTAAAAAATCAATAAAATATATTTTTAAAAATAAAGGGCTTGAACAGATGTAGTAGTATTTTAAAAAAATCAAATCTCTGCCCTAACTGGTTTTCCTCAGTGGATAGAGTGTCAGCCTGCAGACTCAAGGGTCCCAGGTTTGATTCCGGTCAAGGGCATGTACCTTGGTTTCGGGCACATCCCCAGTGGGGGATGTTCAGGAGGCAGCTGATTGATGCTTCTCTCTTATTGATGTTTCTAACTCTCTATCCCTCTCCCCTCCTCTCTGTAAAAAATCAATAAAATATGTATTTTTTAAATCAAATTTTCCCACTGTGTGGCATGTGCCCCATGTTGAGAAGCACTGGTCTAGAGTTTGCTTTCTCTTCAGCTCTGAGGGAGAAAGTACAGTGAACTCCATGGAAAGGCTGCTTAGGGCTGGCAATTGCCTGCAGATGACAACAGATTAAGCAAATCCAAGTTGATTTGTTTCATATAGAGAGTTTGAAAGCCACTGGATGTTGCTGTTGTCAGCTTAGCAGCTCTGTGGTGCCAAGGCTGACATCTCTTAAATCTCTCCAACTTAACCTCTAGGTGGCCACTGTTGCTTCAGCCACCACATCACATTTGAGGTGGGAAGAAAGGATTCCAGGGGCGTAAAGAAATGAAAGAAGAGCTGAAACCGGTTTGGCTCAGTGGATAGAGCGTCGGCCTGCGGACTGAAGGGTCCCAGGCTCGATTCCAGTCAAGGGCATGTACCTTGGTTGCAGGCACATCCCCAGTAGGTTGTGTGCAGGAGACAGCTGATCGATGTTTCTCTGTCATCAATGTTTTTAGCTTTCTGTCCCTCTCCTTTCCTCTCTGTAAAAAATCAATTAAAAAAAAACTGAGAAGGGACAGACTTCTGCTGATGTTCCAAGAGCCAAAACTAGAGAAAGTCCAACATAGCATTGTTTCCTCTATCTAACATATACAACATACATATTCCACAAATATTTTTTTTCTGAAATCTGTCTGGGCTCTCAATAAGGCCAATGAGGTTCCGATCCTGGCCCTAACATTTCCTAGCTGTGGAATCTTGGCCACTTACTAATTATTCCAACCCCTTTCCATCTTCAATAATGACCGTGGTAATCTATACTGATTATCGGAGGAACTGTGGCCTGAATACTATATAATACAGAGGTGATATGCAAATTGGCTATCACTCCAACACACAAGATGGCCAGCAGGGGAGGGCAGTTGTGGGAGATCAGGCCAGAGGGGAGGGCAGTAGGGGGCCACCAGGCTGATGAGGGAGGGCAGTTAAGGGCAACCAGGCCTGCAGGGGAGGGCAGTTAGGGGTGACCAGGCCAGCAAGGAAGCAGTTAGGCGTCGATCAGGCTGGCAGGGGAGTGGTTAGGGGGTGATCAGGCTGGCAGGCAGAAGCAGTTAGTGGCAATCAGACAGGCAGGCAGGTGAGCGAGCGATTGGGAGCCAGCAGTCCTGGATTGTGAAAGGGATCCCAGATTGGAGAGGGTGGAAGCTGGACTGAGGGGAGCCCCGCTCCTCGTGCACGAATTTCATGCACTGGGCCTCTAGCATAAGGTAAAGAGTTTGGGCACTCCACATTTTGGCCTTGGATAACTATCTTATCCTGATTGCACCTATTTCCTCATGAAAGCGTGGTAATAATAATAGGATGGATGGGACTAGTAAATAAGCTCAGCCTTGGCCAATGTGTTTCAGTTGGTTGGAGCGTCACCCCATGCACCAAAAGGTTGTGGGTTCAATCCCCGGTCAGGGTGTGTGCGTGAGAGAACCGATAGATGTTTCTCTCACATCCATGTCTCCCTCCTCTGCATCTCCCTCCTTTCCTCTTTCTCCTTTCCTCTCCCTCTCTCCCTCTGTCTTCCTATCCCTCTTTCCCTCCTTCCTTTCTTCCCTCCCTCCCTTCCTCACTCTCTTCTAAAAAACAATCAATTTAAAAAATTCAACTCTGCCCAGCCAGCGTGGCTCAGTGGTTGAGCATCGACCTATAAACTAGGAGATCACAGTTCGATTCCCACTCAGGGCACATGCCCAGGTTGCAGGCTTGATCCCCAGTGTGGGGGCATGCAAGAGACAGCTGATCAATGATTCTCTCATCACTGATGTTTCTATCTCTCTCTCCCCCCTCCCTTCCTCTCCAAAATCAATTTTAAAAATGTTTAAAAAGTCAACTCTTAAAAAAAAAAAGCTAAGGACTCAGAACACTTCCTGGCACTTAGCACTATGGAAACATTGTCTCGTGTTACTATTTATGTTAAAGCTAAGCCCTGGTCACATAGTACCTGGCACATGGTAAATATTACTATCAGAGTCTGCCCAGCCATTGTGTGAGAGAGTTACGTAAGATAAAAGACAGTCAGTCTAATGGAAAAGAATAATTTATGGCTCTATGTTTTGCATGATTTAGATGACATGGAAAGAGAGAGTGGGAGTCTCTCATTGCCCTGTGGTTGCCTGGCTTCGGCAGGAGAGGAACCCAGCCCTGAGGTGTGGGGTTCCTGTCCCCATTATCGTGTTGCTTTACTCTGTGTGTCCAGGCCCGCTGCTGGAAGACTGGGACATAATCAGCCCCAAGGATGTCATCGGCTCTGACGTGCTGCTGGCTGAGAAACGGTCGTCGCTGACAGCGGCTGCCCTGCCCTTCACGCAGTCCATCCTCTCTCAGGTGCTTTCAGGGGACCCCAGGACTCTCCGGCGGTTGTAGGGCAGGGCCTGCCTGGCTCCCCTGATTTGGAGCATGCTGGCTGGCACCTGCCCCTACCCTGCCAGCTGACCAGTGGCCTCCCCCCTCCTTCACAGGTGGGCCGCACCTTATCGAAGGTGCAGCAGGTGCTGAGCTGGACATACGGGGAGGATGTCAAGCCTTTCAAGCCACCCCTGAGTGATGCTGAGTTCCACACGTACCTGAACCACGAGGGCCAGCTCTCCCGCCCTGAGGAGTTGCGCCTGCGGATCTATCACGGTGGTGTTGAGCCCTCCCTCCGCAAGGTGAGCCCCCTACTCACTGGAGCCGTTCCTCCCGCAGTCATGAGTAGCTCATGAGACACATGTAGTAGACCCACACTGTCATGGGATGGCGTGGTGATATTCCCGGCAGCAAGCTCTCCTTTCCCAGGGGCTAGGAGTCAAAGGTGGGGAGGCAAACTTTTCTGAAGGAGCACAGAGGTCCAGGGCAGGGGGAACGGTGGGGGTGACAGACATACCCTTGGGAGGTGGCAGCTCATCTGTAGATCCACAGCCTCATCCTTCTTGTCCCCGGCCAGGTGGTGTGGCGGTATCTGCTGAATGTGTACCCAGACGGGCTGACAGGTCGCGAGAGGATGGACTACATGAAACGGAAGAGTCGGGAATATGAGCAGCTTAAGAGTGAGTGGGCCCAGCGAGCAAGCCCCGAGGACTTGGAGTTCATCCGCAGCACGGTCCTCAAGGATGTGCTGCGAACCGACCGGGCCCACCCCTACTACGCGGGGCCCGAGGACGGCCCACATCTGCGGGCACTGCACGACCTGCTCACCACTTATGCGGTCACCCACCCCCAGGTGTCCTACTGCCAGGGCATGAGCGATCTCGCCTCACCCATCCTTGCCGTCATGGACCACGAAGGCCACGCCTTCGTCTGCTTTTGTGGCATCATGAAGCGCCTGGCTGGGAACTTCCACCCCGATGGCCGCGCCATGGCCACCAAGTTCGCGCACCTCAAGTTGCTGCTGCGACACGCCGATCCCGACTTCTACCAGTACTTGCAGGAGGCCGGTGCTGACGATCTCTTCTTCTGCTACCGCTGGCTGCTGCTGGAGCTCAAGCGCGAGTTCGCCTTCGACGACGCCCTCCGCATGCTCGAGGTCACCTGGAGCTCACTGCCTCCCGACCCTCCCGAACACGAGGTAGAGCTCATCGGACCCCCCAGCCAAGTGGCAGACACTGGCTTTGGCAGCCACCGGGGGCGCCCTGTGCGGCAGAGGCACATGTTGAGGCCTGCTGGCGGGGGAGGCAGTACTTTCGAAGATGCGGTTGACCACTTGGCCATGACTGGTCAGGGGCCCGGTGGCGGGGGACGTCTCCTGAGACAAGCCAGCCTGGATGACTTCCAGCAACTCAGGGATAACACCAGCCCCAGGAGGGACCCTCGGGTCCAGCTGCCCCACCCAGTCGCCCTCATCAGCTCCAAGTCCCTCTCAGAGCCCTTGCTGAACTCCTCAGACCCACTGCTCTCCTCCTCTTCCCACCCCGATTCGCCATCCTCCTCATCCCTGCCATCCTCCCAGGAGGCCTCTCCTGCTGGTGATGTGGCTGCGGGATCCCCCCTGATGCCTGAGGCGGGCTCCCCACAAGACCCTGGGAAGCCTCTGCCACCCCCACACCCATTGGGCCTGCCCCCACCCCAGGAGTTCGGCCAGGGGAACCCATTCATGCTGTTCCTCTGCCTCGCCATACTGCTGGAGCACCGCGACCACATCATGCGCAACGGGCTGGATTACAACGAGCTGGCCATGCACTTTGACCGCCTCGTGCGGAAACACCACCTGGGACGCGTCCTACGCCGGGCCAAGGCTCTCTTTGCTGATTACCTGCAGTCTGAGGTGTGGGACTCAGAGGAGGGCGCTGAGGCCACAGCCCCGTTGTAATCGGGCTCCCTCCAGCCCACCATCAGCCCCACCAGATCTCCATAATTTGCCACGAGGGCCTCCACGTGAGACCCTACCTCCCCACCTACCAGCCCTAGACCTGTTGGGGTGCAGGACCTTCTCTCCACAGGTCTGGGAATACAGGGCTCTGCTTCAGCACTGTCCCATTGAGGCTACAGCCTCTTTTCTGTTGTTGCTTTGTTTTTAACAACTGTACTTTGCACACATGAAAGTCACCGAGTGTCTGTTGATTTCTCTGCTTTCTTTCTGGTGCTTGTTACACATGGAGTCTCCAGGGGCTCTTTACCTGATGGAGCCGACATGCTTCACTTGGTGGAGGGTGGGTCATGCAGTGGCTTCTTCCCCGGCGGTCGGAGAGTAGATGCTGAGAATTGGTTCTCAAAGATGAGCCCAGGTTAAGGATGGCTCGAGGAAACCTGGAGGCTGTTGTGTGGTACATGTGTCCATCTGTAAGGCTCTGGATTATAGCTGTGAGTTGTATGTTTTCAGGACAGGCCCCTGAATAAAGAATGAGAGAGTTCCTGACTCAAAAAGGGCAAGATTCATCACAAAGGCTAGGAAGTGTGGGCTACTTAGAAACATTGGGCAGCCACCTCTAGCCTTCCACATGTCACCAGTTCTAGGATCCAGACCCTTCCTTGGGAGTCCTAGGCAGAGATCTACAGCTCCTATTCTTGGTACTTGCTTTGGGGCTAGCTTGAGGGACCGTGGCCTTGCCATGTCTAGGACTCTAAGCCCTAAACTGGGTTTCCAGCTTATGGGTACCTGTCTGAACTGTTTCATCAACAGACACCCATTATTTGCCTTCTCCAACCCACTACTGTGGACAAACAAATCAAGCACTGATAAAGCTCAGGCCCTAACAGAAGTCACTTGCTTTTTTTGGAGGTTAATGATCAAACGAAGGTCCTTTTTCCCACGTACGTTCTCAGAAGGCAGATGTGTCACAGGTCAGGTGATATTCTTCTACAATGAGTGGCAGTCAGTGGGTGGGGTGACTGGGGTCCTATAAGTTGTGACCTTGCTGTACCAGGTTCTGGCCAGAAATTGCTCCATAAGGGGCATCAGGATAGCCATCCAATCATCTCTTCCCCCAAGAATGCCATATGAAGCTGGCATTTTATTTATTTTATTTTTAAATACATTTTATTGATTTTTTTACAGAGAGGAAAGGAGAGGGATAGAATGTTAGAAACATCGATCAGCTGCCTCTTGCACACCCCCCACTGGGGATGTGCCCACAACCAAGGTAAATGCCCTTGCCCAGAATCGAACCTGGGACCCTTCAGTCCACGGGCCGATGCTCTATCCACTGAGCCAAACCGGTTTCAGCTAAAGCTGGCGTTTTAAATGGCTCCCAGCACACCCCAGTATTAGAAGGGAAGTTGACCATTCCTCAAATAAGGGCTCAGTTACTGGGAGAGCAGGACAAGACCATTCTCTATCTGGGGTGCTGCAAGACTGGGGGGTCTAAAAGGTACACATAAGGGTCTCGGGCAACCCCACACGCTGAGGACCATCCAAGATATTGGGGTATCTGGCTAACCCTAGAACAACATAGGAAGGATCTACACAAGATGCGAATACCAGGAGGTAGGGATCATTGGCTGTATTGGGGGCTGGCTGCCACACTAGGTGACATAATATCCAAAACAGAAGTACTGGGACAGATGAATAATTTTAAATAAGTATAATAGATAATACAATAAAGGTAAAACAAGAACAAGAGATATAAAAAGACCCCGAAAATACTATGAGAATGATAGTAGGAAAAAAGGAACAGAAAAACACTGTATACAGAAAATATGAAATGAGATGTCAGAAGTTTTAAATAGTACAAAAGTAGAACACAAGAGACCCCTCATTGGATTTTTTTTAAAAGGCCCAGTAGTATACACACACAAAAAGATTTAGAAATGTTGGCCAAAACCGGTTTGGCTCAGTGGTAGAGTGTCAGCCTGTGGACTGTAGGGTCCTGGTCAAGGGCATGTACCTTGGTTGCGGGCACATCCCCTGTAGCGGGTGTGCAAGAGGCAGCTGATGAATTTCTCTCTCTCATCGATGTTTCTGACTTTCTGTCCCTCACCCTTCCTCTCTGTAAAAAAATCAATAAAATATGTATTAAGAAAAAGATTTAGAAATGTTGGAAAGGAAAGGATGGAGAAAGGCTATAGGAAGGGATTCATAATTGGACTAAGTGATGGGCCCCTGAAAATCAACAAGAGAACTATGGGACTGTGGGAAGTGTCCTAATAGGAATATAGATAGGAATAAGCAATTTACATGAGGAAACCCAAAATCAAACAGCGTGTGAAAAGTACTCAAAATCATTATCTTTTTTGTTGTTAATCCTCAACTGAAAATATTCCATTTATTTTTAGAGAGAGTGGAAGGAAGGGGGAGAGACACATCGATTGGTTGCCTCCCACAGACACCTTCACCAGAGCCAATGATAGAACCTGCACCCGAGATACATGCCCTTGACTGGAATCAAACCCAGGACCCTTCAGTCCTTGGGCTGACACTCTATCCACTGAGCCAAACCAGCGAGGGCTCAAAATCAAGTTAAAAAAACTAATGAGAAGAGCACCTTTCTATTTACTAGATGGGATGCTGCCCGAATCATGAATTGTTCAATCAAGCCAATTAGATTTTTTAAGTTAAAAACTAATGAAATAAGACTGTTCTGGTTAGACTAGAAAATGTTAGTAAGCTGGATAATGCTAAGTGTTGATGGAGACAGGGGAATGTAAGGCCCTTCATACGTTGCTCCACCTATTCCAGATCACAATCTGGTACTGCTTACAAAAATTATATACATCTCTATGACCAAGCTATTTTCTGAGTATACATCCTAAAGAAATTTTCACACTGGTCCATAGGGAGCATTTACAAGGCATAATTTATTGAAATGGGGTATTGGAAGCAGCCCAGTGTACCTCATTGGCAGCACCTAGGGGTAAAATGATGCAGTGGATATACACATTGGGGTTTATTGGAACCATTTGAAGCAACAGATTACACCCATAACAATACAGATGAATCTTAATGCCGGTTGGGTGGGGATGGGGTGGGGGAAAAACACCACAGAATGACATTACCATTTACTTTAATTAAAAGCATAGGTAAAATATGGATTTTATATGTAATCATGCAAAAAGATACACATTGAACCCAATAAAATGGTAAATTGTGGGAAGAAGAGAAAGATTGTTGGGTGCAGGAATAAAAGAATTAATAAAATTAGGGGCTTTGCATGGAACAATGAGGATACATCATGAACTGTGGAATATGATTAGACACTTTGAAAGGCAAACAAGTACCTCTTTTTTTTTTTTTTTTGCATGGGGCTCAGATTCTCTGAGGTCTATCTAATACCAGCATGAATGTGGACAGTGTGAAAACTGTCCACATAAAACCTGGGCAAAGGAGGTCTGCATATCGCAAAAGTCAGACAAGTTCACTTTGTAGATGCGCATGATACTATACTCTGAAAGTTAACAAATCTAGACTGTGTTTGAGGGGCTGGCCCTTAGAAAGTGGATTTCCAACCCAGGGATGGGAAATTAGTCTCTGAGGGAAACTAACCCGTTTGTTCCTGAATGGGGACCACAGAAATTGAGTCTGTCACATCCATTCATTGCAAAGATAGTTCACAAGACCAAATTGTGTCAGACACACTTTGCTTTGCATAAGCCCACTGTGTATTGTCAAAGTCCTTTCTGTGGATCAAGGGCTCAGCAACCCTGAGTGACAGCAAAAATTGTGTGGACTGGGATTTACTTCCTTTGGAGATTGGAGTATCCTGTTTTTTCCAGAAGGCCCCTCAGGCAGTCTATTGGGGTGGAAGGGGGGCGGAATCAAGAACGGCTTCAGGAAGCTGTCAGATAAAGATGAGGGCTGAAGTCAGAAATGAGAAGGAATGCCTAGCCGGTGTGGCTCAGTGATTGAGCATCAACCTGTGAACCAGGAGGCCATGGTTCAATGGTCAGTCAGCACACACACCCGGGTTGCCGGCTGGATCCCCAGTGGGGCCTGCAGAAGGCAGCAGATCAATGATTCTCATCATTGATGTGTGTCTCTCTCCCTTCCTCTCTGATTTTTACAGAGAGGGAGAGGGATAGAGAGTTAGAAAACATCAATGAGAGGGAAACATCGATCAGCTGCCTCCTGCACACCTCCCACTGGGGATGTGCCCCAAACCAAGGTACATGCCCTTGACCGGAACCAAACCTGGGACCCCTCAGTCTGCAGGCCAACACTCTATCCACTGAGCCAAACTGGTCAGGGCAATAAAATATATTTTTTTAAAAAGAAATGAGAGGGAATGATGCCAAGGAAAAAGGGTCCCGTGACAGGTGGGACAGAGAAGAAAACCTAGAGGTCAAGATCAGACACTGAGAAAATGTATGGTTTCACGTAAAGGGTGATAACATCAGAGAAATGGGAGGATTAGCATCAGGCCCTGGAGGGATCCTAAGGTTAGAGGACTAGAAAGTGAGTGGAGGTTATGCTAGTGGCTGCCAGGTACGGCATCGGGGACCTAGAAAAAGACTTATTAAACGGTGAGAAAGTCGTGGGAACCAATGGGGAAATGACGTTAAGGAAGTAAGGGCAGGGAAGGAAAGGGATGTGAGAGCCAAAAGGCTCGTGCGCAGAAGAGACGAAAAAGGGCTGGGGCCAATGGCGGCACACTGACGTCATAGCGCCCCGACCACACAGACCTCCGCCTCTGTTCCCGGAAGCGGGCAGACAACTTGGCTTCCCTTTGCTCGGCAGACCACGCCTCCTGCCGCCCTCGCTGGCCTCAGCCAATGAAAGCGCGCGGGGCGACGTTCAGTGACGCGCACGCTACGCACACTTTATTAAGCGTCTTCCCGCGCGATCTCCTCCTCAGTCGCTCTGCTTCCTTGGCGGTAACTGTCCTTACGGCCCTTTTGCTGAACTTCTAGGTAAGTGGCGTCTGACTTCACGGAGTGGCCTCTCCTCGCTTCACGGGTGTGCGCCGCGCCGATCTAGAGCGAGGCGGCCGGGCAGGGACATTAGGGCTTCGGGCACGTAGGCCCGGGCTGCTTCGAGGCAGGCGGGCCCCGTGCTTCGAGGTTAAGACTTTTCAGGCTCGGTGGGATGCCGGCGCACCGTGTCCTGGCACGAGGAGTGGCCGGAGGGGCTAGCGGAGTGACTTGGGCTGGGGTAGGTCTCGGGAGTGACCACGCGGCGACCGAGGACTGCGGGGGGAAGGAGGGGGGACTTTTCCCCCACGTGACCGCCGCCATCTTGTTCTGTGGGCGCACAGTGAACGCATGGACGCTCTGAGCCTGCGCTGTGGCACAAAATGACGGGCGTGGCGGCGGGGATGCTGTGAGCATGCGCGAAGGCGGCCCCCAAATGGCGCCCCGTCGTTTTGCCGTCTTTTCGGTCTGCCTATTTGGTTTTTCCTTGGTTACACCTTATTTTGTTCCTGTCTGTGTTCTTGTTCTCAACATTTTTTCTCTGCATCTTTTTTCCTCCCAACTTTTTCTCCCGCTGGTACCCAACGCTCTTCCTTGTTCTCCCCACAGGACCCGAATTCTTTGCCATGTCCTCTGAAGAAGGGAAGCTCTTCGTTGGAGGGCTCAACTTCAACACCGACGAGCAGGCTCTGGAAGATCATTTCAGTAGCTTCGGGCCAATTTCTGAGGGTGAGCGGTGGGCCAGACCCTTAAAGGGGTGGACAGTTACCGGAAACCTGGGATCCTCGTGATTTGGCAAACATTGAGAGCGAGACCAGGGCCTCAGGCTGCCTTGTGCTACTTCTCCTTGCTCGTCTCTTAGGTCTAAGGGGGTAGTTCGGGCTTTGGAAAACCTGATAACTTTGAATTGAAGATTGGTCACTTTTTGCTTCCTCACCTTCTCTTTTCCAGTGGTCGTTGTCAAGGACCGGGAGACGCAGCGATCCCGGGGTTTTGGCTTCATTACCTTCACCAATCCAGAGCATGCTTCAGATGCCATGAGAGCCATGAATGGAGAGGTGAGGCCTTTTACCTGCATTAGGGGTCCTGCCCCCGTCTCTACCACTTCCACCATTCTTTCTGTTTTTCCCTCTGTGTCTGCTAGGGGCAGCGCGGCCACCAAACCCCACAGTGCCCACTCACAGGAGCGTGACTGCCTTCTGTTCTAGGGGGTGGAGGGCAGCGGCAGACAGAGCCGGGCTGCCTGGGAGGCGACGACTGGTCCTGCATGAGGCCGAGAAGCCACCTGTGGATGGTTGACCTGCCCTGGGCTTAGGTAGTAGAGTCTGCAGATCTGCGGGCCTGGCCCGGAGAGGACCTCGTGAGTCTTCCGGGATGGACTCTGAAGCCTCAAATCAAGAGAGGTGTCTATCTAGCCCTAATAGTTGGGCAGCTTAGAGGAGTGGGGAGGAGAACTCACCTGAGTTCAGTCAAGATGTAAGTAGTAGCAGGGGAGCACGGTGGATCCAGGTCATTTTGTGGGGTTCTATAGCTCCTGATAAGGCCATTCTGGTCAGAGGAGCCTGTTATGGAACATAGCACCCAAAACTTGGTGCTCAGCAGGAGTTTCTGGGCTCTTTTGCCCGCCTGCCCTGCCTGCTCTTGACTCGCCGCTTCCCTGTGTGACCAACTTATCCTCTTTATGTCTCCTCGCACCTAGTCTCTGGACGGTCGCCAGATCCGTGTGGACCATGCTGGCAAGTCGGCCAGGGGCAGAGGTGGTGGCTTTGGAGGGCGTGGTCGCAGCTACTCCAGAGGTAATGGCAATGGTAAATTTGGTCTTTCTCGGTGTGGGGAAGAGCCACCTATCAGTGGCCTCTGTCTGGGACAGTTGCAATTTAAGGGTTTTTTTGTGTGTGTTTTTTGCCTACTGTAGGTGGTGGAGACCAGGGGTATGGGAGTGGCAGGTACGATAGTCGGCCTGGAGGATATGGCTATGGATATGGAAGATCCAGAGACTATGGTGGCAGGTGGGTAACCAAGGGGCTGGGGTTCTTGGGTGGTGCTGCCTTTCTCTCAAGAGCTGGGCTGCCTGGGTATGTATGCCTATCTTACCTTGGTGTTACTAGTGTTTATTTTACAAACCATAATGAAACTGTAAAACAAATAGGAGGGATATTTTGAGTTCTGTGTAATACGTTAATAAATTATTAAGATCACGTAATTGCAGTATATGATAGGTGACATGTATGTTTTGTGCTGTGGTTAATTTTGTCCATTGCATTAATGTTTGATATGATTCAGTGTGTTGTGTGAATTACATACCATATAATTGTGATTTCTATATGATGTCCACATGCTTTAACATACCTTGTTTCGCACATTAACATTTATAAGATGTGATGGGATATGTAAATAAGAGTTTATAATATTATCTGGGGGTGTCTGATACATTTCCTGTAACACTGTGTTTTTTCCCAGAAGCCAGGGTGGTTATGACCGCTATTCGGGAGGAAATTACAGAGACAATTATGACAACTGAGATGAGGCATGCCACACCTAATGTAGGTGAGACTTGTATGGGAAAACCTGTCTCCCCTGTAATCTGCTGGCCAATGGAGATGAGGGGGTGTCCTTGTTGTGAAGCCCTCTGTATCTTTATCCACCCCAGAAGGTAAGCATGCCATCCTATTCCTTCCTAAAATCACAGCTCTTCCCCTTCTTACTGTTCTCAGATACACAAACACAAGGAATAAAACTTCTGATCCAGGATCGTCCTTCCAAATGGCTGTATTTATAAAGAGTTTTGGAGCTGCACTGAAACATCTGTTTTAGTATGTCAACTTCTATTTTTGAATTGAGCTCCCAAGGTAGCTTGCTCAAGACCTTTTAGAAAGCTCCATGTGTTTTTCTTTTTATCTCTCCCATTTAAAGACAAATTCTGGAACATTTAGAGTCTGGAATTTTTCCTTTTATCCATTTTTTTTAAGTTTGGGCTCTCAGGAATGGTCTTGGCCAAAAAAATGTTTGGCTAGACTGGTTCCCCCCCCCACCCAGAAATAATGTGCATCTAAGAGACATTTTTTTAAAGCTTGTATACAGTGTTTATCATGGTTAAGAACAATTTCCAAATATGCAATAAATCAAGAACCTGATTACTTGTTTTATTTTTCAAACTGAAGATCACTGCCCTGATTATATAGAGATTTTCTTAAAATAATCGTGAATAATGTCATTTTTCTAATACTGGAAGAAAAATATTCTGTTGTGTTTCATGTAGTGTTTAGGATGTCTTTAATGGAGCTCATTAAAAAGATGATACCTAAAGAATTGATATTGCTGCTGCTTTTTCCTTATTCTAGCTTGTAATTTAAAAATAAAAATTGGGAAAGGAGACTGAGTAAAGAATTTTTAGGGGGGTTGAGCAGGGACTGCCCAAAGGGCAAATACCTCTAAAGTTTGGGGCTGGTTTGGGTGTGTGTATATAAAGAGGCACACCTCAGATACACGAGAAAAAGAATACTAAACTCAGTTTAGTGTGAGGGTCCCAGGAGAATCCTGGTTTAAGAATTCTAAGCTCAAACTGTATTTTGCTGCTTCCTACCTATTTAAGTTTGTGAATAATTTATTTTTTAATATATTTTAATTGATTTTTTACAGAGAGGAAGGGAGAGGGATAGTTTGAAACATCGATGAGAGAGAAACATCGATTAGCTGCCTTGTCACATCTCCCACTGGGGATGTGCCCGCAATCAAGGTACATGCCCTTGACCGGAATCAAACCTGGGACCCTTGAGTCCACAGGCACTGAGCCAAACCAGTCAGAGCTTTGTGAGTCATTTAAGCTGTATGCCTCAGCCCCCTGGGCATTTTACCTTTTCTGTTGAGGGTAAAGTACATTTAATAGGCATGCAGCCACTGACAACCATTGGCCAACCCTTCAGTCACAGATGCAGTGCTATAAGGTGGTGGCAATGGCTTGGTCCAGTTTTGTGCCTTGGACTAGGTTTGAGTTCCTGGACAACCTGAACTGCTGACTTATTCCCTCATTCCTGGGACATGAGTGTCATGGACTGATCATGTCCCCTCAAAATACATATGTTGCAATCCTCCCCAATTTGATTGTATTAGAAAGTGAGGCCTTTCTAATGAGGGTGAGACCTTCATGATATTAGAAATAGTTTGCCTCCGTGCTCAGTTTTGCCATCTGAGGATACAAGAAGGCATTTATTTTATTGATTTCAGAGAGAGCAAACATCAGTGATGAGAGAATCATGAATTGGCTGCCTCCTGCATGCCCACAACTGAGGATCAAGCCTGTAACCCAGGCACGTGCCCTTAACTGGAGTCAAACCTGGGACCTTTCAGTCTGCAGTCTGATGCTCTGTCCACTGAGCCAAACCAGCTAGGGCTATAAGAATGCATTCTGAAAGGGCCCCACCATTGCTGAACCATGCTGGTACACTGATCTTGAGTTTCCAATCTTCAGAATTGAGACATTTCTATTTCTAAACCACCCAGTGTGGTACTATTCAAGCAGCCCAAACTGACAGCATGGTTGTCCCCGCATTGGGAGTGTTGGAATTGGGAGCCTGCTTCCCAGGCCTGGACCCTTCTTCCATACAGGTGGTCCTACCTAGCCCCCTGAGCAATGCCTGGGTAAAGGCATTGTCCTACCCTCATCGTTTGGGTACTTGGTCTAAGTAGGCATTCTGTGCTGGACCAGCAAGTAGTGGGTCATTAGAGCCTTGAGTGCAGAGGGGTTTCCCTGCACCTCAGGAAGTAAAGTGTCCTCACCGGCAGTGCAGCCTGAGAATCTCATTAATTGGAAGTTCTGCAACAAAATGATCCCCTGAATTCCATCAATAACTAGCCTCCTAGACCTGAATGACAACTTGATCAACTTGTTCTGATTTAAGAAAGTGCTGTGTAAGCCAGCCCAAGGAGGGCAGCCCAGTCTCGCTGTATATTTGCTCTGAGGAAGGACCTAGAGAACTCACAGCTGCTTTTCTCTGGCACTAAAAATTGCTAATCAAAATTTCCAGACAGAGGTGCCAATTATTCCTCCACCTAGCAGCATCTCTGTAACATGCATTTTTCCTAAGAACCCACCGAAACCAGAAATTACCAAACATTTCATACAAGGTCCCTTGAGAACCTGTGTCCCAAGGCCTATGAAGAGCTAGCGTACAGACACCCCATGACCACCCCCTACCACTGCAAGGTCCCACATAAATCCCAAGCCCCGCCCCTCCTACCTCCTGTGAACTGAATCCCTTCAGACCTTTCCAGCTTAATTTTGGAAGGCAGCTATGCTCCACTATACCACCAACGCTTAACTTTGCTTCAGGTTCAATGTGTGTAAAATGGAGATAGTGCCTCACCTGATGGAGTTAAGGGTCCCTGATAAGCCCCCATTCTAGATGTAGAGGTGTAGAAAATCTACAAATAGCCTTCCAATTTTTTAAAACTTGTCAGAGGAAGGAACATCAGGATGAGAGTCCTTGATCGGCTACCTCCTACACGCCCTCTACTGGGGATCAAGCCAGCAACAATCTGGCATGTGCCCTTGACTGGAATCAAATCAGTCTACAGGCTGATGCTCTATCCACTGAGCCAAACCAGCTAGAGCCTGAATAGCTTTTTAAAATATGCTGTGAATACTTACGGTATGCTAACAAAAAAAAAACAAATAGTGGATAGGGATCACTGCCAGTGTTCCTACCACTCCTCTGCTTATCAATACAAAACTTGCCGCGTCCCTGCCCAGCTGCATACCTCTTACATCTCCCATCCCTTCCGGGGCTAACAGGGACCATGATCCCTTTGAATTCAGACTGCCCCAATATCTGGAAAACTAGAAGGATTTTTTTTTCTTCAATATAACAATGCCCAAAGACCATTAGGGCTTCTACATTGTTTTTTAGAAATTCAGTAAAAATTTTTTTTAAAAGCAGCCCTAACTGGTTTAGCTCAGTGGACAGAGCATCGGCCTGTGGACTGAAGGGTCCCTGGTTCAATTCTGGTCAAGGGCATGTACTTCGGTTGCGGGCACATCCTCCGTAGTATGTGCAAGAGGCAGTTGATTGATGTTTCTCCCTCATCCATGTTTCTAACCATCCATCCCTTTCCCTTCCTCTCTGTAAAGACATCAATAAAATATATTTTAAAAACCCGTGGCATTGTTATAAACATTTCTAATAGGCCACCAAGTCAAAATTTCAAACTTTTAAGACTCATCTCTGAACGTTTTCTTTAGTTTCACAAGCACAGAATTTGCAGTCTATTTTAAAGATAAACTTTATTATTGTAGTTCATAGTATGAAGTACATTTTTTTTCACTGGGGTCCAGTCCACACATTTGCGTAAGGAGAAGGAAGCTTTAATGATAAAACACGCAAAGTTCCCTGATGTCTCCTAGCTTCTCGTATTTTAACGAAGTCAGCTGGCCCCAAGTCACTCAAATGCTTATGGAGGCTGCAGTTTGAAAAATACGTTTAGCTCTGGCCAACGTGGCTTGTTTGCTTGGAGTATCATGGGTTTGGTTCCTAGTCAGGGCACAAATGCGGGAGGCAACTAACTGATGGGTTTCTCTCTCACAGTGATGTTTCCCGTCCTCTCTAAGATCAATTTTTTAAAAAACACTCATTCTAGCTGGTTTGGCTCAGTGGATAAAGTGCCGGCCTGTAGACCAAAGGGTTCCAAGTTCAATTCCAGTCAAGGGCACATACCTTGGTTGCAGGCCCCACCCTGGCCTGAGTCCTGGTTTCAGGAGGCAACCAATCGATGTGTTTCTCTCTCATCAATGTTTCTGTCTTTTCCCTCTCCCACTCTCCCTAAAAATCAATGGAAAAATATCCTCGGGTCAGGATTAACAAAAATAAAAATTAAACATTCTTGGATGAGAATTTAAAAGAAAAATACTGTGTCTGTAATTGTTGAAACTGGGGGATGTACAAGAATGTTTGTTTATTCTATCAATGCTAATGTAAGTTTGAGACTTCCCATAATAAAATGTTAAAAAAGAAAACTTAAGAGTTTTGCCACATTGGTGTGGGAATTGGGTAGCTGTCATCTGTTTTCTGCAGACTTGCCCTGTCTCCCCAAGCCTCTCCATAGTTGGAAGCATTTCAACTCCAAGGGCCTCAAGACATCCTGCTCTCTAAATGCTAGCTTCTATTTCTTGAATCTGACATTCCTTAAGTTAATGTCTCCCAGATAATGGCTTCCAGCTTCCCTTCCACTCGGGATCCCCCAGGCTTCTCTAGACAGGGACCATCCCTTTGCCTAGCACCAGAAGCCCTGCCTTCCCTCCTCCAAAACCCAGGACCTCTATAAACCTCCCATCCTGCCCTAACTGGTGTGGCTCAGTGGATAGAGTGCCAGCCTTTGAACTCAAGGGTCAAGGGCATGTACCTTGGTTGCGGGCACATCCCCAGTAGGGGGTGTGCAGGAGGCAGCTGATCGATGTTTCTCTCTCATTGATGTTTCTAATATCCCTCTCCCTTCCTCTCTGTAAAAAAATCAATAAAATATATTAAATAAAAATATCCTCTCTTCCTTGTATGCATATATGCATGGACACAGACAATAGGTGAAGGTCTGGGGTGGGGGCAGGGGGCGGGCTGGAGGAGATCAGTGGGAGGGTATGGGTAAGGAGGAGGCACATGTAGTACTTTCAACAATGAAGATTTAAGCCCTGAGCAGTTTGGCACAGTGGATGGAGCGTCGGACTGTGGACTGAAGGGTCCTGGGTTCAATTCTGGTCAGGGGCATGTACCTTGGTTGTGGGCACATCTCCAGTAAGGTGTTCAGAAGGCAGCTGATCGATGTTTCTGTCTTTCCCTCTCCCTTCCTCTCTGTAAAGAAAGTATATTTTTAAAAAACAAAGATTTTTTTAAAATTAGAAAGGGAAAAAATAAAAACCTGTCTCTGTAAGATGGGGGTAATGCTTATTAAATGCGTCGAGACATGGGAAACATCTAGAATAGTGTCTGGTAGTTGGATGTAGTCAGTAAGTGTGCCAGGTAATAATAGTAGGGACACAGCAAAGAATACACAAATTTTGTTCCCTCAGGGGTCATGTCACAGACAATAACGTAGGTTTTAAACGTGTGCGTAATGGAACATTAGGACTCAGCAAGCATTAAGGACAATGAAACGGGACGGAGAGTGAGAAGGGGGTGCTAGTTACACTGGGTGGTGGAGGAAACTTTACCATAGAGAAGCAGATAGAGGGAGAGCACTCGAGGAGGAGCAGGAGATGGGCGGCTAAGGCAGTGGTTCTGCCGTGGCGTTCTGGCTGTCTTGCACATCTCCCGCATAAGCCAGGTAGGCAAGCTTATCTAAGAATTGGCAGAACACACCGATCTTCGGAACACAGAGCCCGACAGGCTGGTGAGGAAACGCTTGAAGGCCAGCTCTCATTAACCTCCCTGTCTTGAAGCAGTTTGTCATCCCCTGCGGTTCTGAGGAGGTAGGAGCCATTCTGTCCTTCTCCCTGACTCAGGGGCTGTGGAATTGCTCAGCGTGGAATCGGTTTCTCTGCAGCAGGATGTCCTACCACTTCTGCTGCAGTCATCAGCCCCCTTTGTTTCAGTGGCCCCCACACAAGGAACATGAGCTGGCATCTTTGACTTGCTTTTTTTTTAATGAACCTGTTTTTTTTTTTTTAATTAATCCTTACCCTTGGATTTTTTTTCATTGATTTTTAGAGAGAGTGGAAGGGAGAGGGAGAGACAGAAACATCGATGTGAGAGAGACACATCAATTGGTTGCCTCCTGCATACACCCCAATTAGGGCCGGGGAACCTGCAACTAAGGTACATGCCCTTGACTGGAATTGAACATGGGACCCTTCAGTCCATGGGCTGACACTCTATCCACTGAACCAAACCAACGAGGGCTATTCTTGCTTTTGCGATCTATGTAAAGTAGCAAACACCTGAATCAAGCAAGGGCTGTCTGTTTACTGGCCAAAACTCAGTTTTCCCTCTGGGAAGGGCGAATTACAGGCAGAAAAAGCAAGCAAGTACAAAGGCCCTGAGGTGGAAGCTTGCTTGGTGTGTGATTAACAAGGTCAGTGCACAGGAGCAGAGAGAGCCAGAAGGCAGGTGGCAGGAGGTGCGGTTGGAGAGGTGACAGGGGCCTGGGCCTGTGGGCCCTCACTGGTCATGGGGAGAACTTTGGCCTTGTCTCTTAGAGAGCTGGAGCCACAGCAGGGGTCTGAGCAGAGGAGGGCTTTGGGCTAACTTGGTTGTAACAGGATCCTCTAGCTGCTGTGAGGACAGATGGGGGGGGGGCAGGCAGAAGCAGCGAGGAGGCCATGGCAGTAGGCCAGGTTGTGGAGGCAGTGGGCATGGCGAGGAGAGGTTGGGGTATCTTTTTTATTTTATTTTATTTTATTGATTTTATTACAGAGAAGAAGGGAGAGGGATAGAAAGTCAGAAACATCGATGAGAGAGAAACATCGATCAGCTGCCTCTTGCACACCCCCTACTGGGGATGTGCCCGCAGCCAAGGTACATACCTTGACCGGAATCGAACCCAGGACCTTTCAGTCCGCAGGCCGACGCTCTATCCACTGAGCCAAACAGGTTTCAGCAGGGTATCTTTTTAATATATATATATATCTCCAATCTAATAAAAGAGTAACATGCAAATGTAACCCTACTTTGGCTCTTGATTGGCTATGCTACCAGCCAATCAGGAGCAGGGGGCAGGGCCGAGGGCCAGGGCTGAGGGGTGCAAGGGATGGGTCCCGGGGGGGTGGAGACAAAGCTGGAGCTTGGAGGTGGCTGGGGCGTGGGGCACAACAAGCACGGGAGCACCGCTGCCCAAGCTTGGAGGTGGCGGGGTGCGGGGGAGGACGGCGAGCTCTGGAAGTGGCCTGGGGGGGGGGGATAAGTGGCTGGAGCATAGGAGTGGAGGTGAGCACCCAGCTCCTGGGACCAGGTGGTCACAGGCAGCTGGAGCTGAACTGAGTAGGGAGATGGCTGAGTGCAGCCTGGGGGTGAGCCATCAGTTGGATATCCCCTAAGGGCTTCCAGTATGTGAGAGGGGGCAGGTTGGGCTGAGGGACCACCCCCCCTCCATGCACGAATTTCATGCATGGGGCCACTAGAGTACACACACACACACACACACACACACACACACACGCACTGAGCAGCCAAATTATGATGATCTCTGAATGCATAATAATCTGGCCACTCAGTGTATATCCTATATAGTAAAAGGCTAATATGCAAATTGTCCCCTTGACCAGGAGTTCAACCAGCAGGCAGGCTGGCCAACCATCCATGTCCCCTCCCCCTGGCCAGGCTGGCTGGATGAATGCACGAATTCATGCACCGGGTCTCTAATACACACACACACACACACACACACACACACTCAGTGTACATATATTACTGATTTCAGAGAGGAAGGGAGAGACAGAAACATGAATGATGAGAGACTGACCAGCTTCCCCCCTCTCCCTTCCTTTCTGAAATCAATAAAAATATATTTTTAAAAACCTCAAATCCATTACTGGAGTATAGAGCATTTTCTTCATCAATTAGAGAAAGAGAAATGTCCATTTGTTGTTCCACCTATTGATGCACTCAGTGGTTGGTTCTTGTATGTGCCCTGACTGGGGATCACACCTGCAACCTTGGCGTATTGGGATGATGCTCTAACCAGCCGAGTTACCTGCCCAGGGCTGGAGGTTGGATTCTTGATACATTCTGAGGCTGGCAGAAGCAAAAACAAGCAAGTACAAAGGCTCTGGCAGGATTTGCACACAGATCAAGTGAGGAGGGTAGGAAGAGAGAAAGTACTTGTTAGGAATCTGCACTGGAGGAGCTCACACAGAGGAATTTGGCATTTGGTGTTAAATAGTGTAGTGATTAAGGACAAGGCTTCTGCAGCCAGGCGACCTGAGTGCAAGTTCAACTCTATTGCTTACTATTGTGATCCTGGGCAAGTAACTCTCTGCCTCCATTTCCCCATCTGTGACATAGGATGATAATTGTGCCAACCTCATAGGGTGGTTGTGAAGACAAAGGAAGGCTTTCTGTGTCTGTAAAGTGAGTATAGCAGCACCTGGCACAGCGTGCTTGGTATTAATAATATTACTGTGGGATGTGTTGACGTGTTCTCTGCGTGAGTATACAGAAGAGAACACTCCAGATCCCAGGAACAGTTTGTGCAGTGTTCAAAGGATGTGCAATTAAGTCACTGTGGCTAGAACATACCCTGACTGAGGAAGAGCAACAAGGGACAAAGTCGAAGAGGAGGCCTAAGACATCAGCTTCTCCCCACGGGAGAGGGGGGGGCACTACTGTGAATTTCAGTGCAGGAGGTTGGAAAAGAGAAGAAATGGATTTGGGACTACATGCAGTGGGATGGACAAGAGAAAGGGGAATGGGGACACTATTGTCAGCACTGCTGGCTGGTTACCAAGTGGCCTCTGGTGTCCAGGATGAGAAACTGTCCAGTTCTACTTCCTGCCAGGGTCCAGATGCTAGTTCTCAAATTTTCTACTTCTATGACCATGAGAAGCAAACCCCTTGAAGGATCACTTTTCTCATCTTCAAAGTGGCGCTCAGCATTGCACCTACCTCATTAGGGTGGTTGTGACAATTACATGAGATGGGTATAGTAAGAGCTCATTAAATGCAGGCTGTCGTCAAAACCAGGTGGGGCATAGCCCAGGAAAGAAAGGGTGGCTTAACATTCTACAACAGTGGTCGGCAAACTGCGGCTCTGTTGACTAATGAGTTTGCCGACCACTGTTCTAAAAGCAAGGAGATGCATGCAGTGTATTGACAGAAAAAGATGAGAAGAACCAAGGGCTGTGCTCATTTAGCTATATTGCCTGAGTTACCAAACCCATGATCCAGTCTTTCCCAGGCGCACAGTCAGGCCCTAAAGCTCTCACTGAGTAAAAGGAATTCCAAACGTTAAAGAAATATAGCCCTAGCTGGTTTGGCTCAGTGGATGGAGCGATAGCCTGCAGACTGAAGGGTCCCAGGTTCGATTCCAGTCGTAGAGCACATGCCCAGGTTGCAGGCTCCATGCCAAGTACGGGGTGTGCAGGAGGCAGCTGATGAATAATTCTCTCATCATTGATGTTTCTACTTCCCTCTCTGAAATCAATAAAAATATATTTTAGAAAAACTACAAAATACCTGAAACCCGTTTGGCTCAGTGGATAGAGCATCGGCCTGCGGACTGACTGAAGGGTCCCTGGTTCGATTCCAGTCAAGGGCATGTACCTTGGCTGCGGGCACATCCCCATTAGGGGATATGCAAAAGGCAGCTAATGGATGTTTCTCTCTCATTGATGTTTCTAACTATCCCTCTCTTTTCTTCTCTGTAAAAAATCAATAAAATATATATATTTTAAAACTACAAAATAAATTTAAACACACACACACACACACACTAGGGGCCCAGTACATGAATTCATGCACCCTGAAAGGAACGGTGGGCAGAAAGGCTGTAGTGGGCAGAGCTGTGCCGTCCCTGCCTGGCTCCTCCTACCACAGCCTCATTCCCCTGTCTGCCAGCAGCCCTGCTCCCACCCTCACTGCCGTCCACACCTGCTGATGGTACCAAGCAATTGGGGCTGGCACCAGGCAACAGCCGCAAGTGCAAGCTGCAGCTCTAGCGCTGGCAGCGGGTGCGAGTAGAGCCAGCAGCAGGTGTGAGCACTGGGCAGGATCGTGGCACGCAGGAGCAAAAAATTTTCAGTAACCACCAGAGGCTCGCCCTAATGACAGTGACTGGTGCCCTCCCTTGTTCTCACCATCCTCCCCCACCCCCTACCCCCCACCCACGCTCACCTGCTCCACCATCCCACTGTAGCCGTGTTCCATGCTCTGCCACCTGCTGCCAACTCCCACCATGTTCCACATGTGCCCCCTAATGGTCAGTGCACGTCATAGCAACCAGTTGTTTGGTTATTCCACCATTTGGTCTATTTGCATATGAGGGTTTTATATATAGATTATATAATATTTATATATTTTAATATATATATATATATATGTTAGTTTTAGAGAGGAAGGGAGAAGGAGAGATAGAAACATCAATGATGAGAGACAATCATTGATTGGCTGCCTCCTGCATGTCCTACACTGGGGAATCGAGCCCAAAACTGGGCATGTGCCCTGACCAGGAATCATACCATGACCTCTTGGTTCATAGGTCAATGCTCAACCTCTGAGCCATGCTGGCCGGGCAGGAATTGTGGCCTTAGGAGCAGAGCAGCCCCAGTTCTAGCCCTGCAAAGTGATTGTCCCCTTTTGGGAATCGGTCACTGACTGGCCTCACTGACCTTGTCCACACATTCAGCATTCAGATCTTTGTGTCTATTGCTCCTTCTTATTCAGGTTCCAGTTTAAATTTACTTATCATTCTCCCCCTCCCTCCACAGCTTAGCAACACTAAGGGAACTATTTTCATGATAGTAAGTACCAATTTATAAACAATTATCTGCCGAAACCAGTTTGGCTCAGTGGATAGAGCATCAGCCTGGGGACTGGAAGGTCCCAGATTCGGTTCCGGTCAAGGGCATGTACCTTGGTTGTGGGTACATCCCCAGTAGAAGGTGTGCAGGAGACAGCTGATCGATGTTTCTCTCTCATCGATGTTTCTAACTCTCTATCCCTCTCCCTTCCTCTCTGTAAAAAAAACAATAAAATAAAAAATTAAATGATTGTTATTATTGTTTATCTTTCCAGCTAAAATGGCAACTCCATGAGGCTGGAGACAATTTCTCTGCGTTACTTCTGCTGCCCCAGTGCCTGATACCTAGCAGGGGCTTGATTGATATATTTTGGAAGGCTGGGCTCCCTGTTTCAACTTGCCAGGAATGTTCAAGTGGTCTGGGAGGCTTTTTCCAACTGCAGGACTCTTGTTTCTCACTCAGGCTGTGGAGAGTTATCACCATTAAGACTTCCAGAATGGGCCCAGCTGACGTGGCAGAGTGGTTGAGCCTTGACCTATGAAGTAAGAGATCCCGGTTCTCTCCCGGTCAGAGACATGCCCAGGTTGCAGGCTGGATCTCCAGTGTGGGGCTTACAGGTGGCAGCCAATCAATGATTTTCTCTCATCCTTGATTTTGTCCTTCTCCCTCACCCTCTCTCTGAAATAAATAAAACACTTTTTATTTTTTTATATATTTTATTGATTTTTTTTACAGAGAGGAAGGGAGACGGATAGAGAGTCAGAAACATCAATGGGAGAGAAACATCCATCAGCTGCCTCCTGCACACCCACTACTGGGGATGTGCCCACAACCAAAGTACATGCCCTTGTCCGGAATCGAATCTGGGACCTTTCAGTCCACAGTCCAACACTCCATCCACTGAGCCAAACCAACTAGGGCCAATAAAACACTTTTTAAAAAAGACTTTGAGGACCTGCATTGCCACTATTTGCCCACCATCCAGATACCATTGCTGACATGTACACATAAGGAACTATTTGACCTTAAAACTGGGACTCAGAACTGTTGGACATTGGAATTGAGACTCAAACAAGCAAACAAAAAAAGACTTTGAGCACTGTGAGAACTTTGGCTTCAGAGGCAAATGTTTCCCCAGGAGGAAATGAGAAAATTTTAAGTTATGACTTTATCTCTCAGCCCCCACTTGTCCCATTTAGGAAGAAACTTCAGGGATGAGATAAGTGAATTAAGGACTCGGTGTCTGCATTCCAGTTATACTTCAGCTCCATGTCTCCCCAAATTTCACCCTCTGGCCTTGATTCTTGGCACCCCAAACGACCCAGCCAGTGTGGTTCAGTGCTCGCCTTTGCATTTTGTAAACTCGGGGGGCCAGAAAAGCAGAAGGTACGTGAAGGAAGGAGGAATCCAGAACAGACATGGGCCCTGCCTGTTTCTGCCACCGTTTAAGTGGCTATTGTGATGTGGTGTGATCTTCAAACAGCTCCGGCTTACCTGTCTTTTCTGTCCAGATCTATTTTAGTTTGTTCATTTGGCTAGTGTTGGGGTTTTCCTCTCTCTTCCACGACCAGCATGGAGAGAAGAGTAGGGTCCAATTACTGAGTAGAGGAGCTGAGGATTGAGAAATAACAGAAAAGAGTAAATGGCACAGAAGTAGAAATAAAGCTGGGGCTGAGTGGGATCTCGGCTCTCTGATGGAGAGACAAGAGAATTCCACCAAAACGCAGAGTGTTTGTTTATACTAAAATAGAAAGGGGTTTCACATTAAAAGACAAAATCAAAGGAGTTTAAGTGGGCCCAGGCCTCACTCATTCTCTCATTCCCAGGGCTCGGCTGAATCTACATTTCAAGGGCCCTCCCCCTGATACCTGAAGCAAGTTAAAAGTCAGTACTGAATAACAAATCCAGCTTTTTTTTTAATTTTATTTTTATTCTTTAAAGTATTACAAATAGTAATACATATGTTTCCCTTTTATCCCCCATTGTTCTCCCCCCAGCCTCCCCTACCCCCCAGCACATGTCCTCACCTGCCCTCCCCCCACCCCAGTGTCTTGTATCCATTGGTTATGCCTACATGCATGCATACAAGTCCTTCGGTTGATTTCTTACAGCTCCCTCCCCCCACCCTCCCCAGCCTTCTCCCTGTAGTTGGACAGTCTGTTCATTGAATCCAGCCCTTTTGGTGGATGCGTTTCCAAGATGTGGCTTTGCCTGGCACCTCGGATTCAGCTGACACTAATTTAAAGAATGCTCAGGTGCCTTCCCTGGGGGCCAGCTGTCTACAGGCTAGGACCCTCAGCTGTCATTCTGACACTGAAAGAACCCTGATCCTGTTGGAGTGAATAGGACTTGTGGTCCTCTGTGGACTTGAGCTTCTTTTCTAGAGGTCATGATTATGACCAATGTCACTCACAACCTCCAGGAACAGATTCTCATGACTTGGCACCTCTAGTCCTGAGACCCTCCTTTCCCCACCCACTGACCTGCCATTCATGCTGATAATCTCTGCCTCTTCCTCTCCAACAACTGAAAGTGCTTTCTATCATTAGCTTATTGTTCAAAACCTCTTTTTAAGCCAATGAGAGTGTGTAAATGCTTAGAAAAGAATAAAAGTTGAAAAAATGCAGAGTACATAATGGACACAAGAGGTGGCTGTGGTCATTCTAATTCACATTATTTCTGCACCAGATCTACCTCTGGCAGATGGATCTGCTACTGGGCAAAGTTTTTATTTATTTTTATTTTGTGTGTGTGCTTTTTTCCCTTGGGAAAATTTTTTATTTTATTTTATTTTTTAAATATGTGTTATTGATTTTTCACAGAGAGGAAGGGAGAGGGATAGAAAGTCAGAAACATCCATGAGAGAGAAACATCCATCAGCTGCCTCTTGCACACCTCCTGCTGGGGATATGCCCACAACCAAGGTACATGCCCTTGACCGGAATCGAACCTGGAACCTTTCAGTCCGCAGGCCGATGCTCTAACCACTGAGCAAAACCGGTTTCGGCTTGGGAAACGTTTTTAAATCAACAGGCCCAGCCAGCATGGCTCAGTGCTTGAGCATCAACTTATGGAACCCTGAGGTCATGGTTTGATTCTGTAGGGTTGTGGGCTTGACTAAGCCCATCAGTGATTCTCATCATTGATATTTCTTTCTCTCATTCTCCCTTCCTCTCAAGTCAATAAAAATATTTTTAAAAAGAATCAATTCTGGCAGTGAGACATTCAATCTCCCTGGCATTGCTGACTTTCCTGTGATTTCTTCCCATGTTTTTCTTCTTTCTTTCTTCCTTCTTTCCTTTCTTTTTTTCTTTAATATATTTTATTGATTTTTTTTTACAGAGAGGAAGGAAGAGGGAGAGTTAGAAACATCGATGGGAGAGGAACATCGATCAACCGCCTCCTGCACACCTGCCACTAGGGATGTGCCCACAACCAAGGTACATGCCCTTGACCCAAAACGATCCTGGAACCCTTCAGTCTGCAGGTCGATGCTCTATCCACTGAGCCAAACTGGTTAGGGCAGCAATATGGTTTTTAAAATATGTTATTTTAGCCGAGACCGGTTTTGCTCAGTGGATAGAGCTTCGGACTGCGGACTGAAGGGTCCTGAGTTCGATTCCGGCAAGGGCATGTACCTTGGCTGCGGGCACATCCCCAGTAGGGGGGGTGCAAGAGGCAGCTGATGTCTCCCATCGATGTTTCTGACTTTCTATTCCTCTCCCTTCTGCTCTGTATTGGTTTTTTACAGAGAGGAAAGAAGAGGGATAGAGAGTTAGAAACATGATGAGAGAGAAACATCGATCATCTGCCTTCTGCACCCCCCCCCCCGCAAGCTGGGGGTGTGCCTGAATCCAAAGTACATGCTCTTGACCGGAATCGAACCCTGGACCCTTCAGTTCGCAGGCCGATGCTCTATCCACTGAGCCAAACTGGTTAGGGCTTGAGGTGGCTTTAGAACATTTTTCAGATTATGGCATTGTGATGAAAATCGTGTAAAAAAAATCACAATTGCAGCAGTTGATGTTAAAACCCAATAGGAAGCTACTAAACTTTGTATTTCAACATCGTCAGTTGTATA